>PRKT01000086.1:1045971-1088015 GCA_003671525.1 Saccostrea glomerata | reverse complement strand
GGGGGTTATATAACCGCCTTTTCAACAGAAAAAAGTTATGCTTGGAAAAAGGGGGTCCCTCCTCGCCCGATTTCTTCGTGTCTTCCGATATTCTAGAATACTTTTTTAAATGGCCCTGATGCTGTTTGATGTTATACATGTGTATGTCTAATTCTAATAACACGTGACAATCAAGATACATAAACTTTCCAAGAGAACTAAACCATTTGGCGAATGCTGTAGTAGAAGAACTTAAAGTTTATACCGACTGTGCACTTTGCTACCTGATATGTGCATGTTTCAGTGTGTATCAGAATTATATTTCTACACCCCAAAAAAGCATCAAAATAATGCTAAATAGTTCATCTAATTATTGATAAAATATTAATAATAATACTAATCATATCTATATAGGCTATCTAATTATATGTAAAACGAAATCCTTTGAACCGCTCATCTACGATTATCGGGTAAAATTATTTTACGAGAGTAGTATTGTAAGTATTCTTAGCATTTTGTTCACATATGTCTCCTGTGCGAATTGTTTTAAACTAATTAAATAATTTTGTGAAACGTGCCTGATTGCATTCATTGAAATCAATCGGGATCGGAGTGCTGATTATGCTGGTTCTCCGACCTTCAACTGAAATAAAAGGGAACCAAAGTATCTATGCTTTGAGAATGGGGTAGAAGAATGATTAAATCAGGGAAATAATCAGACAAAAACAATGCCATATCGTTATCTAATATGCACCCCAGCAAAAACTTTCTCAAATGGTAAGTTTTATGATGTGATACACACCCAATGGACCAGAGGATGGAAGCCCAAGAACAAGATCAGCTGTTTGTTGACCGTTAGCGGTTAACGACCATGTTCTGGGGGTCAATGCCACTGCATGTAATTCCCCTTGTAAATAATTCTAAATAGTGTTGAATTCAGTGGAAACCGAAAGTACAATTTCTACACGTCAATTTGTATTTTGATAATGTTTACATAACTACAATTGTACTACATGTCCATGTAAACAAGCCTAGATTCTCCATGTTTATCTCAAGGATATAGATTTCAGTGACTACATTTAGTCCTAAATTTCATCATTAATCAGCTTTTTGTACATTTGTTTAAAAATATTTAGTAAAAAAAAATACAAATCAGTGTTTATAGCACAGACATTTGATTCTGAAATATTTTATTTAAACCATCATGCCCATAGTAAAAACAATAACACAAGGTAAACAACTGCATATTTCATGGAGTACCCCCTCCCCAGAATTGATTTCACGGAGTACCCCCTCCCCAGAATTGCACTGATTTACACTTTCAGAAGAAAGGCATGGGGAAACTGTTTATTATTATTGTCTTCTTCAATAATTTACATACACAACCAATTATGGCTTGCTTCCCTTTATTGTCTTTGATCTCCATAAAAGGCATCGGAACTCTTCTTGCCAAGTGGAAAGGTCAGATCACCCTATGTAATGGAAAGAATTATTAGGAGTTCAGAATTCTTTCATGTGAACTGATGAAAAATTCAACCCAAATCTCTTTGTTAATACATGTTGTCTATGGAATTCAATATGTGAATAACTCATTGTGCTCAATATTAGTCTTAACAAGATTTGTTTGATTTGTGTCTGGTAAATGTGTGACAGACCAGCAGGTTTGTAGAGCAATTGTCTAGGTACACCAGTGACCAGATATCTCTGTGTAGGACTGTCTAGGATTTACCAGATATTCCCTAGCTGTCTAGAGTTGTGGGGGAACCAAAATGTGTACAATAAGAGAAACATGTTTGTATGGAGAGTTAAATATAGTAATGCTATTAGTTAATTGTAAGTGGTTGAAAATTGGTTCTCATAAATCAGATATACAGTAAATAATTAAATGATGAAATTATGTTTTACTAAGAAATAATAATGCTTTGTTTATATACATGATGAATGATATACATGTATATATACATTGTAGTAAGGAATTAACTCTTTGTTACAGAACTTCTGAGAAAGTTGGTACCATTGGGATGTTGTCACACATCACAAGCACGGTAAGATCAATCCAAGAAGTATAATCATTTGAATTAAAATCAATTTGTATTATTTTAACTGAAATTTTAATGTATATTGCTCACTCTTTATTTCATATCATTCTTAAAATCCTTTTTTTTTTAATTCAGTGTAAAAGTACATACATGTATATTCCTGATTTCAAAATGAAAATTTATGACATTGAAACCATGAATTAAAATTATCATATGATGTAAGAAATTCTTATTAATAGATTTAATGAAAACAGCATGTTAACTTGGAACCTTTCTTTCCAGAACCTGTGGAAGTCGTTCACATAAGCGCCACCACTATACCAGTCATAAGTTAAACTCCAAACTTACCCATTATCCTCACTGGAACCTACCAAGTGAAAACAAACGACTAAATCAAAATTGTGATAATTACAAAACAAATTTTATCATACGCCGTGTTACCTATAGAAACTCCCTAGGAAGTGATGTGCCATATGTCCGCGATTATCATATATCTGCTTTACTCTTCAAAGACGAGAATAAAAATGAAATAAAAGATGTTAAAGGTCATGGAGCAACTGAAAGCAAAGATTCTCCCAAGGCAACTGGAGCAAAGGGAGATAAGTCACCTACAGATGCCACCTCAAAGGTGCCGGTGCCTAAGGAGAATGCAAAGGAGGTGGGACCACCAGCTAAGAAGAGTTTGGGAACCAGAATAATGAATGAACTGAAACACTATTATCATGGATTTAAGTTATTATTTAAGGAATTCAGAATGTCCACAAGATACATGATTGACGTCGTTATTTTTAGGAAATCACTCAAGAGGAGGGAATTCCAACAGGTAAACGGTGAAAATTATGTCAAGAGTTACCTTCCCTTATCGTTAACAGGCATCAAAATCCCCTGATTTGTCTAATGTATGAGATTCTTGATAAATGATCAAGTTTTATATATTTATTTCTTGCTGTGTACAACTAAATCAGAACAGAAACAGCTTTAGTTTTTGTTTTTTTCTTGAAATAATCACTTAAGCATCAATTTTTAAAAACAGTCAAACTTCGTTATCTCGAACCTGATGGGACTGAGAAAAAAACTTTGAAATATCTGAGGATTCGATATATCAAAGGTTAAATACTTAAAGAATAAGTGATTGGGACTTCCAAATGACTTCGACATATCCATGGTATTTCGAGATATCGGAGTTCGAGATATCCGAAGTTCAACTGTATAAAATATGTATGTGAACTGTATACATGTATAAAATACTTGATAGAACTATTAAGACATAAAGCAGTGATCTATTTATTGCTCTAGGACATACATACTGTATAATTTCAGTTTAAAAGCATGTTACTTTGACCTCACTTTCATGATTGTATTATTCTTTTAGGAATTTTAGTAAATTATCTGTTTTTTATTTTGTAGGTGATTCGTTCGACGTTTGATATTTTCCGCATTTTACCAATGATTGTTATGATTGTTATTCCCTTTATGGAGTTTGCCATTCCTTTTGTTATCAAATTCTTCCCAGGACTTCTTCCCAGTACATTTCAACCTAAAAAGGTTTGTGTTCTTCATTTTATATTTACTGTAAATATACAGAAATTGATGCACTCAAAATGTAGAGCAATTCTCTTTATCAATCAACTGATCAAATCAATCAAATCAAATCAAATCAACCTCACCATTCTCTTTATCAATCAACTGATCAAATCAATCGTGAATCAGCACACAAGGAGTTAAGCTTCACCTTTTAATCATGCATATATACATGTACTTGAAATATAGGGGAAAAAAGCGTGAAAGGCGCTAAAATATCATTCGTGCTAAAAAAAAATTTTTTGTGTTTTACAGACAGATGATATGAGGATGAAGGTATTAAAGGCAAAGATTGAGATGACTAAGAACATGGTGGAAACCATCAAGAATAACCCCCTTTTTAGCAAGAAAACAGATACTGCAGCCGATTTTGCTAATTTTGTTGCTAATGTAAGAGTTATTTATGAACTTGTCTTGTTTATTGGGAGTAGAATTGTATTAATTCAGATAAAATTTTGTTTGAGTGGTGCAAGATAATTTTCAAAGAAAGTTACTTTCATATTCTTTGATTATTTTCGTACATAAAAGCCTGTTGATACATCTTTCTTTTTTTAAAATAAAATTTTTTATTTGTTGAAATAACAATCTTGCCTAGATTGGAAAAAAATATTTTCATGTCAAAGTGCATATGTATGTTCATCTATGTACAATGGTATGTGATGAAAAAAATACTGAATAGAACATTTTCTTGTAAAGAAAGTAAACATTCATTTCTCATATAAAATGTGAATTATTTACCTTTTTTACACACTGTATACCTAAAATGTTATTGATATGGAAGGATTAAAATCCAAGTTATTTGAAAAAGTAAAAAAGTTGTATACATGTATTTCTCTGGTACAATGTTGGAAATTTCTAAATATCCTGGCGTTATACCAACAGGTTCGAAACAAAGGCATTCAGCCAACCACAGAGGAGATCATGAAGTTCTCCAAGTTCTTTGAGGACGAGTTGACCTTGGAGAATTTAAATCGACAACAGCTGCAGGCCATGTGTCGTATCCTTGACCTCCCACCCATGGGAATGGACAGCTTCCTCAGGTTCTCGCTCAGAATGAAGCTCAAACGGCTCAAGTTAGATGATAAGGTAAGATTTTATTGTTAGGTTTTATGTTGGACAGTTTTTAAAGAGGTATTAATGAAATGAAAACACAACTTGAGAAATTTCATTTTCATTTTATTTTAAAAAATAAATAAAAGGAGCTTGAAAACTTATTTTTTCATTTAATGTATGATAAAAGTAAAGCAAACAAAATTTTTCAGAAAATTTAACATGCAGGTAACACATATTTTGTTTAAAAGGAATGACATTCATGAATAAGTTACATTTTCTTACAACCCAGGAACTATATTCTGAAAGACAACATATGACCTTCTTTACTGTAGATGATCCAGCAGGAGGGGGTTGACAGCCTCACCATCCCCGAGCTCCAGGCAGCTAATCGGGAGAGGGGGATGCGGGCCCTTGGGGTGTCTGAGGCTCGCCTGAAGAGCCAGTTACAGCAGTGGCTGGACCTCCATCTGGAGAAGAACATTCCCTCCTCACTTCTCCTGTTCTCCAGGGCACTGTATTTACCAGAGACACTGTCAACTGAAGAACAACTGAAGGAGTCCATCATAAATCTACCTGAGACCATGGTAAGTTAATAGTTATCTTGTACAGGGAAAGTTCTAGGGGACAGTGTATGAATAAATTGTACAGGGAAAGTTCTTAGGAACAGTCAATCATTAATTTGTTCTTGGATAGGTTTTAAAAATAAGTTTGTAGTGCTCCAGTTTAGAGGTTAATATGCATAAACTTGCATACTTCTTTTATTTGCTAATTGATAATAATATTTGGTTAAGTTGCTTATATGAAATAATACACTCTTTGAAATTTGCTCAAGTTCAATGCATTTACAGTTTTATATTCAAGGTGAATGGCAAATTTTAATAAAGTCAAATATCATTCAAATCATTCAATACCTTGGGATAGATATTTTGCTTTCACAATACATGAACAAATACTAGGGCTGTCATGGTTCCAAAATTTTTCGGGTCGGGTCGGTTCTGATTTTTTTAGGTTCGGTTTCGGGTTTTTCGGGTCGGGTAGTTAATGGAATAAAAGCTCATGATTTGTATTATTTTCAACAACAAAAAGAATATTTTCATTTAATCTTAGAAATAGCAACATTATTACTAGTTTAAAGTAGCCTCCTGACTAGACAACAATTGTACCAAATTATTTAAATCACCTTATAATGACAACGTACTAACAAATGTCTCGTTTTTGACGCCATTTTTAAAGTAAAATCTACTCTATTATACAAATCGGAACCGAATCGAATTCCAGAATAATGGAACTGTACCCGACCCGAATTAATTGTTCCGCGGTTCCGGGTCATTTCGGGTACCCGTGACAGCCCTAACAAATACACATGTACAATGAATGTTTTTATGTATAAGGATGAGATTGGAATAACTAAAAACTAAGGTTTGAAAAAGATATACTGTGCACTATGAAGAGTATATTGTAGTGGATTATCTTTAACTTAATAGTAACGTAATGCTTGTAGACATCTAAAGAGAAGATTGCAGAAGCTCAGGCCCTGAAGGAGAAAGAGAAAGCAGAGAAAGAGAAAGCTGAGAAAGAAAGAATTCCAGAGGTGGTTCCTGAGGCAGTTGCTGAGGTTCCTGAAGTGCCACTAGCACCGCCTACTCCTGAGGAGGTGCCCATTCCTGTGGAGGAACCCGCCACAGGGGTCAAAGGTCTTGCCGCCAAATTACAGAGCAAGCTGGCGGACTTCAAACAGAAAGTGGATGAATATGACAAAGAGGCCACAAAGAAACGTGTGCTGAAGATCTGGAAGCTGATCCGTGAGCTTGGAGAGGAAAATAGGAGGGAGCATAAGAAGTTCTTTGAGGAGTATAAGGAGTATTTGAAGGAGGGAGAGAAGCCAGAGAAGGTGGTGGCTGAGTCAGGGAAGGGAGGGGAGGTACCAAAACCCACGGAGGAGGAAAAGAAGGTTAGTGGGGATATTGTCAATCTAATTAAAATCAGATGTTAGATTTGCTGGCATACTCGCTACACTAACATCTAACAACATCCCATTGAGGGTCACGTCAGAGGTCAAATTCTATCAACCAATCAAATCATCGCCTGCAAAATCATCCTATATTGTTGAAGCGAATAAGTCTAGACCTGTTCCGAATTTGACCTCAGACGAGACCCTCTATGCGATGTTGTTAGATGTTAGTGTAGATTGGGATAGTGTTAACCTGCTGTTTACCTTCCCTATGCTCAATTCATTAAGTCCATCAATCCACCTTAAACCTGCTGTTTTTTGATGAAAACTTTTTATGTGTGACATGTCAGGTTTTAATTTCATTGAAAAATACCATTTTACATGATTGAGAAAACCCACCCCAAAATCCTCAATTAAGCAAATGATTTGTGGCAAGAAATATTCTTGAGTGAAAGAAGATTACACAACTTGTGGATATTTCTTGCATGGGAAATTAAAGTTGGTTTATACAATCTAAAATTGTGCAGGATTCTTTAAAGATTAGCCTTCAGATATAATAAATTTGATGACAGCCTCGTTACATTTATGTTTCATTTTAGGCCATTGCCACGGCTGAGGCTATAGCTGCAGAATCTCTAATGACTGCAGAAACACAGACAGATCCAGCCATGATGATGGAAGCCCAGCCGGGAGAGGGTAAGGGGTTCTGTAGTTAAAACTGTAGTAGATCATAACTCTGTCAGATAAACAATTCACTAGATAAAACTGTCTGACAGACAAACTGGTATATAGGCAATTTAGCCATATATGATCCACATATGCATTACCTTTCATATGAGAATCATATGTGGATCATATGTGAATCATATGTACTATATACATCATATGGGAATCATATGTGGCAAATCATATGTGGATCATGTGAATACACATATGTAAAACATATGAAGTAATTTTCACATATGAAAGGCCCTGCATATGAGAATCATGAATATTTTGACAGTGATCATATGAGAATCATATGTAACAGTGTTCACTAATTTGCCCTTAATTGTTATAATTCTCGTATGAAACCAATCGTATGATTCACATGTGATACACATATGTGGATCATATGTGGCGTAGTTGCCTGTATACATTTATAAGTCATCTATCGCTAGATAAATATCTATTGAATAGTAAGCCTTCCACTCAGCTGATTATATTGTTAAAAATCTATTGCTAGTGCACTGCCATCAAGTCAGCTTTAGGCTTTGCAGATATCCTTATAAAAAGCAATGTACATGACAAATATAAATTACCCAGTAATTGACATAGGTTCAACTTGACGGATATCTATGATTATGTCTTAGTCTAGGATCATATGAGTTATGGTCCCTGGGCTTTCTAAATCTATCAAGGATATCTGGTTAAGCTGGTTAATAATTTATCTAAAAAGTTCTTCATGCAAATGCTTGACTTTAAAGTTGTTGGTTATTTATGAGTAGAACTGAAGGACCTGGATGAGGAAATCACCACAGAGGACCTGGAGGATTTGGAGGATGCCATCATTGAGGCAGCCAAGGAGAAATCTGTGGATCTCGAGAAGGAGGAAAGGGAAGAGGAGCTAGAAGACTGTGAAGAGGTAGGTGGAAGATTCAGTATACCGTATAGCGGGTATTTTTAGAGCGGTGCTAAATTTGGCTTATTTTAGCGGTTTTGTAGTTATCCGCTAAAATTTCAATCGCCAAATTTGAACTGTTAGTTATCACTACTTAATACAAGAAAAATCACGTAGATAATGTTGATAAGACTTTTGTATGAGCCACACTAAATTTGATCTGGTATTGCAATTACTCAGTCTTTGTGTAAATCTTATTTGAACGTATATTCAACCTCCTTAAATCTATCCAAAAGATGAATTCCCTCTATTTTGCAATGTCATAGAACTCTGTGTCCGCCAAAAAAAGTTTCGCCAAAATTATTTGCATACCTTTGAGTAAGCAAACCGCTAAATTTTACACCCGCTAAAGAAACCTGATATACGGTATAAGGTGGGTGAATTATGTGGATGATTTACTGAAGTAGGTGGAAGATCCACTGTAGTAGGTGGATGATCCATTATTCTAGACGATTCACTGTATTAGGAAGATGATCCACTGCAGTGGGTGTAGGAGAGCAATGAAAAAAGTATCGCATTCATGCAATTTTCTTTCGTTGATTTTGTTAAGCTATATGTAAACAAGATCACCAGAAGATTATCTCACTTGCCTTGGACAACATTCTTCCCAATGAAATAACTATAAAAGTTTTACAATTATAGAATAGAGAAAGTACAAAGTCTAAAAAGCGTAAAATACTTAACTCTTAATAAACCTTCTTGGAAGGAAGACAGTAATGAAGAAAAAGGTTTTAAACTGTATGCATATAAAACATGCTTTAATTTGTGATTTTTTAATTCTTTTGTAGGATGTGGATGAATTAAAAGCGGTTGTCCTCCAGGAAGGAGATGTAGATTCTAAGAATGCCAGCAAACTCTGGAAGATGGTCAACCGAGCTGTGGACAAATTGGACAAACAAATCGACGATTTCCACGACCAGAAGGACGAGATTCAGGTGGAGATCGACACGCGGGAAGTCCGCCTCAAGAAAAGTCCCGAGTTACAAACAAACCTGGAAAAGAGGGAGGAGATACTCTCAGAACTCAAAAAGAGAAAGTAAGGGAAACTTAATTAGGGTCATATTGTTGAAGTTGGTACCATTTTTGTCAAAAATTTAGAATTAAAATAAAGATAGAATTTAGTTTTGATGTCAAAGGGTTCTTTATTATTATTTCTTAAAGGAAATTGTGTTCTATATGAATGAGGTGTAACATGTAATTTTAATCTCTGTAGGAAGTCTGTGATTAGTTTAAATGAGATGTTACTGGCTATTACTGATTATGACATTACTTTATCTCTGTAGGAAGTCTGTGATCAGTATAAATGAGATGTTACTTGCTCTGAAGCGGATTAAGAAGATTCCAGATGATGTGAGGACACAGAAGATTCTACAGGTGTTAGATGAAGACCGAGATGGAAGGATCGAGCTAGTCCACGCACTTAAGGTACTGACGCTAAAGATTTCTTACTGCATTTAAAATGTATTAATATAAGGTAGTCTAATCCTCATTCTGAAAATCAGAAGGAATGTAACAGAGAATGCTCATAAAAAACTGAATTCACTTAGTAATGTGTATTTACCTATGGTATTTCTTTCTAGTTCATCATTATAGTAAATCATGTTATATATTAGGGAAAATTACTGTAAACGTATTACATTTGGCTGTGTATTCTTTTTAGCGCTTTTGGCGGATAGAAACTTCTGCTAATTAAAGTACAATGTTAAATGTCTTGCACATATATTCATTAATAAGAATGTTAAGAAATGCGCTGAATCAAATCTTCGCTAATTTGTTCAAAAACCAATTTCTGCCAAATATTGTACACGCCAAATATAATACATTTACAGTATCAGATCTGAAAAATCTTTCAGATATATGAATGAATCCACAAGTTATGCATTTTGTAGTTGTAATTTGATCAATAAATTTATTTTAGAATAAAAAATTAAAGGTATCAATGCATTTGGAGAAATCTGTGTTTTTATACTAATACAACTGTATTTTGTTACCGGTAGTTCTTCTATTGCATATTGTTGCATGAAAAGATTTGAATTTCAAGCTTCAGTTTGAGACCTTTTTAGCAAAATAACAATTATTTTAAGAGTTATCCTTCCTGGCTGAGAAGAGGATATCTTTAAGTTTTTGACTCTTGAAGTTGCTTAAATGCTTAAAATTAGGTCTGGATACTTTCAGGAAAAAATATGATAATATATAGTATGATGTTGAGATATTTCATTTGTATTGCCAATAGTGTGTCTATATTTATACAAAGTTTTAAAGGGATTAAATATTTTTTGTGAACATGTCAAATGGATGCTCAATTCTTGCTTATAATGCAGCATGGACTGACACAAACTTTTCAAAATACTGTAAACGTATTACATTTGGCTGTGTATTCTTTTTAGGGCTTTTGGCGGATAGAAACTTCCGCTATTTAAAGTACAACATTAAATGTCTTACACATATACTCATTAATAAGAACATTAAGAAATGCGCTGAATCAAATCTTGGATAATTTGTTCAAAAACCAATTTCCGCCAAATATTGTACATGCCAAATATAATACTTTTACAGTACTTGTTATCTATTTACAAATAAATAAACTACAAGTTAAATTTTTCATCATTTATAATAAATCTGCTAAATTGTAATCATATTTGAGAGCCTTGGTGTATGGGATATATAACTAACACTTCTTTAGTGTTTAGCTGAGGTTACCAATTTACAGTGTTATCTTTTTTTTATGAAAATATTTAATTTACAATTTTATTATTGTTTAGGTAATAGAGTTACTTGGAAAGGACAATATGAAACTTAACCCCAAACAAGTATCGGAGGTGACAAGGCTCGTGAAAAAGGAGCTACTTCAAGAGGAAAAGGAAACGCTAAAAGACAATGCAAAGACTCTTAAGACTGAAGAGTTCCAATCTAAGGATGATAACTCTAGCAAGGAAAAGGATGAAAGTGACAAAAAGCAGGAAAAACAGTCATGAAAAGGATAAAAGACAATTAATTAAAAATTGTGTTCAATTGTACAAGGATAATTTTGAAGGAGGGCCATAGTGTTTTTCATGCAAACTGATTTTGACCTATTTTTCCCTTATATAGGTTTAAATGCTTTTATAATTATAAATGTTGCATAAATCAAGTGAGTGACTGCAACAGCATTTATTAAGGAATATAGCAGTGATACATGTAATTGAATTCTGAATGTCTTGTAGCACTTAATTTACATGCTATGATAAAGCATGTGCCAAGGTTTGGGGAACTGTTGTTGAATAGATGCTATTTCTCTCACATATATTTTACATTTGATAAGATATTTTACTGTTTATGAAATCAAACTTCATATGAACATGCTTTCTCTGTTAGTACTGTATATTTGTAATTCATGAAAATTGTTTTGTATTTCCACAAATGAAAAGTCATGTGCTTTGTTTAGGTTATTAACAATTAGATGCATGTCTCAGCTTATAAAAGAAACTTTTTTTTGATGAACAAAAAAAAATTATGGACAATCTGGACTTTGTCCAGAGATGTTAGAAATGTACTTATTCTACATTTTTGGTTAAATCTTGCAGCAATTAATTTATAGTGCATGAGAAAATATTTTAGATGATAAATTATTTTAATCCAAATAAGACTGCATGAAGTATGATGTCGGTATGAAAACAAATGTAAAATTTCAAAACTTTTTTACTCAATATGAGAGGATTATAAATCTGTCCGTCTTTCATTATTCAGTCAATAAAAGAGTGCTATAAAAATAATAGGATTTTTCATCTTCTATTAGGTATACTTTAAAATCGCATATTTATATATGTGAGGTCAATTTTCAAGGATTGAGGAAATAATTTGATATGTTGGGACTTGATTCCATAGTGAAAGAAATGATGGTAGTTATACATAACTTATACATACATTTTGTTGTGGACATAAACTATCTGGGTCTCATTATACCTTGAAAACATTGAAAATTCAATCCCCACAAAAATAAAAGGATTTCACAGTATCTTAAGGTAGAATTCTTCTCTGGTTTCTGACTAGATAAAACATTCAATTTATATTCACTGATATGTCTTATATATTAAGGTGAAGAGATTTAAAAGACCATATTTTTCTTTCCTCATCACCATTGTACAACCTTATTTAGAAATGGTAAACCATCAGGGACTATATTTTTGGGGGAATGATGCCATATGAAAATATCTTCTTTTCAGCCTCTCAAAATTATTATAGAACAATGAATTTAGTTATAATTTTTACACAATCAAAGGCTTGAAGAATTTTTCAAATGTTAGCTAAATTAATAATAAGGGACTTAAGTTTTAAAATACATGTATATCAAATAAATATGATTTTCCAAACAGACTACAATTATGCTAGCTTTTAAAAGCTTTCAATCTAAGTACAAATATGAGCCAAAAATATGTAGAAAGTGCTTTTACTCTCTTATTAAGGCCATGCAAAGTTATTTCCTTGGTTCTCAGGCCTTTTTTCAAGAAATGTGATGAGGGAGGGAGGCTTTTTTTTTTTTTTTTTTTTTTTTTTTTTACTTTTTATTGCCCCCAAAACATGATGAGGCAGCTTTTTACATTATACAAAACCTCAAAAAATGATGAGGGAGGTGATTTGTTGTTTTTATTTTATTGATTTAGCAATAAAAAGGGTCAATGAGGCACCCTTGGAAGAGATGAGGGAGGGCCTGAGAACCAAGAAATTAATTTTTTTTTTGCCTAAATGGTTAAAACTTTTTGTTTTTGTATCATTTTGTATCTCTATATAACTTCTTTACCATAAGTGAAAAATTAAATATAGGGCACACATAAAAATAACTTAAATATCCTAAAAATTTAAGAAAAATAGAGAAAATTCGGATTAGCCAAAATCCATTTTTGTTAAACTATTTGTATCAATTTGGTAATGTCTTATAGACCTTATATGGTAATATTTTTTATGCAAAAAGAAAAATATTTAATCTTTTGAAATAGAAGACCGTATCACATGAATGATGTGCAGTCATTTTTAGCTCACCTAAAGAACCACTTGGCCAGAAAAGCTGAAATTTATGTGGAAGCATCCTAGGATAGTGTAGATTCTGAATTATTCAAATCATGACCTCTGGGGATAGGGCGGGGCCACAATGTGGATTCAAAGTTTTACATAGAAATATATAGGAAAAATCTTTGAAAATCTTCTTCTCAAGAACCACTGGGCCAGAAAAGCTGAAATTTATGTAGAAGCATCCTGGGGTATTGTAAATTTTAAATTGTTCAAATCAAGAACCCCGGGCGTAGTGCCGGGCCACAATGGGGAATCAAAGATTTACATAGAAATATATATTAGGAAAAATCTTTGAAAATCTTCTTCTCTAAGAACCACTTGGCCAGAAAAACTAAAACTTATGTGGAAGCATCCTTGGGTAGTGTAGATTTTAAATTGTTCAAATCATGACCCCCGGGGTAGGGCGGGGCCACAATGGAGAATCAAAGTTTTACATAGAAATATATAGGAAAAATCTTTGAAAATCATCTTCTCAAGATTCAGAAAAGCTGAAATTTATGTGCACATGGAAGCATTCTTGGGTAGTGTAGATTTCAAAATGTCTAAATTATGATCAGTGGGGTAGGGTGGGGTGGCAATATGTATTACAAAGGGGAAATCTGGTAAAGAACAAAATGGTCAAAGCTTCTCAGGTGAGCGATGTGGCCCATGGACCTCTTGTTCATTTTGATATCCAGGGAAAAGGTAATGACCTTGACCTGACCTTGACTTTAATACAAAATATATCAAAATGATACCATCTCTTAGTAATATTGTCTTCTTGATTTTGTGAAAATTTCATTAAATTCTAATTACAAGAAATACAGTTTTGTGTGAGAAGAAACCTACCTTAAGAAAGACAACGTTGAAGAACAATGTGGTCACATCAATTTTCTTTCCATTGTTTGTGTGTTTCTACTGTAAATTGTAAAATCATCAACAAGATCAAACTTTGTAAGTTGGGGTAAAAACAGTAGTAAGCAAGTAAATAGAAACAAAAATTATGTCACAACAGCAAAGGAGAAAATTTGCAGCAACCTTAATCCTCTTAAGATCAAAATGGATATACATGATTGTATAAATAAGGGTGTTATTTTTGTGAACTTAAATCCTGTCAGTCCCTGACATTATCCTGTCTCTCCCTGACTTTCTCACTGACATCCCCTGACATAACCTCTGCTACCCCTGTACACTCCTTGAAGTTTCCTAAGTCCCTGGCTTGTAACCCAGTCCATGCTCTATCCTCGCCTAAATTTCTTTTAGCTCAGAAAAAAACAATGAAAATATACATATTTATACCACCTGCTTGAAAAGTGGCAGGAAATATAGTGATCAGGATGTCTGTTTGTACATCCCTTGGCTGTCTGAAATTCCATCCATCCGTCTGTTAAGCTTTTGGGGTACCGATCTCTTGTATGAAACTCCTCCTATACCACTGAATAAAGATTTATGAGACTTTCACATAAAAAACTTTGTTACATAGTACCAATGTGACCTCTTATTTTACTTTTTGATCTGACACATATTTTGGGTTTCCCGTAATAAAATATGGACACGGCTATTCTTTCACTGGTTTTGAAGGGTACCCACCTCTTATCCGCAACTCTTCCTATATCACTGAGTAAAGATGAATAAAATTTTATGAGACTTTCACAGAAAAGCTTTGTTACTTAGTACAGTACCAATATGACCTCTTATTGTTTGTGTATTCCGAGCAACCATGGTACGTGTTTTAGCATGGAATGTCAGAGGTGCAATGTCATCTACCTTGTGTTTAGCATCTTTGTTAGATAATACAAGTTGTGATATAGCTGTTCTTTCAGAACACAAGTTTAAGAGTCAGCATACAGGTTCTACTTAATTAGATTCTATTCATTAGAACTATTACAGCATTCTCAAAGTAGATGTCAACGAAGTGTATAACGACTCTCAAGTATGTTTTATATGTAAAGGTGGGATTGCTTTATTAATTAACAAATCCTTAGAAAATTCATCTAAAGAAATTCAAATTGACTCCAAGCGGATTATTGGAGTCGAACTAAACACAAGCACTGAGAGGTTGTACATATTTGGGGCATACTTACCTGCAGATGGTAATATCAGCTCATATGAATATGAACTTAATGTTTTAGAAAGTTTGTATAAATACTACAGTGAATATATGGTAATGTGTTAGTAGCAGGTGATCTTAACAGCAGTTGTATTAGTTCACTCCACACGAATGTTGCAAAATACATAAGTGGGTTTATTAAACGGAATGATATTGGTATACCCATTGTAAACTTTCATGTTACGGGCACGAACAGTTTTCTTTTATGCCAAAATGTACTATGTCAAACTCTTAATTGACAAACTTTCGATGTACAAAATATATTATGAGGGTTCTTTTCCAATTACTTCAGATCATCTCCCTGTATTAGCAAATTTAGATCTCAAATGCTCTCAAAATTCCTTACTATTGTCTAAAACAAGATTACCCGCATGGCATAAGGCAACCTCTGATGCTATTATGAACTACAAAGCTCACGTAAATGAAGCTATGGAGGGCCTAATGCATCATGGTCTACAAACTGTGACCGAAACAGCTATATTCATAAATGATTTAGCCAACATTCTCTTGGACTGTGCAAAATGTAACATACCGCATTCAGGCCGGCCTCAATCCACATACACGGCCAGGCTGGACAAAAGAAGTTAAGGATCTGCACACCAACGAACGCAGTCTGTGCAGTATTTGGATTGCAGAAGGAAGACCGAGGGGGATGGTCCACAATTCGTACAGAAATTATAAGCGTGCCAATAGACAATTCCGTACTGCCCTGGACTTGGAGTACGAACGGCACATAAAAGATGTCTACCACGATCTTGACTCCGCAGCTGAGTGTGACATTCGTCTTTTTTGGAAGCTGGTGAAGAAGCAAAAGAAGAGAACTTTGCGGACTTACCCCGAAATACATCGAGAAGATGGAACTATTTTTAATGACCCTGTGGGTGTAGCTGAAGCATTTGCAAGTTACTACGAACAGATTTACACCCCGTCAAAAGACGATGCATTTGATGAAGAATTCCGATTGTATACTGAGAACAGCTATAATCACATTAAAGAAGAATGTTTAAAGATGGCTTGAGATATTCCCGGTGGTCTCATTACTGCAGAAGAAATATACTAGTTAGCCAACTCAAAAGAAGAAAAGCTCCGGGTCCTGACCAAATAACATACGAACACATACCGGTAATTTTTGGTGGAAACAAGTTATGCCAATGTCTTGCTAAAGTTTTTAATGCTTTAATACTACATGGGAAGATACCAGAAGCCTGGAAGCAAGGATTAATAGTTCCCTTGTACAAAGGAGGAGACAAACCTTAAACATCTCCAAATAGCTTCAGACCGGTGGCCTTACTGTCATGTTTTCTAAATATTTTTGAAAACATTATTAACTGCAGAATTAAGAACCATATCATTTGTAACCATTCCTTTCCTAAAAAGCAACAGCAGGGGCTTCAAGAAAAATTAGGCTGTTTAACCGCTTCATTTAATTTACAAGAAACCATATATTATTATCTGGAACAAGGTAGTAATGTTTATGTAAGTTTTTTACACTGTTTGGAGACACGGTCTTCTTTACAAGTTGTACTGTTTAGGTATAACTGGCAGGCTTTGGTCTATTATTAATGACTGTCTTTATAAAACGTCAAGTGCTGTAATTGTTAACCAAACACAGTCTCGATGGTTCTCTGTTCAACAAGGTGTAAGACAGGGTTGTATATTGTCTGCATTTTTGTACGTAGTGTTTATTGATGAATTGATTAATACTTTAGAACAATCTTCAGCATGTACGAAATTACTCAATGTTGCTAGCAATTGTCCCTAACTGGCAGATGACATCTCATGTATAGGTTTAACACCCAACTCTCTACAAATCATGTTAAATATTGCATTTGAATACTAAGTATTCCCGAAAATGGCGCTTCAAATTTAATACATCCAAGTCCTGTATTCTTCGATTCCGAGCTAAAGGCAATAAAGCTAATCAGCAACATATTTGGACTTTGGGTGACGTTTCTATTCCTTGTCTGGACTCATGCAATCATTTAGGAATCATTCTAAACCGAAAATGCTCCTTGACAGACCAAATACATGCTGCCTGCAGGAAAGGAAGAAACTCCTTTTACACTCTCACAGACATTGGATCTCCCTACCTTAATCCTTTAACCTTAGTCCATCTTTACAAATCGGTCATTCTACCTTCTGTATTGTACGGCTGCGAACTGTGGAATAACTTTTCAGCAACAGATTCTCAACACCTTCATGTTTTCCATCATTCTATATGTAACACCTCACAGAACCTTCCACGCCAAACTAGATCCGATATCTGTGAAAGCCT
The DNA here is from genome assembly GCA_003671525.1 of Saccostrea glomerata. Classification (NCBI taxonomy): domain Eukaryota; kingdom Metazoa; phylum Mollusca; class Bivalvia; order Ostreida; family Ostreidae; genus Saccostrea; species Saccostrea glomerata. The sequence goes on along the minus strand of PRKT01000086.1, from coordinate 1,070,342 downwards.
CTTCAACGTCCTTCCAATAAGTGCCGAGATAGACGTAAGGAAACTCTTGTTCTTTGGACGTCTTTGTCGTATGAACTGCAATATCTTACTAAAGAATATATTTTTAGTTCTTCTATTTTCCTTTTTTGCTAACCTAAGCAACTGCCAACAAGGATTTATTCCAGATGCTATAAACTTACTGTGTGCATATGGTCTTCTTCAATTCCTGTACGAGTGGGTAGCTGATGGCGTCTTCCCGTCTAAATTTACTTGGAGAAACATTGTAAGATCTACAACCAGCAGAAAACAGAAGGATCTTAGACAATGTCGTATGGCGAACAACACTGATTTCTCTAGGTTTCTTGCAGTCTTCTGTGATAACGACCCGTTTTCTTTCTGGCGACCACCAAAGAATTGCTATGAAATTCGCTGATACAAATTCATATGCAAACTCCTTTCTGACCCGCCGCATGACTCAGTGGATATCTGTCTATTCTGTGGGTCTGCATTCCGTGATCTGTTTGTCCATGTTAGCTGTTCGTGCATTATCACTTCGGACATCCGGAACAACTGGTGGAGTGATATCATAAATACCTTCTGCATTGAACTTTCAGCTGAACTATGTGCGCTCACCGAAGAAGATCTGTATGTCATACTCCTTTGTCGCGCTCAAAACACCAGGATAGCAGAACAGGATGTTGAAAATTTCAAAGTAAGGAACTTCCGACTTATACGAGATGCATCGGCACATTACTACAGGGCGCGCGCGATGCATCAACATATGCCAGTGGGGGACAATTGACAAATTTCTCCCTTCATGATGTATATATAACCAACAATTTTTTTTGTACTTTCGATTTTTTTTCTCCATTGTTTGATTATTTCTTTTTCTGACTTTGTATAATGAATAGTTGATTTTGTTTGTGAAATAATCTCATACTATGAGGAAATAAAGAATGAATGAATGAATGGGTTTCCCGTAATAAAATATGGACACGGCTATTCTTTCACTGGTTTTGAAAGGTACCCACCTCTTATCCGCAACTCCTTCTATATTACTGAATAAAATTTTATGAGACTTTCACATAAAAACTTTGTTACATAGTACCAATGTGACCTCTTAATTTACTTTTTGATCTGACACATATTTTGCGTTTCCCGTAATAAAATATGGACACGGCTATTCTTTCACTGGTTTTGAAGGGTACCCACCTCTTATCCGCAACTCCTCGTACACCACTGAATAAAATTTAATGATACTTTTACAGATTCTTGATAACATAACGCCATTGTGCACCTTCTATTATACTTTCTGATCTGAAACTTTAGGATATCCCAGAGCAAAACGCGGACTTTGCCATTATGACCATATGAGAGTTGAGGGTATCTTTTAGCTCAGTGCTCCATGTAAATGTACCATTAGTCTTATTGGTATTTGATGGTGAGAAATATCTTAGACTTGATGCCAAATACAGGTTCTGATTTTGTATCGATAGCCTTCTACTGTCAACATGAGTTTTTAAAATACTGCGTATTCTTTAGTGGATGTAAACCATGATGAGGAAAACACATTCAGAAGGGATGCGCATGGATTTTAGTATGTTTTGACTTTTTTTACAACACAGTGTAGAAATCTGGCTTTTCCTAGAACATTCATTATAGATAATTAATCCAAGAAATTGGAATTGTTATTCAAAAGCCTGTCCAAAACATTTTCATCGCAGTTTGAAGGATTTTTCAAAGTTGTATAAATAACGGAAATAATTAGCTTGTAAATGTTAATGATTATTTTAACGGTAAAAACATGAAAAAGGTGAGAATCCATTCAATTTTAAAGGGCATAGTTGACATATCAAAAGAAAATTTGAAAAACCCCGATCATTTGTAGATATTTAATAAATGCAGACCTTGTAGTAAGCCAAACATCACAGATTTCTATATGGCTTTCCTCTGATACGGCGCTTCGAAAATTCTCTTCCGTCTGTAAGATAAATTCTCATGTATTGGTCATATCTTCCACACGTGGAAGTAAAGGACCATACAAATGTTCTAGGCATCTACAAGTGTAATTTTGATGGAAATCGTTTTTCATCCTTTTGGAAAATGATCCAAATATATATGCATAACAAGTACAATGTAGATGAATTTTAAATGAAATTGAGAATTGATCTAATTATTTAAAAAATATATATATAATTTGTCGCTAGCATTTAATATATATTTATATTTTTCTCTGTTAACCATCCATTAATTATTTTTTATATCTGCAAGCAATCGTGTGAAAAAAAAAAAATGAACAGCGTTATACCTTCAATTTTATTAATTTTTTAAAAGAAATTTAAATCGAGGCAGATCAATATTTTCCTGTCAGCAAATCAATTTTAAGGTCTATTCGGTATACGTCGGAAATTAATTTAAAAGAAAAATTCTTGAATAAAGTTATTGTTCGTTGTGTGAAAACACCAAAAGGATGGACTGGTACCACGGTTTGTTCCTGATTATAAGCTTTGGTGAGTATGGCGAAATAATTTAAGTTTTCAACTGAAAAAATGTGACTCGTAAGGGAAGTTAATTATTTCCTCGTACCATTTTATTTTTACTTTTACTGATTGTGGCATTTTTTCTGTACATTTATCTGGATTTATTTTTTTTTTGTTTAAAGAAGAAAATGAAGCAATTTTTAATTGATTTACTTTTTTTGAAGATACTTGGCTTACATCGATATTTTTTAAATTTTTGTTATAATACTTTTTGTTCTAATAATAGATTCCAGGGTGTCTGATAAACGATTCAAGTATATCATGTATATTTTGGGATCATTTTTATTTCATATTTTACATTACACATTTATTTTGCGAATAAGGTGTGTCAAAATACCATAACAAGGACACCGGGTCAAGAGGAAAAAGATTACGTTTTATTTGGACGTCACAAATGTTGAACGCCGTGGAAGAGGACCATCATAAGCGAAAGTCAAATGACTCTTTTTGAACAGAAGCGTTTGACTCTTCCATTAGCTGGAACTTACTCTAACGATAATACAGGAATTTGAAATATAAATCACATTTACAATATTTTTTGAACGCACATTTCTTTTTTTTTTGGCACAAAGCGTTGCAGTTATGATTATATATTTAAAAAAAGGATCCATTATTAAAATTATTATTAAAATCGGAGAGGACTACTTTGAAACATTTTAAACACTGAAACCCTATATGATATTTTGGAAGTTATTCAATTAGTTCGCGAACTTTTTGATCACCCCTCGTACATTGCCATCCATTCACAAATGTCTATCTGTTCTATTCATTTGTAGTGTTATAGTCCTTAGCTTGCCTCGGTTTTAAGACCGATCGTATTCAGTGTGTAATAAACGATATATGCTGGTGATATTGTAAAATATATAAAGATATAAGCAAATAGTATTCCAGCTTAAAGTCCACTTAAAAATATACAAGAATTAAGACTATGGCGATAACGAACAGTATTCAATATCAAAGTCCATAACACAATACAAAATAGGAGCAGAGCAAACACGGACCTCCGAAACATTGGAGGTGGGATCAGGTGTCATGGAGGAGTGAGCATTCCCTGCTGACCGGTCACATCCGCCGTGTGCTCATTGTCATGATCGGGGAATAACGGAAAAATCCGTCGTCAATTCAACAATGGACTAACAATTAGTATGAGAAACGTCATTCAGCATTTGACCCAAAGATAAATTGCTGACAAGGTCGTTGTATCGACAATAGAACTTACGAAATGATGACTTTAAACGGGACTGCTGATATTCTTGTTTCAGCAACTTGCTTGTCAATACTAGAATTTAACTCGTTTTAGAAATTGTTCATACGTAGAGCATGCTCTTGCGTATCGAATCAACTGAGATATATATACTTCGTATGCAGGTGATGAAGGTATATTGCTGCATAAGTAGGAAAGGTGACGATAGAAAAGTTAAAGTCACACATTGATCATATAGCTTGGTTGTTAGATTACCACTAACGTCTTTTTCAAGTAAAATATCCAAGTATGAAACAGATATGACAGACTCTGTTGTATCTTTTATCTCAAGCTCTAAAACATAAAACAAAACAAAATAGGAGCACGGCAAACACGGACCTCCAAAACATCAGCGGTTGGATGAGGTGCAATGGAGGAGTGAGCATCCTCCGCAGACCGGTCACACCCGCCGTGTGCTCCTTGTCATGATTGGGAAATAACGGAAAAATCCAGCGTCAATTCAGTGTATAGAATCTGTAGATAATTGACTAGCAATTAGTATGAAATACCTCAGTCAGTATTTGAATAAATGATAAATTGTACGTTTATGCTGACAGAGTTATTGTATCGACCATAGAAATGATGGCTTAAACGAGACTGCTGATATTCTTGTTTGTCAATAATTTACCTCGTTTTAGAAATTGTTCATACGTGGAGCATGCCCTTGCGTATCGAATCAACTGAGATACATAAACTCCATATGCAGATGATGAAGGTATATTGCTGCATATATAAGTAAGGAAAATTTTAAGTCAAACAAAAGTTAAAGCCATCACGTTTATCAAAGAGCTAGGTTGTTAGATTACCATTAACGTTTTTTTCCAAGTAAAATATCCAAATATATAACATTTGTATAAGACTCTGTGGTATCGTTTATCTAAATGTTGAATTTGGGCAAACATCTTCTCCAATGTAGACGTTTTTGAATTCATTCTGCTGCACAATAATTCAAAAACTACAGGTCAGCTTATAAAGAGCAACAAAAAATGCCAAATGGGTGCAGAAAAAACCCCCATTTTTGAGTAAATTCATGGGCTGGGTAATCTTCAACATTTTCTATTTCATAATTTCTAATGAACATTTATCTATCTTACAGAAGGTTATATTTTGTGCCATGGTTCATTCAAATAAAAAGGGATAAATTCAAATTGCATTTGGGAAATGACATATGCTAAATGCACCATGAGTGTAATGTTGCGCTGAAAGACGTATACTGATGGCCATTTTTGTGTGATTTTTAATATAGATAATTTGTACACGTTAAAAACAAATTTACAAAAATCCTTAGACTTTCGATAGCCAGTTTTTTAAAAGGAAATTTAACAATTTCTTCTGGTGCATTTCCAAATAATCATACATATAAAGATGAATATTTTTCAAGTGCGGAAAGTTTACAAATATCACTGTGGATGAGAAGCCTTTCATTGATTAACACGTGTCATAAGTAAAATTTAATCAGATTATGAATTTCACTTCAAATTTGAAAATCCTTTTGTTGGATTTATTATACAATGGAGTCGGTGGTTGGCTTTTACGTGGGGATTTATTATATTTAACATCTCTATGGGTTAGAACCTCACTGGATTGATAACATATTTTGATGAATGAATATTTAATTACCTATTTTAATGAGATTTTTTTCATCCGTGGATTCGATCATCGAAAAATTTTCCTTGTTCACTTAATTCACGTTCTTGATTGGGATTCAAACAGGTTTTGCAAGTATGCTTACTAACTTTGATAAGAAAAATATACCAAAGGAATTATTAACGTCGGCTCCATTACTTGCATTTTATTGGCATAATCAACGAAATCCTAACTAATCATAAAAATGGCAATGTCAACTTGAAAACCTCTTTCTTCCGATACGGACATACCTTATATTATCAATGTGGAATTAAAAAAAAAAAAACCAAAAAACCAAAAAAAAAAAAAAACAACAAACAAACAAACAAAAAAAAACCCAGAAAAAATCAGACGATTTAAAAAAAAAACTTTGGTCCGAATAACTTGGTCCGTGATTTGATCCGTAATTTTTTTTTATAATTAGACATATGTAATGATGAAAAAAAACATGTGTCGCAGTTAAACAATTCTGATTTCTTAGTTTCTACATTTTTATCATTAATTCTTGCACCACACAGGACTATTGGTAAGATGCTTTAGGCATATATATATCATAGATGTAAAAAATAAAAAATGTGAAACTGAAAAGTGTATTTCTGTTGAAATACAGCACAGCCTTTCTCTTATATTATTGGGTACCCGAAACCCGTTTTGGGGAGAACTTGAATATTTATGATAAACGTGATATCGCTGAATAAACTTTTCAGTTTTTAACCTTCCATTATTTATGTAGCGATGTAGTTATATATCCTTATCACCTGCATGTGGGGTTTATGTTTCAAGGTTGAATCAATACGCAAGACCATACTGTACGTACGAACAGTTTCATAAACGAGGCAACCTATATACAAACAAGTCGACGAAACAAGCAAATGAACTATTTCGGTTATGGTCACTATTTTGCAAGTTGTATGATCGACACAAGAAGTTGTCGGCACATACAATCTTACATTACGCTAACTGCTGATAGACGTTTTTTTTTCATACTAATTGTTAGGCCATTATTTACAAAATAAAAAATATATATATAGGGTTTTCCGTTATTTTATAATCATGACATAAACACATGACAAGTGAGATCGGTCGGCAGGGGATGCTTACTCCTCTATGCCACCTAATCCCACGTCTGATGTTTTGAGGGTTTGTGTTTGATCAATCTGATGCTGATTTGTATTGTTTGAATGGACTACTCGTTATCTCCATATTTCACTCCATAAAGTCATAGAAAACAAATTAAATTGAGTTCTTAGTGCGGACATAATTCGGTGACTTCCACCTTCTCAAACATTTTAAGGTTTTATAATTTAAATTATCAAATTCAGAATCATGAAAATATACATTTTTGCTTCGGTGACAAGAAACACTTTTTTAATATATTCAGGCAAAGTTACGGGCCATGAAACTTTTCTAATGACCAAGTAGAACTAACATCTATGTACCGGTACTTCTTGTAATAATGAAGCAATGAATTTGATAGATTAAAATATTGGATTAAGGATCTGTTGAAGTTATTTGCAATAAAAAAATTAAATATGTCATCAGCTTTTCTTTATTAAATTTGTATAAAGTCGACCTTTAGGGTAATATATTGCAGATGAATACTGATCATCAATAAAAGCCAACTGTCATGTCAAAATGATAAAAAAAAATGCATAGAATACCCTTATATATTTTAATATTTAAAATTCTTAACTGACAAGTAAGATTATGAAATAGTTTACCCAGTTATACCAGAATTTGAATGATTATCTTATCTCTATAAGGTACATAGAGGGGGGCTACAAATAAATAATTATATTATGCTACGGTTATTAGCCCGTACTTGAACGGTTAAAGACCCATTTTTTCGTAAAACTTTTCTAAAAAGGTGATGACTAAAAAAATTGGAAGATGGTGCTGGTATTCAAAGTTCATTTGTAAGAATCAATTCAATTTAAAAAATCGATTAATTACATATATATTGCTGAACTACATGTTTCTCAGTCGCATTTATTGGAAAGAGATAACGAAGCTAGCATCACGAACATTATCGTCAAAATCAGTATCTTCACCATTAACACGCGCTCGTTTTAATATCTTCATTAGTTTTAAGAATGAATCTTTTGTTTACTTTAGGATTTTTGTCCATTGTGGGAGCTGATAACAGAAATAAAAGATCTGTAAGTAATAAAAATGTTGGGTGAGCTGTATAAGTATAATGAAAATTGAAAAATTGAATCATGTAGATAATGCACCTATTTCATTTTTTAATGCTGAAAATTATGGAAAACTTTAAATAAAAAATATACATGTACCATCATCATAAAATAAACAATGCACTTGAATTGATGATTTATATATGAACTTTTGAGCTTGAATACTGTTCGTTATCTCAATCCAGTGATATTTCATACCGAAAAAAGTTTTTTTATTTTAATTATACAGGTCAACTGTGCAGCAAAATTTCAAGTCATTCCTAACCATTCTGCATGTTTACCGAAGGCAGCAGAAGCAGTCGTTAGATCAGGTATAGCTCTTTAACAAATCAGAAATAATGCATACACAATGTACAATTCTTTTCTCAATAGCAGTGGAAACATGCAACAATCCTATATATCCAATAAATAATACAAATCATGGACAGAGCAAAACATCCCCCTAAAAACATCGAAAATAAGATCAAGTGTCTTAATGAAGAAAGCGTCCCCGCCGATCAGTCACATCTGTCTTGATTAGGAAAGAAATCTACTAGTATTAAGACCTTTATTAAGAATTATATAATAATAATATAGTCTTATTAAGAATGTTGCATTAGAAGATGAATTTGATTCCATTTATATCATATTAACCATACGTTATTCCATTAATTAAATGTGTGCTTTAAAATCCTTTCATATAATCAAAGGTCATTTGCCTTTATTATCGTTAATATCAAAAGATACTTATTTAGATTTACATTGATTGACTAAATTTTAGTCAACTACAGTTTCATCTGTGGTCATAAAAATACAAAACAAAGAAAACACTGAACTTATATAAGATATAGGTTCGATGGGCTGGTTGTCTTAGTATGTACCAAAAGTTTCTCATTGTACTGTAATACAGATTACTATATAAAATTAATTGTTTACCTACCTATATCACTACTTACTTAAGTGTTTAATTAAAATCAGGTGTCTCAGCTCTTGATAAAACTGCAATCGTTGAGAAACACAACGTGTATCGTGCTGGAGTCAACCCGACAGCTGTTGAAATGGCCAAAATGGTACGTGACCATCTTTAGGTTAGCACTATAGTTGATATAAAACACATACACATTATCGCATTTTTACTTAAGGTTGATCTCAGATCTTACTTACTTTGAATGTAGTATCAAATAACAAACTTAATAATGTACTTTTTAAACAACAAAAAAAAAGAAAAAAAAGAAAACAAATAAATTTAAAAGAGAATTTCTTTGTTCAAATCAGATAATAGTCAAATATTTACAGATACATGTACTGTGTGTTGTCCAGAGATTCCATACAAATCTTTTTTCTTCACTAAAATTAACACGTCTGTATAACGTTTACGATATGAAGAAAGATTAAAACTGAGTAAAAAACGCTTAAATTCTTGGGTAAAAAAGTCCAAAAATCCATTGCAATATACCTGGTTCTTTGAGCTTGAAGTACATGAAATATAACCTTTTTATTTGACCAGTACTGGGACGATGAAATAGCGATGATTGCCCAGAGATATGCTGATGCCTGTAAGGGACTGGTACACGACGGAGGGCGACAGAGGGGTATTCCAGGTAAAAGAATAAAAAAAGATATATTTAAAAAAAAATTGAAAAATACATAAAATTTTAAAAAAATATTCTGTAACAAATTTTAGAAGTGGAGTCTGTACAGCGATGATTATAAAACACACTATTAAAATCAGTACTGAACCTTATTCTGTCATAATTTGCGGAATCAATATCTGATTTATAACAAAACGAATATGCTACAGAATTTAAAAATCAAACTTAACCTTGAAAACTGTAATTGAATGTAACGAAATTAAATTTAATGAATTTAGGAATGTGTTACTATTCACAGCTTAGATACACATTGTAACTTCCTTAATGTGAAAAAAAAACCTTCTGGCATCTAACGACATCGTACGCCATGAACTCAATTAGTGGCCAATCCATAAATGCACTCAGAAAATCACTCTTCGAATAGATTATAAAATTGATTCAATATTTAATTATTGACAGGAAGCCTGCCTTTTATTTGACTCGAAAAACACGCCAAAAATCTCTCTTTTTGAATATCCGTTAATTGTATCAAATTCAATAATCAGTCTGTTGATAATATTGGATAAAAATTCATCTCTTGGATTTCAAATTATAGACTCAAAATAGATAAAAATATTTTTATCAGCGAAGTAAATGTGTTTGTCATGATAAAACAGTATATCTCATGCTGTTTACCCCCCAGTAAAAATTTTAATAGTATAAAATGATATGGACGTTTTTCAATTGGTCAATCAGATTTAGCAATGACTGAAATGAACATCTTTCAAATAATTTTTAATTGTTTAGCATGGCCAGTATGAACATCTGTAAGGTTTTTTCACTTGATTTGTTAAACCAGTAGTTGTCATATGGTTATCTTTACAGTAGTTGTCATATGGTTATCTTTTACAGGTCGTTTTTCTCTGGGTCAGAATTTGGCAGTGGCCGATATGGACCTAACATGGGAAGCAGTGGTGAAACTCTGGTATGACGAAGTGAAGAATTTCACATTGGGAGGAACCAATTCACTCCCCGCTGTCGGACATTACACACAGGTTAATCTTGATTTCCTCAGAATAATTAATTGTTTTCTGTTGATGTCAGGAGAAACATAAATTCTTTAGACAAAAATCCTGATTCTTAAATTTTCACAATATAGAGAACTACCACTTCCTAAAAGTTTAATAATATATAGGTAAGTAAGTATACTGGATTCGTGATTGCTATAAGCGCAGGAAAAATATAATCAAAATATGAATGTCACGTGAATAAAGTACACATTAAAAAGGTCTCATGACCAATTTTAACAAAATGATTATTGAGAAGACTTGTTCTATTGAAGTGTTAACTATCCTAAGAAAACAAAAGATTTTTTTCAACAAAACATAGTTCAATCTGCAGTGGCGTAAGGATATGTTAAGATATGTTAATTTTATGACAAATGCAGAAATTTAGGATACTCAACATGCTCAAAGAGACGATATTGTCTGACAAATTTCAAGATTTCTACAATTCACATCAATTTAGATATAGTGATAATTAAGAAAACAAAAGATTCTTTTCAACAAAACATAGTTCAATCTGCAGTGGCAAGGGGATAATTAATTAATAATTATTATTCATGAGATATTTAAAATATTCTTAAGCACAATCAGTATAAGAAATGAACCAAGTGATTCTAATTACCATATGGACAATACACATGCTGGTTTTAACACAAGTGAATTATCGGCATAAATTTCCATAGGGTAAATAAAAATATTTTAGTTGTTTTTGTTGGTAAAACAATGAGAAAAATTAAGCCTTTGTTAATCAACACGCGAAGAATTAAGCTTTTGTGTAAATTGCACGGATATACAGTAGAAATTTCTAAGTCAACGCACGACATTGCTTTATTCTGTGCTTGTTAATTTTTTTTTTCAATAGATATTAGAAGAAAATATACTTTAAATTTTAACACATTTTTTTATCCTGTCGATGTCTATTTTTATTCCCAGATTGTATCCGCAAACTCGATCCTGATTGGCTGTGGGTTTGCACTCTGTGATACAACGAGGAATTATGTTTGCAACTACGGACCAGCGTAAGCATACATAAGTAAAATACAAAGCATTGCTCCTAATTTTTTAACTAAAGCATTTTGATTTTGGATTTTAATACATAGTGAGTTTTATATGTTCGTTTAACTTCATGGTACCTGATATCACCTCTTATGTTTTAGAGGCCCTGTTCCTGATTTATATTAATTTTTTAAAAAGCTCGAATGCTGTTCGTTTTTATTTCATTGAAGAGGTCTTGTTTATATAAATTTCATTTTATGGCAAACAATTAGAAAATATGTTTGAGGAATTCTACCTTCATTCATGCTTATAAAATAGAAAACTAAAAAAAATGGTAATATGCAAACTCCTTTTCTTATCAAGCATCCTGATCTTATACAAGTGTACTCTTTAGGTTGATATGAAAGATGCTTGAGTTTCTCATTGACAATATATTGGTTTTGGAGGTCTCTGAACAATCGGAATTCACATCGGTTTCAAGTTAAAAGCAGATTTAAAAAAAAATATGGAACCAATTTTTTTTTCAAAAGCTTAGACATGAATAGTATGGCCTGTAATTCGACATATATATATATTAGTATATAGACGGCCTATTGTAAGTAATAAAAATATGCATTTTCATTCCTATGTTGAAAAACCCTTTTGAACCCAGACAACACAGAATCTGACAAATTCATATTTCGACATTTAACTTAAGGACATTGGCAAGGTTCCTGGCATTTGTATAGATTAAATATCATTATCATAGGCCTACATGATATAATATTTTTGAATTTATAATTATATTTGTGCACATGGGTACTAAGCCTAACTCTAACATAGCAGATATACTGAAGAAGTTTAAAGCAATTCCCATGATTCCCTTTAGCATGTTTAAAGAAATGAAGATTTTTTTTCAACTAAGCAAGTGCAGCAAGTTTTAATGACACCATGGTGAAAAGAAAATTTGGACTTTGCACATTGATCCAAACAAATTGAATTTTTTTCTGCAGGAACTTCTGGACCCACAATGCATTGCTTGTTTAAGCTTCATATTTGTGAGAAAAAACAACAAAAGTTAAACAAATAAATACATTTGCCTTGATTTAATGGATATATGGCAGATAAATAGTGAATAAAATGTTCTCTATTTAAGTCAATAATGTTCAGACTTCATTTTGGTATTGCAACTTAAATACAATGCCATGTGACGTCAGGGTCTTTATGTAGCAAATGGCATGTGCAGTTTGACGAGCCCGATCTAAATAAAAATCTGTACTCACCCTTATGGTCGAAACATGAACATATAAAAAAAAAATAGCAATCCGGAACAATGGGGAGTCGAAAATCAAAAAAACTTTATTTCGGCACAGTCTATGTAACATTGTTATCATTTAATGCATTTGTAAATGTATTTAAATGCTGAAAATGTGCCGGACGAGTATGAAGCAATTGTATACAACAGAACAAACAATATCAATTGAAAACCGAGACAACCCAGCATCAGGAGTTGTGAGGCTAGATTTACCGCTTACCCAACATTATCAGATTATAGTTATAAGCCAAATTTTGCATCAAATGATTTGTTTTATTTTCATCGCTTTCTGTATAACTAAAACACTTATAAGAAGATCAAAATTGTATGTAGAGGTAAACATGAGAATTATCAACCTCCAACAACACAATGTTCAAAGCAGGTGACTGTCTCCCAGTCACGTACACAAATAAAAAGTAGGCTACGATTTTTAAGACGACATTATTGAAGCACGTCGTGAAAATCTCATTATAATAAGGATTTGATCTCTTATCAAAACACCAACTACTTTGATGATCAACAAATGTCAACTGACTAACAACAAATGCAAGTAGTTCCAATACAGTGCTAAAGCTTAGCAGCACTCGATCCTGGTGCTTAGCCTACATTATCAGTGACGGAAATAACGATAAGAAAATAAAACAGGGGTATTTTATCAGTAAGTCCTAACCATGCCAAGATGCCACGTGTTAAAAGAAACAATCTGGCTACAAAATATAAACTAACAACATGGAAACACAGTGGGAATATACAACTAACTTGTTTATAATATCACCCTTACCAACTCGGAAGCCATGTTTTTCTAAAAATATTGCACCGACGGAACTGAAAATTCCGGAATCTGACCTACTTTGTAAATCGTGACGATGAAATGTGCTAGATCAAATGATATCTTTAAAAAATAAAAATAAAAAAAACATTTTTAGTGATATTGAAATAACAACAAAATTAAAGAGAATTTTTCAGAACGGTCCAGAGGGTCTGGTATAAAAATCTTCCTTGTGTGTGTCACGTGTAAATGTAAAATTTCAAAACTTTTCTACATAAATGTGAGGATTCTAAATCTGTCCCTGTCTTTCATTACTCAGTCAATAAAAGTGTTATAAAAATAATGTAGCCTTCTTCCTTAATTAGATATATCTGAAGAAAGACTTTGTAGTGGAACTACGTGACAACAACAATTTTCTTTCTGTTGTTTGTGTGTTTCTAAAATAAATTGTAGATTCATCAAATTTTGTAAGTTGGAAGTAAATTACAGGAGTAAGCAAGTAAAAAAAAAAAAAAAAATTAGGTCACCACTGAAGAAAAATCCTCTGACTATCAAAATTGATAAACATGTATGAATAAGCATATTTTAGTAAACATTAAGACCTAAACTTGCATACTATCTACATAATGAATATTCCTGTAGATTAAAAAAACATGTTAATACTGTCAGTCCCTGACATTTTCCTTTCTTTCTCTGACTTCCTCCTGCAATCCTCTGACATAACCTCTGCGATCCCTGTCAACTTCCTGAAGTCCCCTGACATTTTCCTGTCCTTCCCTGACTTTCTCCTGTAACTCCCTGAAATAGTCCTTGACCACGATGTTTACTCACTGACATCCCCTGACACAACCACTGCTTCCCCCTGTACACTCTCTGAAGTGACCGATATCCCTGACAACTCCCTGATGTTCCAACACTAAGTCCCTGACAACCCTGTGTATGCTCTGTCATAACCTTAATTGTCCCCCGCTTGAAAAGTGGGGGATATTAATTTGGGTCTGTCCGTCCGTCTTTCTGTCTGTCTGTAAGGCTTTCGTTTCCACATGATATCTCGAGAACCCTTTGAGCTTTCGCAAAGAAATTTTGCATAGCAACTAATTATGGACTAAAGAAGAACCCTATTGATTTTGAGGTCAAAAGGTCAAAGGTCAAGGTCATAAATCTGCAAATTCTATCTGTTATAAAACTATCGTTTCTGCACGATATCCCGAGAACCCTTTGAGCTTTCGCAATGAAATTTCACATAACTCCCTGTGGCCTAAGGAAGACCCCTATTGATTTTGAGGCCAAAAGGTAAAGGTCATAAATCCGCAAATTCTATCTGTTATAACACTTTCGTTTCCGCACAATATCCCAAGAACCCTTTGAGCTTTTGCAATGAAATTTTACATAACTCCCTGTGGCCTAAGGAAGACCCATATTGATTTTGAGGTCAAAAGGACAAAGTTCAAGGTTGTAAATTTATACATTATGTCTGTATGAAAATCCTTTCAGGGCGATATTTCATTTTGAGCTTTTGCAATGTAATTTTATACCAAAACTCCCTAAGACCTCTCTCACCCCTTCAAAGTGCCCCCCCCCTGTTTGTTTTATTAGTGTTTATTGTATTACATGTCGCTATTTTTAGCACAGGGGCAGGAGGAGAGTTATTACGTATTAAACGGGATCTTGGTGGACTTTATATTCTTATTACATCAATTAGAACTGTTTAATTAAGGTTAAATAAGACACCATGCATTGTGTAAAATTCTGACAATATCGAACCTGAATATATACATGTATGTGACTTCATTTAGTGGTGTGTCTCTCACTTCACATGTGAGAAGTCCCGAGTTCGAATCCTGAACGATCTATATTCTTTTTTTACGAAATAATTTTTTTTACTTAATACATGTAATTGTATTCAGCATGTGAAAAGAAAACTTTAAGAGGTCTGGCTTGTACAAACTCATAAAATCATCATTACAGTATGATAAATATTCCATATAAAAAGAATCTTCTATACACATAATGATTTTAAAAGAGTAAGCAATCATATATTTATATCCATATTGGCATATTTTATTTGCTTCAGTATACATGTATACATTTAATGATTCTACAAATTCAGTCAAGAGGATCCGACCCCCACCCCCGAAGTGCGCATGGTTTATTTTTTCCCAAAGCGGGGGACACAAATTCTCTGAATTAGCTTGTTTCTCTTAGCCCCCCAAAATCGATAAAAAAAAATGCATTTTTATACCCCCGCTTGAAAAGTGGGAGGGTATATATTGTGATCGGGAAGTCCCTCCATCTGCCTGTTATGCTTTTGGGGTACCCATCTCTTTTATACAACTCCTCTTATACCATTGAATGAAATCTAATGAGACTTTCACAAAGAACTTTGTTACAAAGTGCCACTATGTGATGTCAAACATATATTGCATTTCCCATAATAAAACATGGGCACTGTTATTCTTTCAATGATATTGAAGGGTACCCATCTCTCATTTTGACTTTAAAAATGTAAGACATAGATTAATCAAATTACACGAGGACTCCCATGCCAATTTCAATAGTCCTCGCCCACTGTTTTCAAAACACAAATGCAGCCGCAAAAGATTTACATGCATATTTGGCCTCCTTAGCGTAAGACACAGAGACAGATGCGCTCGAGATTTGCATGCATATTAGGGCTCCTTAGCACCTGACCTATCGACCTGCCTAATTTACATTCCGGTAGAATTATCAAGAAATCAACTCTGCTAACTTTCAAAGAGTTATCACAGAGAAAAAAAAATTAGAAATGGAAATATATTGCGTTTAGTATGTTTTGATTTTTTTTTTACAACATAGTGTAGAAGTCTGGTTCTTCCTCAAACATTCATTATAAATAATTCATCCAAGAAATTATGAAGGTCAGGTCTGTACATATGTAACTAGCTACTAAAACTTGGGGGATGGGGTGTGTGGCCCACAATCCATGCTGTATATGCTTCATGTTGGAATTGTTGTTCAAGGGCCTCTTGAGTACAATTTTTGGTTGCAGTTTGAACAAAGTTGTATTATAACAGAAAGAACTGGGTACGGTATGCATAACGAGGCAGCCCTGTCTCTAAATCTGATTGAAGTTTTTTTACAAACATGCCCTAGACGTGTCCTTTCAAAATCATTTTATTTTTTGGAATTATCTCTTACCGTTTTTCTGCCAGAGGTTTGGGAAAATAGGGCATTTTCTTCAGTAATTACAACTTTTGACGTAGCGACGTCGTCACGACGTTACTGATTTTAACGTTACGTTAAATGAAATCTGTAAATTCACTTAACCAAAAACTATTTACTTAATCCTGCCAATATTCCAGTAAACCATTTTAAACTATTTTTCAATTCATCGTATATCGTTGATAGTTTGAAATAGTTAAAAAATTTTCAGAAATATATTATTTTTTAACAAACGATTGTACCAAACACGCTAGTCTACGAAGCTTTATTCATCCAGATGAAATAAGGTGAGTACTTAAAAAATTAAACGTATTGTTTATGAAGTTGGAATTTTTTTGGCAATGAAAAAGCCATCAACAGAACTCCGCCTTTCCATTGCAACAAATGACGGCGCTGTAAATGTTGGGTCTTTTTATGAACATATTTATTACTCCCTATTTCGGGGTTATATGATATGCCTTTTTCAATTTTCTTTGATTTATGATTTTTTTTACCTTCGCTTGAAAAGTGGCAGGGTATATAGTGATCGGGGTGTCTGTCCGTCTGTTACGTTTTGGGGGTACCTCTCTTCGTTAGAATCCCAAAACATGTGTCGGATCAAAAAGTAAAATAAAAGTTGCACAATGGCAATATGTTATTAAGATTCTGTGAAAGTTATTGAATTTCATTCAGTGGTATAATAGGATATGCAGGTAAGAGACGGGTACCCCAAAGCGTAACAGACGGACGGGTGAACATATCGATTACTACAACCCTCCTGATTTTCAAGCGGGAGGTAAAAAAAACACGAATTTCCGGGAAGGAATCCCAGAATTTAGTAGTACAATGTAGTATACTGTCTAACAGGCATTATTTTCTAGACTTGTAGAAATAAATATTATACTACATTGAAATGCTATGTGTATGATTTACATAGTTTATCCACGTCAGCTATAGAAGTCTGTGCGTTTTGTTTTCTAAGCAATGCGCAGTCACTTGCATTGATGTCGTAAACGATCGACCTCCAGTCAAAGTCGAGAGGAGATCAACAGAAAATAGGAAAGGACTGTCTCCAGTTTGAAATTAAATTCTTGAAATAAACTTGTTCATTGGTAGTCATCATTGTACATCTTGATAATCAGTAACACCCCCCCCCCCCCACTTCTATATATTTTTCTATTTAAATGAAGCAAAATACAAATAATCGAAATGCAGAATATCAAAACACTTAATCCAAAGATATCAAAACTTAGTTCAAGTCCCTTTTCTTATTAAATCTTTTTATAAGCTATAGAGAGACACTTTTGCAGTTACATGTATGTTATTAATATACGAAAACTAATGTTATTTTGTGTCGTGTGGGCACCGTCACTACAACGTGCATTTTTTTTTTTTTTTACAGAGTTAGGTTTGTCATTCACAGATTACCATTAGAAAGCGAGATAGGGTTTCTAACAAAGTGACTTTTTGAAAAAGTTGTTTTAATGAAATATTCTTTTAAAGTATACCTCACAAACAGCTGACATGTATTACGTCATTTACGTGACTATACATCTAATGAGACAAAAACTGCTTAAACATAGAAATTATTGATATTGATTATGCTTTACAATACCTCCTAAATGTAAATGTTTATAGAAATTTGATAGATTTCAGTGACAATAATAATTATGTTCCCCAAACGAAGTTTGGGAACATATTGTTTTTACTTTTTCTGAATTTTTTCTTTGTTCTCCGGTACTTTTTTGTCCGCGAGTGTTCTCGTAAACTACTCATCCGATCTAGGTGAAACCTTTTTAGGGTCACTAGGTATGTTATGTAGATGTGCGGAACGAAGGTCATTTTGCGCGCACGTGCGTGCATGTGCGCGCACGTGTAACACGTGAAATGACCAATATAATAGATTTAGCCGTAACTTTTTAAATATTGGATGAAATGCTTTGAAACTCATAATATAAGGATATAATAGTAGTATAGACATGATGACATGGTCAAAATAGCAAGATCTCACGCGCATGCAGGTGCCCTTCGCTGCGATTGGCTGAAACTAAAAGTCTAAATATCTATTTTGTTTTCTGACAAAATCCTTTGAAATTTTGAACATAGTCTTACATTATGAAGATCTACAGCATGATATATAAGAATAATCATGAACGCACGCACATGCACGTGTGCTGCAATCTGATTGGCTAAAACTTTAAATGCCTACAACTTTCTTGGTTCTCAATAATACAGGGTGAAATTTCAAATATGAATAGATATAATGATTGCCTACATTATACTACTATCAAAAGTAAATGCATGGACGTGCATGCACATGCGACCGCACACAATGTATTAAAAGACAGTATACTTGAGTGTTTGATGTTCATGCAGAATTAAGAACTTCTAAATGTCAAGACATGTAACATACTGAAGCATGCAGATCTTTTTACCCTTGACCTTGAAACTTAGGTCAAGGTCACTGGTAACCTGAATAAAATGTTGATATTAGCTATTTACCAAAATCACCTTGACCTATGAACTTGAAATCGACCTTAACCTTTGTCCTTGACCCAAGGGTAAAAAGAAACATGAAGTACATGTACATGTATCTAGAAACACCTTTCAGAGTTTATTTCGGTTGACAGGTTAGAAGTTAAAGAGGTGGTGGTTTTTAATGACCTTGACCTTTCATCCAAATGTCACAATCAATCTTAAGTTCTTGGAATAAGATACAAGATTCAACTCCAACGTTAAATAGGTTAAGAATAAAAATAACCCCCCCCCCCCCCCCACACACACACAAACAAATCAAATTAATGGCAACGTAGAGAATCACTGTTAAACTCAAATAACACCTCGGACCCACATAAAATTTCAGGAAAACTGCAGAAAAGAGCTCGAGGAAAGTGTATTAAAATATTTCATTTGAGTTTCCAAAGTATATAGAAATTATTAATTTATACAGAAAAAATTACAAATCCTGTCGTGTTTAAAATTAAAGTGCAGATGACCAAAGTTGGCATATAAGCCTTTTATAGCCTATTTATTCAGATGTCGTTAATAGCATTCAATTCTACTGATTTGAAATAATATTTTAATACCAAGCATCCTTTGTTTAATTTACCTTTGAAATTTATTTGAATTTTTTTTAGAATTACGCAATCCCCAGAAATAGCGATTTTCGGTATATTAAAAATCAATATACATGTACGCTCCTTCGTAAAATAATCAGATATTTGCATTCATGAAAAAAATATCAATAAGAAGGTGTTAAACAATATAGGTCACATTAGCTGACACGAATGTCTTTTTAAACATCTCTTGTAAAACCCAGAGAGTAGCCCCCTATGCATTGGAAAAAAATGAATAGTTCCGGTCAAAAAACCTTTATATATTTATTTACAAAGTATATAAAATTTACCAGACACAAGTATCAGAGTTGTCAAAATGGCCTGAGAGGAAATATTTTTAAAATTTCTGAACAGAAAGGAAAATCCCTTTTCCATGTATGGAACTACTATTGAATATAACCAACTCCGAGCCCGATCTTAAAAACACGGTAGTAGAAAATTAAAATTTCGCTGTTTTATTAATTTTTTTGCTTTTAACTTCTTTTCTTGAAGCCAAATGATATGAAAACACTCAAGAAGGTGAAAAGACTTCATATTGTTATCTGATTTAAAATCAAAATTGTAATCTGAACAATTAGTCTCCTTATTATGTTCCCCAAACGAAGTTTGGGAACATATTATGTTCCCCAAACGAAGTTGGGGAACATATTGTTTTTACTCTGTTTCTTATTAAGGTCTTCCGTTTCAGACGGAAGACCTTATAGTGATTCTACTGTTTCTTTTTATTATTATTTTTTCCCCCTTTTGAGATTTCTTTTTTTGACGAATTCTCAGAGATGACTGGACAGATTCTCATGAAATTTTCAGGGATGATAGAGAATTGAAATATCTTTCAAATGCAGTTTTCAGTTTTTAAAAATTCACTTCCGGTCGTCAGATATGTCCGATTTACGCTTTTTTCAAAAAAGTTTTGTCCGAGTCATATCTCAGAAACGGTAAAAGATTAAGAAACCAAACTTATATGAATGATAGATCTTGATAAGTAGGCAAAACCAATCGGGTCAAGATCGTCGGCCGTCACAGGAAGTGATCAAAGAAATCGAAAATTTCAACTTTTCATTTATGAAACTTTTTTTGCATCACATTATAGAAACTTATTTGTAATTTCGAAATATATCAGTCCCACCGGAAACAAAAACGACAACTTCCGGTTATAAGAGAAAAACAGCATATTTTCAGTTTTTTTCTTTCCCATAAATATTTTCTATAGATGAAGTATTTGTAATGATTTTTGGATATGTGATTTAGACTGCAAATGTCTACAGTAACGTGAAATATCTTAATAAAATTCACTTCCGGTCGCATGATTTCCTGTCCTCAAAATGAGAAGTTATCATAGCTACATCTCGTAAACGGTAAAAGATTAAGACACAAAACTTATAGGAATGATAGATCTTGATAAGTAGGCAAAATCAGTTGTGATAAGATTGTCAGTTGTCACTTCCGGTCGTCACAGGAAGAGATCAAAGAAATCGAAAATTTCAACTTTTCTTTCATGAAACTGTTTTTGCATCACGTTATAGCATCTTATTCGTAGTTTTGAAATATTTCAGTACCACCGGAAACATAAAAACGACAACTTCCGGTTATAAGAGAAAAACTAAATAATTTGAGAATTTTTCTTTCCCATAAATATTTTTTATTTATAAAGTATTTGTAATGATTTTTGGATATGTTATTTAGACTGCAACTGTCAACAGTAACCTTAAATATCTTTGTAAAATTCACTTCCGGTTGCTTGATTTCCTGTCCTCAAAATGAAAAGTTATCATAGCTAGATCTCGTAAATGGTAAAAGATTAAGACACCAAACTCATAGGAGTGATAGATCTTGATGAGTAGGCAAATTCATTTGGGATAAGATTGTCCGCCGTCACTTCCGGTTCTCACAGGAAGTGAACAAATAAATCAAAAATTTCAATTTTTTATGGAATCGTTCGTTATGATGCATTATAGCATCTTATTTCTAAATTTGAAATACTGTATAAGTACTTTTTTCGCGTGGTATGAATTTACGCTATGTATGCGGTCATAAATTTTCCGCGGAAATTTGTCCAAGCGTACTTAATGTAAATGCAAGACACATAGTGACAGTGTAAGAAATACGCGTTCTTTTCTATCCGCGGATTAAAGAGAAATTGAGATTCCGCGGAAATATGACCCCGTGGATAAAAGTACGTCTACAATATGTCAGTACCACTGGAAACAAAAACGACTACTTCCGGTTATGAGAGAAAAACTGCATAAATTTAGTATCATACTATCCCATAAATATATTTTTTTTTATAAAAAGAGCATTTGAAATGATATTAGGGCATGTTATTCAGACTGAAATTTCTAGAGTAACCTCAAACATCTCTTCAAAAATTTACTTTCGGTCGCGTGATTTCTTGTCCTCAAAATGAGAAGATAACATTACGAGATCTCTTAAGCTGTAACAGATCAAAACACTAATCTTATATGAGTTATAAACCATAAAGATTGGGCAGCAGATATTAGTTAAAATGCGTCCGCCGTCACTTCCAGTCGTAACAGAAAGTGATGAAAAAATTGAAAATGACTTTTGTAAATATTGTTAAGACTATAATTATCTAAAATAAAGTAAAGAATCTTGGTAAGTTATACCTCCGGCCGTTTGTTTTCCTGAAATCATTCAAAATATTGCCTTTTAACCATAGATAAAAGCACATTCATGCAGATAATAAGAGGAGAACGGAAGACCTTCTTTGTTGCTGTAGCAACAAGAGATTCTAGTAGCTATAACTCACGTGGTTTACAACCAAACGGGGTGGGATTTGGAACATAGATAGATATAATAGACTTCTACAAGAATGTATGGTCACCATGCACATGCACGCACGTGTGTGTATATGCGCTGCAATCTGATTGGCTTAAACTTAGTTTACAACCAAACGGGGTGGGATTTAGAACATAGATAGATATAATGGACTTCTTCAAGAAGGTATAGTCACCATGCTCATGTATGCACGTGCGTGCACGTGAAAAGAGTAAAATAGAAAATACAGTTGAATGAGCGTATTTTTAAAACTTTTGGATAAATACTTAAATATTTAGTATATCAAAATATATAGATTGTGTAGACAAGATGATAAGGTCATTACGCACATGCATTCACATGCGCAAGCGTGCAATGCTTAAATTTGAATGAATTTGGTACACTTCTGGGTAAACGTTGTTAAAGTCTTAAATGCATAGAGTTTGTCCGATTTGATGAAGCCTTCAGAGAAGTTGGGGAGCGTTTGGGGAACATCTGTAACGGTTCCCGTTACAATTAGCACTAGTTTCAATTGCAATCCTGTCGCACTTCCTTTGGAAACATAAACTTTCCAAGGCCTTCGCAATGTTTTACGTGATTTGTTCTTGTAGTAACGATAAAATACTTTTCATATTTTTTTCGGAACGAATAATCATCACAGACGGAAGTTGACATCTTTAAAATTCAGGTCTGATGTGCACCATTTTCAGTACTTCTAGGTGATACTGAAGTGGACACCCCTCCCCACCTTCCAAGCCCTGATGAATGCCATTTATATCAACTTTTATATGTCTTGATTATGTTGGATTTATTTTCTAAATAATACAGCTGATTTATGTATGTTAAAATTGCCTTTACCTGTCTGTGTAAAGAAAAAATGTTAATTGTTATTGGGAACTGTTAATCGTTATTCGGACACAAATAAATAATTGATTGCATCATGTTTCATTTAAAATTACATAGAAATTGCCGAAAACACTCACAACTGTAGCCATACAAAATTTGTCAAAATAATATTATTTTGTTATCTAAACGCCTTATAGATTACAGTTAAGGATCCAGGAATTTAATTACGGGGGAGGGGGTGGTATTGAGGACAGGGTGTCTGGAGCTGCGTTGAAGCCCCACGGGGGTTGGGAGCACATTTCTGGTAGGGTCCGGGGAAGAAACATCTACATGTACTATAATATGTGCCCCCCTTTGATTTAGAAAACCAATCGTCACCTTGCAGGAATTCTAGAAAACATTGCCATGGCGGTAAAATAATACCGATATTTCGGAATATCTCATACCATACGTGTAGATCTACTGATAAGTTTGTGTTTAATGCTAGTACCCAAAAAATAATTAATTAAATGCTTGTTTTACAAAACACTAGCAAATTTTTAAAAATCAAACGGTGGATTGGGGGGGGGGGGGGGGGGGGGGGGGGCACTCGGCGCACCGGCCCTGGATTGCATGTTTAAGTTAAACCTGTCTTGAAAGCACTGATGTCAACATTCAGCATGATAAATGTATAATCTACATGTAAATTATATTTAAAAAAAAAAGCTGCATGATAACAATGTGTACACCAGGTCACGTGATCCTCACATCAACTTGATGACGCGACCTCTATATATAGAATGGCATGATAATTTTCAATAAAACGTTTAAAAACATCTTTTCTTGAACAGTAAAGTCAATATCACGTCCAATATGAAAGAAACGCTCGTTTTAATAAGAGGTACATGTATAAATGTAAACTAACATGTATGTCGTTTGACTGTTTTTCATTGTATATATTGATTGAAAATTTATCATATTATTATTTTTTTATGGAAGACTGAAGAATTTGGTTATTCAACATATGTCGGCTCATTGTGACGTCATGTTTTTAATGTATTGCGTCATTAATTTCCATGCAATGTCCCTTGATAAATTTTACGAAGAAAAGTTTATGTGATTTTCATAACATTCCAGGGGCGGATCCAGCCAATTTTGAAAGGGGGGGTTCCAGTCTTGTGTCCCTCCAACCCCCCCCCCCCCCCCCCCCCCCCCCCCC
>PRKT01000086.1:1023316-1034511 GCA_003671525.1 Saccostrea glomerata | reverse complement strand
ATATCTGCTTATTTATTTATCCCATGGGATTAAAAATACCCAGTATTATGTACTTTGCAGGATTTTTAATCCTAAGAAGGGCAAATATGGGATTTTTAATCCTATGTCGCCTATTATGGGAGAAAAAATCCCATGGGAGAAAAAATCCCTCAAAGATTTTTTTCTCCCATGGGATTTTGGTGGGATTTTTGGTGGGATGAAAAATCCCGCCATTCTCCCATGGGATTTTAGGTTTTGACAGAGGTTTATGAGAAAACTACTACAATGTGGAAGTTGAGATTGACATGATGAGGTCAGAATAAAAAATCCCACCAAAATATAGAAAAAAATCTAATGTAGGTCTTTTCGAAAGGGTACCTAAAAGTCCGGACTTTGTCGTGTCCGGACTTAAATGTCGCAGTGTTAGATATGTTTCTCATTTTATATATTTCTCATATTAAAAAGTAAAATATACCATAGAGATTTTATTTTCACAATATACTTTAGTCAAATGTTCATTACTGAATATTTGCAACTGCGAATGAAATAACAAGTTTTGCTTAGATTTGAGTTGTGATAGAATGTTATCTAAAATGTTAATTAATCTCATACTACATAATTGTATATTAAATATATGCGATCTTAACTTTTTTTCTCTCTCCATGTTTACTTACTTATTTATAATCAATAAATGGCATATTCATGTATTGTGTGTGTTCCAGGATTCCTTTTCTTTATTTTCTTTTTGAATGCCAAGAATAAACTTTTAAATTATAGTATGGTTTTATAAATAAAAGGTCAGTTTATTTTGAATCCTATTGCCGTATTCGAAACCCCGTAATTGAAAACATATACAACTGAATTAAATTAAATAAGATATTTTAATCGATCATTGAAAAGGTTTACATATTTAAGATTTCTATTATTGATCAGAAAGCTTTATCATAACACGTTCGTGATAAAATTAAATGGTGGTTACTCTAGAAACCCTCAATAAGATCATATTTATCTAGGTCTAGATGAATCTAGCTGTATTTGACTTGAAAAAAAAAACTGTGGTTGTTAAAGTTTTTCTCCAATTAACTCTCATACACTTTAAGATTTGATTTCAGTCTTATTCAACTGTGTGACTTTTGAAATTTTCTTGTAAAATAAAAAAAATAATATATTTAAGGGAAGTTTTTTTTCAAATTGAAGAATTTAATTCTGTTTTGAAACATTAATGTTTTAAATAATTTCTTAGGATCTACGTTAGGTAAATTGTCTGAATGATGACAATTTTAACTCTGAATGGGTTGATTTCTTAGTAGCTACATTTTCTACACTGAAAACACTTACTCGAGTTATTTCTACGTAGCTATATTTTCTCATTGATAAAACGTATTTGAAAGATGATGAGAAAGATCACTTCTTCCAATTATCTTTTAAAAAGTCTATTTTACAATTTTGACCAATCTCGAACAAAATCAAACTGATCCCGATCCAAATCAATACAAAATTGGAAAATTGAATTAATTTATTGAGAAATTTATTTGATTAGTTAATGTGCTATACAAACTATATAAGACAAATAACTGAAAGATGCGAAAAGATTTTGGATTGCTGAATACGAATACAAATCCTGAAGGAATGAATAAACTGGGAATACTAAGTCATATTTTCTATTGTAGATTATGTCACCACGAACATGTAAAAGAACTCTATTCGGAAATGACCAATATTTTCCCCTAAAAAAAAATTAGCATGTAAAAGAACTATACTCGAAAATAACTCATACCCCCCCCCCCCAAAAAAAAAATTTGACAGCCCAATTAAAGCATTTTTCAATATTTTTCTTTTATGGGGGCAAAATTATGCATATACCGCATATAGCTCTTCAAGCAATCCATGAAAATTGACCCTACCCTATTTAATTGATTCCACAATTTCACTGTTATTTTAATCTTTCTACAAAGAAATAAGTCTTAAGAAATATACTAGTTTATTTTTAAAAACACAAGGAATAATTTAATGATCAAAAATGTTTATTACATTTTCATGTATGATATTTAAAAAAAAAATGAAATTGTATAATTAAAGTTTTAATAAAAAAATCTTATACGTCATTTAAAAGACCACAAATGCATGTTCCAAGAAAATGCTCTTATCTATATTTTTAAAATAAAATCACAATTGTATGTACAAGTTAAAAACATATATGAACGAAAGTAAATGTTGCTCTAGTATTTTTGTGTATAAATATTAATTTCGTTTGTTTAAGTAACATTGTACTAGATGCTAGTAATAATTTTTTTAAATAAGAAAAATACATCAAATAAAGAGCATAGTTATAAAAAACTTCAATATAATAAAATTGTGATATCGTCTTTTAGTTTACGTATAAACTTAAATTTATCTTTTATTTTGAATGTAAACTTTCAACAAATGTACAGAAAAATGATTTCCTACGCTGGACAGTTTGTGTGCACCAGATTTATTCCATTTTCTGCTTCACAGTCACACGGGCGAAGTTCATACATACCACTGTCTTCATTAAAACTAACAGTCACATCTAAAAACGTTTAAAAACAGAATTATGTAATTTAGTTAGCAATTTTTGATAGCAGTACATATTAGGTAACTAATGCATTTGAATTATCTAATAATAATTGCTTGATAAAAATGATTAAATAAAAAAGAACAAAGTAAATATTAAGTTTCAAATCAACATCCTTTATTTCAGACACTTTTTTTTTTTTACCAGTATGGCATTTTGAGGTTTTTATGAAGACATGTACAAAAGTATTAAAGAGATGTAAAAGAGGCGAATTAAAAAAAAGACTTATTCATTTCCTAAATACAATTAAAAGGTAAGAAATAACACGTGGAAAAAATAACCCTATGTGTAAATAAAATCAGAACACACCGTTTTGTCCGGGGATTTTTAAGAAGACGAGGCCGTACTTCTCCTGCTGCTGGAACCGTGTTAAGCCTTTGTCTGCTTCGTCCTGTAATGCATAATAAAGAGTTTTGTTATTTTGCAATGAATGTAAAAACCTACATTAATGTTACATTGATATAATATTAGTATTCTTTTCCTTTATAAATCTAATGATTAATGATTAAATGATGAATGATGGCTTTCTTCAAAGTAATTTTAGCAAGGAATATTATAAATTTCATTATTAATTTTCATGATTTTTTACAGTATTTTTTTTTATAGGATCAAATGTATCAGAATACACTTTAAATAATATTTTGTAATTGACATTTTATGGTTGATAAGATTAATTGTTAGATTAATTGAATATGAAATACTAGTAATTCTTATGATCTGTTTCAATAAATATTTAATTATTAATGTTTACCATCAGGTCCAGTGCATTTCCTTTTATGCCAAGATATTTTTGCTGATCTAGCTGTACTTGATATCTGTATTCAAATCGGTAGATCTTGTCGTTAAGGGACTTCCTCACGATGAAATGGCCTAATCATAAATTAGCATGAAAAAAAACATTTTGAAATTATCAGCCTAATGTTTGAAAATCGAATTAAAAATTAAAACAAGTCCTGTATGTATACAAAAACATTGATTAAAAATTAAGTTCTACTAATTGACAAATTTCATCAGATTGCATATTATATTGCAAACGTTAGATACACTGTGAAACATATGAAGACAACGAACAGTATTAAAGATCAAATGTCAATGAAACAATACAATTCAGGAGCAGAGCAAACACGGACCTCCAAAACATCAGAGGTGGGATCAGGTGCCATGGAGGAGTAAGCATCTCCTGCCTACCGGTCACATCCGCCGTGTACTCCTAGTCATGATCGGGAAATAACGGAAAAATCCGTTTTCTACTCAGTGTATAAATAATGGACTAACAATTAGTATGAAAAACTTCAGCCAGCATTTGACTCAATGATTTATTGTATTTGCTGACAAGGCCATTGTATCAACTGCTGATATTCTTTTTATATCAAATTGTTTATCAATAATTTACCTCGTTTTACAAAATTCTTCATAAGTAGAGCATGTTCTTGCGTATCGAATCAACTGAGATATATAAACTCCGTATGCATGTGATGTAGGTAATTTCTGCATTAGTAAGGAAAGTTGACGATAGAAAAGTTAAAGTCATCACGTTTATCATAGAGCTTGGTTGTAAGATTACCATCAACGGCTTTTGCAAGTAAAATATCCAAATATTAAACAGATATGTCAGACTCTATAGTATCTTTTATCTTAAGCCCATCAGGATATATCGTATGTATATTGTTAGTGTGCTGCTGTTAATAACAAAATATTTGCTTTTCAGTTTGATTTCTGTATTCATATTAAAAAGAATTTATCAAATTTAGAAATTTCTCCACGAAAAGACAAAGTGCTTTGCTTTTACCCTTGAATTCGAAATTGGGATATATCGTAGATTTTTTTAATCAATAAATAATATTCATTTTCATTCTTAAGTTAATCGAAATGTCCATTTGAATTAAAGAGATCTTACATATCTGCTCATAACTGGATATATTTCACTAGAAAAGGTTATAAATAGCAAACAAAACTTTTAAGTATAAACATTTCTATCGTTAACTTTCCTTATTTGTATAACGATATACACATACATGTACCATTATCATCTGCCAGTTGAATCGATACACAAATTTTCTTCTACATACAAATGATCTCTAAAGCTAGGCAAGCTATTGACAAATGAATTGATGAAACACGGATATCAATAGTCTCTTTAAAAGCATTTTGCAAACACATGATCAGTACAATGGCATTGTTTGCAAATGTAATATAAAAATAATTATAAGTCAAACGTTAACTGACTTTTTCAATTTTTATACAAATTGTTAGGTCATTTCCCCCACTGAATTGTTTTTTTTTTCGATCGTGACAAGGAGCATACAGCAGGTGTGATTGGTAAAGGGGGATGCTAACTCCTCAGTGACACCTGATCCCACTTCTGATATTATAAATTTCTTGTTTCTTATACTTACGATTTGTACTGGACCCAATGGACTCCTGAGCTTAATTACAGTAACCGTTCCTTATTTTAATATTCAACAATGTTTACACAAGACATATGCTATATGGGAAAATCCTTTATGATATAAAAGACCTATTTATCATACATTGAAAAAGCAACCGTCTTACATCTACAGTCTGTTAAGAAGTCCGTAACTTGACTGAATTGGAGACGTCCTTGGTCGGGCACCAAAAATTTCGATTGGTTTGGTATCCGCAGAGCTTTAACCGTAGCGGGAAAATAACCTGATGACGTCAAATTCACATATGCTGTCTTCAGCATAACTAAAATGTGTATCAAAAACTGTGTACAAACAAAAGCAGAAAAAACAACTCCTCTATGGTGAGACTTTCCCTAAAAGTCTGGCTATGCATTGGATCTTCCCCCAAAAGCTTAGTTGTATACAAAAACCTCCCCTGGAAGACTGGATATATAGTGAGACTTTCCCCAAAATCCTGGCTATATATTTGAACTTCCCCCGGACGACTGGCTTTATAGTGGGACTTCCCCCCTAAAGTCTGGCTATATATTGGAACTTCCCCTGCAAGACTGACTATAAAGCAAAACTTTCAGCTAAGCTATATAGTGTAACCTCCCCTGGAAGACTGGCTATGTAGCTAGACTTCCCCAAAAGATTGGCTATATATTAGTATTGGAATTTTCCCTGGAAGACTGGCTAAATAGTGAGACTTCCTCCAAAAGCCTGGTTATATATTGGAACTTGGCTACATAGTGAGACTTCCCCCAACACCCTGGTTATATATTGAAACTTTCCCTGGAAAACTGGCTATATAGTGAGACTTTCCCCAAAAGCCTGGCAATATGTTGGACTTACCCTGAAAGACGGGCTATATAGTGAGACTTCCCTTAAAAGCCTGGCGATATATTAGAAGTTTCCCTTGTACTAACTATTGAGTGAGACTTCCCCTAAAGCCTTGGTTTATATTGGAAATTTTCCTGAAAGACTGGTTATTTAGGACGACTTCCCTGGGCTTCATATATTGTAATTTTTTTCTCCCCCCTAAGGAAAAGACAGTATATACATGTAGCCAGTATCAATTTGGGGAAGTCGTACTATATGACACCGTTCTTGTAATTAATTTACATCTGGAAAAGCTTACAAATGTATCAGATTATATTTTAACACACAGTTCTTGTAACATACACCTGGCAATCTATTTACAATTTGGGTGATATGTTCCGTAACTTAAAATATTTTTCCAATCAAAATATAACATTAAAGAGGATAATGTTACAGTAATATTTGTATTCTTCCATATAGTTAAATGAAATCACATCACAAATATCGAATTGGAAAAGACATGAACGTGCGTGACACAAAGATTGAAATGTTTTTTTTTAATTCAAACTATATCTAAAAAAATATATACTTACTATCTTCTGTTACTACGGCTACAAATAGATTATGTTTAAAAAGTAAGATGTCTCTTGTTTGCTTTAGGACTAAATCCGATATATAATTTATATTGAGAAAATTTAACACATTAAAATATATACCTTATATTTATAAGATAAAAATTATTGTTGCATATCTGCGGTGATTTTCTTTGATCTTTCTGTGGTGATATATCTACGACGGCGTATTAGTGCCATTTTAACAATGTAGAAATTTTTTTTAAAATCGTTTGTACGATTTAATAAATCGTTTGTACAATTTAATAAATCGTTTGTACGATTTATTAAATTGTACAAACGATTTACTAAATTGTACAAACGATTTATTAAATCGTACAAACGATTTATTAAATCGTACAAACGATTTAATAAATGTACAAACGATTTAACAAATTGTACAAACGATTTAACAAACAAATTGTACAAACGGATTTATAAAATTGTACAAACGATTTACTAAATTGTACAAACGATTTATTAAATCGTACAAACGATTTACTGAATTGTACAAACGATTTATAAAATCGTACAAACGATTTACTAAATCGTACAAACGATTTACTAAATCGTACAAACGATTTACTAAATCGTACAAACGATTTATTAAATCGTACAAAAGATTTACTAAATCATACAAACGATTTACTAAATCGTACAAACGATTTACTAAATCGTACAAACGATTTTAAAAAAAAATTCTACATTGTTAAAATGGCACTAATATGCCGTCGTATATATCCCATATCACATATACGATTATACTTTCCTCGCCCCTTCATATATCACTGCAGGAGGCAGAAATCATGTCAACATTTTTTTAAATTGAATTTTGACATTCACAATGAAATTTACGTCATCAGACATGCGACAAGTTGCTTACATCATAGAAGCCTCGTACTATTGGTTATATCGTTTTCATGGGGCATGGAAATCTCGATTTCCACGCCCCATGAAAACGATATAATCAATACTACGAGGCATCTATGATGTAACCTATACGAAGAGATTTAGCTTTTTGAATTTTCATTTGCCATTTTTGGAGAGTTTGAGTTTGAACAAATCTTTTGATAAATCTTCCTGGGAAGAAATGTGTTTAACTCACCTGGTTTGATCGCTTCTAGTTGAAAATCAATAAATGTAAAAAGTTTTGTTGTCCTGGTATATAAAACCTGAAAGAAAAAAGGAAGAACTTTAGTAAGCGTTAATATGTAGATTTTCGTATTTTTGACAAGCTGTAGGAAACTGTCAACTTTGGATGCTGTTTATTATGATTCACTGATAAAAAAACAATGTCGTTTTGCATTATCTTTGAATGAGTAATTAAACACTAATTTAATACCTCTCATGAAATATGTGCAGAAAACGAACAGTAATCTATGTTAAAAACCTAGAAACAATACAAATAAATATGTGAACAGTGCATCAAACACGAATCCCCTGAAATCCTTAAGGTGGAATCAGGTGTTTCTATGGAGAAAACTTCCCTTGTCAATCTCTTAGGCATATGAACCCTATGTTTAGATAGTTAGATGAATAATCCGTAGTCAAATTGAGTATAAAAACAAATACTTAACAAACTGGTATAATATATATATATGAGATGTGACAGTAAAACAAATACTTAACAAACTGGTATATATATATATATGAGATGTGACAGTAAAAACGACCCATTGCAAGAATTAAATTTCAAGTTATATTGACCTTGACACTTATGCACACTTTTACGTTTTTCAGATAATTTGTGAAAAGAAGAAATAGAATCTTTTTCGTTTAAAGTTTCAAAACGGTACCATATTGATGGGTTCTCCTATTGGTAATGTCCTAAAGAGTTCCAGAACATCCTCTTCAGTAAATGTTGGAGAATCCAAAATTTGTGCAGAATTAAGACTTACAAGAATGTCTTTTTCCCTAGAAAAGATAAAAAAAGCCAAAAATATAGGATATATAAATTACATTTAATTACATATTCATTTCAAATTACAAAAACGCTTAAAAGAGTTTATAATTTAAGTTTTTGCTAAAGGTGAAGATGTCCAAAAATTTATTTCAAGTATACAATAGCCCCAGAACCATGTTAGATAAAAAGTTTAAAGTTTTACAGTTTAAATATACTATTGATTAACAGATAGAGAGTATCACATGAAAACAAATTTTGAAAATCGAGAAAAAGGTGCACCTGCTTAATTCTGTACTTTTAGTGAAAACCATAATTGCAAGAATAATATATGTTGATCAATGAAGGACAATTTGGGCGTGAATGGTCTCTGAAAGGTTGTTATTAAAAGCATAACACGTAAAAAGACAAGACCCCTATAAAATCCGCCATTTGCAATGTAATTTCGGTTTGAAATCTTAAAATCTGGACAAAATAAACCGGGAAAACATCTTTTCTAGAGGCTCCAACTTCGAAGTCCAACTTGCCCTTCACTGATAAACATATTACATATTGTTTCTGCATTAGTTGCTTTCACTAAAAGTACGGAATTAATTAAGTGTTTTATTTTTAAAAAATATGCATTTACAAAAATAGCTTTTCTCGATATGTATATATATTTAAAAAGTTTTTGTTATCAAGGGATACTTTCTTTCTATTAGTTATTCAATGATATATTTATATTAAACTGTAATTATTATTAACCACACAGTTTTGAAGTTATTGTACAAATTTTTGGACAAGTTCACCTTTGGCAGAACCTTAAATCTGTGACAAATTTTCCCATATAAAAAAAATTGACCAAAACATACGAGTATGACTTGGCCTTCGACCTGTCATGATTTTTTTTTTCATTTATTAATGTTCATGGATGCAATTTTTTTTTTTTTTTTTTTTTTTTTTTTTTCAAATTTTTTTTCTAAATTAAACAACAACAGTATAATTCACTAACAATTTATCGAAATAAAATAATATATATTCAAAAAAATCAATCATCATTTAACGCAATGGAATGTTCATAATGTTGCTAGTAATCGAAAACGTACTTTACTTGAAGAAATTTTGCTAGAATGCCATTAGAGTCTAAGGAACAAAATGCATGAAGATATCCCCCGTCTTCCAGGATAGTTGAACAAAGAGAACCCCCGAGACTGTCCCCCTCGGCTGTATCCTCCCACTGGTGTCTCACAAAGATCTTAGATGAAGGCTTATCGTCCAGCTGTAGGTGTGATATAAAGAATATTCATTAATGTCCACTGTTCATTATTTTTATTTTCCTATATAATTATGAAATACTAAAGATAAATAATACAACGATATAAACATATATGCCGGCTTAAACATTCAAAATCAAATGTATCCAGGGACTTTAATAGTATACAGATTCCTGGTGTACATGAATCTAAGTAAAAGAAATTCTAGCTGCAGGGATTATATCCTGGCGTATTGTATTTTCGACCTATTTAGATGTTATTTATTAATTCATTGCAAACTTTATAGAATCTGAAAAAATATGGGCTTAAAATGTTAGCATATGTATCCATAAATAAAAAGATATAACCTTAATTGCAGTTTTGTGTTTATCTTATTTATATGCCATAATATGGAGAGGGTGCAGTTTTCCTTACAAAAATATTAGCGTCTTGTGTTTTCGACCTAAATATAGTATCAACACCCAATCGGTATTGGCTATAAATATCCATTGGATATTCCAAACAATAAAAATACGATTGTCTGTCTTTCAAAAAAACATTGAACAAGTTGGATATTTTGGTTGCAAATACATTTATTCATTGGTTGAACCCATCTGTCAGTAGCTATGCATTTCCACAAAAAATCAATGAAATTACGTTGCATTTTTCAGTAAAAATCTGTAAGAAAGTGCCCATATTTAAGGAAGAAAAAAATTCGTTTGATCCACCCAAACATTTCAATATTCATGCGCCTCTTTGACTTTGAGATCTTAATTTTCTTCCGGAAAATTTTCATAAAAAAATCTTTGTAATTAACCGATTACGGCTTTGATTAATCAACAGATAAAATGGGCATTAGTAAAAGACTAGAATTTCTGACATCGGACTAAAACCATCGGGGTAATTCCATTGAATTAATTATTTTGGGTATTTTAAGTACATTTGTGCTTCAAAGGTATTTTTCCAAGTTTAGCAACCGAAAATAATGTTCTACCGCGCGGAATCTGCACGGGAAGCAGATTGAGAAAAAAAGGTCGAAAATACAATACGGTCGAAAACAGGATACATAACATATACATGTATCGTAGTAATTTTCCTGAAGTCTGAGATGAAAAATGTTTTCCTAATATACTCATCTGTGTATTAATCATTAATATGACTTCCTATTGCTTCTCAAATCTAGCTCTTCCAAGGCATGGAATCATGATTTTGAAAGATTTTGTTTAAACAAGTAAAAATTTAAATCGGGTTCGTCATTCCCCAAAAATTAAACAATGTAAACAGAAAAGGGAAACTCAGAACCGTGTGTGAGAACGTAAGTTATTGATTATCTTTCCATCTACGAACATCTTCTTAACTGTCTTTTACTGTGCAGTTAGTTTTTATAAATGTCTTCTTTTTTAAAAATTATTTTAAAGCCCTTTTATCATTACTCCTTTTTCCCTCGTGGATTTGTTTGAGCCATGTATTGTAGGCCAAATATACGGTTATGATTGCGAAATTCTTGAACACATAATTATGCAACTGATCATGAAAAATACTAACTACAAGTAGGAACATGAGTACCAAGCGGTTGTTTTTATTGATTTTTGTAAATGTTTTTAAAAAATATTCTTCAAAGCAAGAAATTTGATAGGAATTGCATTTTTT
>PRKT01000086.1:1007352-1020752 GCA_003671525.1 Saccostrea glomerata | reverse complement strand
TTCTCAATTTCTGATAAAATTTCTTCCTGTGAAGTAATAATATTACCATTGCTGTGCATGAGTTGGTTCACAGTTTTATTAATGAAATTTCTTCTTTCTAAACTAAGAAAATATCTTGTCGGTTTTTCACCCTGTTCAATCCACTTAAGTTTTGTTCTAACAAAAAGCCCTTTTATATATTCTTTTCTTATTTCTTCTAAACTATTTTGGGCAGCATTTAATTTTTCTATAATTTCTGTTGAGCTATTAATATTTCTCAGTGATTCTAAATATTTTATTTCGTTTTCAAGTAAATTAATTTTTTCATTTTTTAATTTCTTTTTTATAGAACAATATTGAATTGTAGCACCTCTTATACTCAGCAAAAGTTGCTCAAAAAATAATTTATCATCTATGAGTAGAAATAATTCCTCATTTTCAATTTTATGTATACATACTGGATTATACGGAGAGACAGCATATTGTTCCTTTACTTTTCGTATAGTATTTTTTACAATGTTTACATAAGACTGATCCCCGAGTAAGGAATTGTTAAACTTCCAAAATCCTTTCCCCTTTTCAAATTTAGTAGGAATTGCATGTTGACTCTTTTGCATCCATAGAAATTTTAAAAGAGGAAATGTTATTAAGGATCAT
Organism: Saccostrea glomerata; assembly: GCA_003671525.1. NCBI lineage: Eukaryota > Metazoa > Mollusca > Bivalvia > Ostreida > Ostreidae > Saccostrea > Saccostrea glomerata. Next base: position 1,020,116 of record PRKT01000086.1, on the reverse strand, counting down.
GATGATATAGACAGGTCCAGCACAACCTATATAGCTTTAAACTCTAATTAAATTAAAGCTATATATATGCAGTTTTCACTAAAAAAGTTTTTTGTAAGAAATAAACAAAAAGTCGCAAGTATTTGACTATTCATATATAGTATGTACCATGGGCTATCAAAAATACAACCCAAATCATAGAAAGTTCTAACATTGCAGCTGTTGAATATTTTTAAGCAAAAGATGAATTTCCATTGTTTGCTTATTTTCACTATTACTCTTTCATTGCAGATAAAGTAATGAAAGAAAATTAAACAACCATTAAAGAATTATGAATTTACTACAGTCATGCATATATTAACATGGTTGCATTATGAGTAAATCACTCCAAACAGAGCTAAAACCACCAGAGTGTTCTCAGTGTAAGAGCAGGACAGAGTACTACTGCAGGACATGTAAACAAGATTTATGTATATCTTGTAAGGAGGAACATGTAATAGACTTTGACACCAAACACCACGATGTAGTGATTGATCGCTTAAAGTATGGAGACATTATGTTACTAGACACTTGTGAGAGACACCCAAACATGGCCTGTGAAATGTGGTGCCTTTTGTGTAAGCTTCCTGTTTGTTCCAACTGTGTGTGTGTGAAGCAAATAAGTCATGAAACTCAGGATATAAAGTCGATTTATAAACATCAGTGTGAACAGCATCAGGAGAGGATTTTTTATGTAAAAAGTGAAATTATGCTGCATAATCATTGTATCCAGGCAGGCATACGTTCCGATTTAAGATCTTGTCAAACTGAAATCTTCAAACTCCAGGAAAATATGATTATCAAAGGTAAGAGACTTAAGGATTGGTTAGATGAGATGGTAGAGGACATTAGGGAAATAAAACCTTATTTAAATTCGATACAGAAAAACCAAAGGAGACACATTAAATCCATACAAACATGTGAACATAGGTCTGAGCAGTTAGCAAACAAAGCGATACAGTTTCTGTTATTTTCCAAAACGAACAGCTTTTACAAGATAAATGACACTCCAAGTACATCAATTATAAAAGTTCACGCTCTGATCAAGAATATCAACAAAGATTATGTTTTTAATTGTCTGGGAGGAATCCAAACTACAGAAACCAGAAAAAGACAAGCAAGGAGTGAACAGTTATTTAAAGTGATATCTCCACCAACGGTACAGAAAACTTTCACAGTGAAGCCTACATGGCTTCTAGATAATGTCAGCCGTCATATCTCTTGTGTGACACCAGACATTGCCTGGGTGAGTAGTTGGAACAATTTAAACTTAACAGACACAGCGGGTAACAATGTACTTTTTCTAAAGGACAAATGTAACAACAATGGTGTGCACACCGTGACTAAAGAAGGCAGTCTTGTGTACATAGATAGGGAATATTATATCAACAAACTCTCATTAAGCAATGAAACTAAGTCTACACTGATGAGGGTAACGGAACCTTGGAAGCCATATTGTATTTACTGCTCTCCCTCAAATGGAGATTTTCTTATTGGGATGATGAGACAGGATAAATATATAGCCAAGGTTGCTCGGTACAACAATGAAGGTAAAGAACTTCAACACAATCCAGGGCAAGCGCTGTATGTTAATCCGAGATATATCACAGAAAACCAAAATGGAGATGTAATAGTTTCTGACTTGATTGATAATGTCTTTGACTTAGGTGTTATAGTGGTGTCAGACTCTTTAGGAACACATCGATTCTCTTACAAAGGAGATCCACAAGCATCAGAATTTAAACCACATGGAATTTGTACGGATGCTCTATCCCACATCCTAGTTTGTGATGCTTACACCAAGACCGTTCAAATGATTGACAAGGATGGTCAGTTCCTGGCAGTGCTGCTGACAGAAAAACAAGGATAAGAATACCCATACAGCCTGAGTATTGATTACAAATCTCATCTCCTCTGGGTAGGATCATTAAGGAGCACTACAATCTGTATATACAGACATATAGAGAGACATGAACTTCTTAAAAAGACAATAAGAGAGATTTAAAACAAGGACATGTGCACCCTACAGACATCTTACCACCGGCCTCACACAGCTGTACACTAGATTACTGCATTTAGCAGCTAACATATAGGCTAAAGTAAAACTCAAAAATTTCACAAAGTTCAGTAACCTTTTGACATATATGAAATTCAGTCCTCTAGTATATTTCCTGTTTGTCAGGCTCTGAGGACTTAAATTAAAAAAAAAATGATTTTGGTACAAATAAGACACTTTCTTACTAGTACTTATATCCAATGTAGTCAGTGTGTATATCTTTTATGATTAAATTATTATGTATTCCCAATGAAATTGACACAACCAAATGTTGTTCACTTTTGCAGATAATTTGATTAAATTTAAAAAAAGAAATCATCACAAACTTTGAGTTTTTTCATGCATCTAAAATCAAAATTTTTCAAAATGGCCATTATTGCCTATTGATAATATTTGAAAATTCAGCTTTTCAGCAGCTGTCGTGTCAGCTTAAGGTTCATAAACCCTCTGCTCACTCATATTAAATTTTGCTTGAACTTTAATGATTTTCCAAAAGAAATGTATTTTATATGTAAATTACAAACAATTATAGCATAGCTTGCGGGGCAAAATTGGACAAAAAAGACACTTCAATTTGGAAAATCTATATAGAAATAATAGGAATATATCTCATTAAGAGTTATCTCTCTTATCAGAGTATCAATGTACCTTAAAAAATTCCAAATATTCAGGCATTACAAACAAGGCAAGACTAATACATATTTTTAGAAATTTAAATTTGAATTTAATTTCTGAAAGGTATTGTTACATTAAAAATATTATCCTACACAGCTGTAATGGTTTCATTGTTGTTGTTTTTTGCTCAATATTCCAAAATTGTTGAGGTCATGATAGAAAACAAAGCTCGTCTTTCAACTCCAAATGCAGCATTGCAGTGAATTCAGAGGCCTCTTCAACAGAGCGATAATTTCTTTTAGAGGGATTATAACGAATATGGCGAACAGTTGCAAGAGTTGTTGAAAACGGCTCGGCTGTAAAACGCTATATTTCATGCAAAAGCAAAGTTCTATACTTTCTCTTAATTTTTTTTCAGAGAGCTCAAGAATGAAACAGTTTTGAATGTTTTTTTTCTTCAAAATTTCATTCTGTTCATCTTTTGTTCAATGGATATAGATACATGTTTTGTTTGATAGCGGATCTTTACCTCTTTACTTATTTGAGAGTCAACTCGCCCGAGCGATTTTATCACACCTCCATCTACTTCGTTCTGCTTTAGGGCATCATGGCCGTTTGTGTCGTCAGCTGATGGAAGCGTTTTTATGACGTCGGTTGACGGAGGACTGCTATCTTCGAAACTAGGACTTTTCTGTAATATATTATAAGAAAGTCATTCGATACAATGTTATTCAAATAAAATTCATGACACTGAAGACTTGATGTTTGCAAGACTTTTGCCATTTAGAGGGATTTCACGCCCACGAGAACCAAATTTTGTTATGTAAGGGAAATTTTGATTAAGAATTGATAAATTTGATCACAATAATATTTAACCTGCTTAGTATATAATAAAACTTTGTTTAAGTAGATTAGCACGAAGATTTCAAGACATTTTCTTAAATAAATCAAAACCAGCATTTTTATTTTCTGTTAAAAAATGTAATCGAGAAATTTACTTAAATCGAAATGTTTAGACAAACTTAAAAATAAATAATCTGCCACATATTTAAATAATTTAATTACTAGTTTTACATGTATTGTTAAAGAATGGTTCCCTGTAATATAACAAAACGGAAATATAGATACTTAGTTTTTGTTTAAGGTGATTAAATTCTGAAACTTTTTTGAACTACAAAATAAGGATACAGGCAAAAGACAAAACTGGAACCCAATACATTTACATATATAATATGGAAAAGCCCCCTACAGAAATACATATATTCACACATTATAAATGAATATGTATGTAATACATACATTGATACCTCATTACCTCTCGAATTATAGATTTGATTACAATGTATTAAGTGAAATAAATTGTTGAAGGACTTAAAAAGGTTTATCAGTTTCAAAACTTATTTATTCATATCGTCCAAAATTTCCTATAAAAAGAAAAATCGCTTTTGTAATTATTTCACTCAACTCAAGATAAATAAATCGTTTAAAAAAGGACTTAGTATATAATTGTATATGCTATAAAACTGTGACAGACGAGCAGACTGACAGTCTGACAGACGAATGAGGTTTTATGTCCCCTTCACTACTTTTGCGAAAGTGGGGAACAAGAACTATAATAAAAGATATTAAAATTATACAAACCAAAGAAGTGCATATTCTAGATGTTAAATGAGTAATAAGACCATCCTCTTCCAAGTCATTCAATCTGCTAAGTTCTCCTGAACTACACATCTATAAAATAAGGTGCCTTGTTTCAGTATCAGCAGTATGTTTATAAGGAAGTTAGGTTGAAAACATCGCTTATTGTCTTCCCTGTACGGAAACCCATTTCGACCCTATCATAAATATGTTTTGATTTTTTATAATAATAAATGTATTGGCTCCGTCGTTATTAACAGACCCATTTTATATTCATAAGAAGCAGAATTTGTACAAATTCTTACGCGTGATAAGAAGAAAAGACTTACTGTGGCTTTCAACTCGACTTTACATGTAGATATATCGACGAGATATTGTCAATTAACAATCGTAATTTCCATACTTATGTCGATATGATATATCAGGGTGCACTTGATATAAAAGATACCACAGAGTCTGACACATCTGTGTTTCATATTTGGATATTTGAAAAAACTTTAGTGGTAATCTAACAACCAAGCCCTATGATAAACGTGATGGTTTTAACTTTTCTTTTGTCAGCTTCCCGTACATAAGTAATTATAAGCAGCAATATACCTTCATCACCTGCATACGGAGTTTATGAAACTCAGTTGATTCAATACGAAAGAGCATGCTCTACACATGAACAATTCCTCTAACTAGGTAAATTATTGACAAGTTGATAAAACAAGAATAACAGGAGTCTCGTTTAAAGTCATCATTTCGTAAGTTCAATGGTCGATACAATGACCTTGTCAGCAAATACTATTTATGCTGACTGACGTTTTTCATACCAATTGTTAGTCCATCATTTATACACTGAATTGACAACGTATTTTCCCGTTATTTCCCGATCATAACAAGGAGCAAACTGCGGTTGTGACCTGTCGGTAGGGTATACTCACTCCTCCATGGCACCTGATCCCATTTCTGATGTTTTGGAGGTCCGTGTTTGGTCTGTTCCTATTTAGTACTGCTAAATAGACTTTTGATCTTGAACACTGTTGGTTATCTCCATATGTTTAATTTATTTAAGATTTTAGTTCGTGATATCAATATTTCTAAATTTCTTTTTATGTGAATTTCAATATGTAAATCAAAATTGTTGAAATATTGAATATTGGTATTTTAATAGTTCTTATAAGTTATGATGAATTCTAAAATTCGTCATTATCAATAATGATATAAAAATTTGTTTAAACGATTTCCACATTTTTATCTTATATTCAATTCAAACTTTGGCCTTAAATCTTCATTTCGTTTTTACAAAGTTCAGAATTCAATTAAAACGAGTACAAATTGTAATAATAAATTCCAACGAATTTTATTCATCATAATCAGACAATTTTAAAAAAGTTATTATGAATTAAATTTGTTTTCAAATATTCGACAATTCGTTATATCGAGTTCAATGTTCAAAATCTTTTGAATGGTCCGAAATGAGTTTTCGTAATTTTCCAATCTCTCTATGTGACAATTTTGTGCATTCAAGCTGCAAGTTTCGTCTTATTTCTTCAGCTTTCTCCAAAGAAAACCTACCACCACAACGGGAATTTTAGAAAAGCAATCCTTTACCTATAATATGATGGCATTTGTGATGAAAAAAAGTACACCCTCGATCGGATAGATAGATTTACTTTGGGTTCTTTTAGTACGTGTATATACCGGTATACATGTGCATAGGAAACAAATACCCCGGTAAATTATTTTATTCATTTTAGTTGACAATTATGGCTTGCATTAAATATAACACTGAAAACTTTCTTTTCAGAAGTGAAGTGGTACCAATTTCTTTTTATTCCAGACTTTATAGCGTTGTGAAAGATCTATTTATAAATACTCTACAAACATTAAACAAAACACTAAAAGATAATTTGTGTAATCTGTCTCTCTTAGTAACTATATATGGAACGGAAACTAACTCTTGAACTCATAACAATTTAACCTTGTAAACTTGTCTAGACTCCAGTTGTCATTACAAAGTTTAACATTAGTAAGAGGCATTGGTCCTTCAACGTATTATTAAAGTGGAGCAAGGGTTATATTATGACACAAAAATAATTATTCTTTTCCTCAAACATTACAACTTGTTTAAATGGATCCGATCTCGAAAAAGAATTCAACCATGCGTATGCTTAGAAATATTAAAACAAAATATTTTTAGCTTGCTGCATATGCTTTTTAAGTCAAATTTATTTCAAATTAAGATTTAATACATGTAACTCACAAGTCTTATCTCAGATATATACAATCTCAAGCCAATTTTTAAAAATACTGGCTAAAATAGCCCGTATCAAAACTTTTAACTTACAAGAAGCAGTTGGTTATTTAGTGACCGAAAACCAGTCATTTATTTAATCTTTTGTAAAAATTGGTTTGCTCAAATGTTGTAAACTCTAAAAGAAAATATATATAAATTGATTGTAACAATTAATATAACAATGTTAATTACATTGTTCCATAATGTGGTATCATACAACTATAAAACAGAAAATGACATCTTAATATTAATTTAATAATAAGAATTTAATAATACCGAAAAGACCATGATATACTTGCCCTGCACTCTCTAGATCTCTAACAACGTCGTTGTTTTCGGTCTTCTAAGGCTACTCGAATGAATGAATAAGGTTTCAGATTCTACTTATATATATTTATCTCCGGGAACAACTTACATTAATATCTTGCTTTTTAGGAAGAACAGCCGTAGTGCATGTTTTGCTTCCTTTGATTTCAATGCATGTTTTCTTCCTCCATTGATCTAAATTATCAGCAACTATCAAAATAATTATTTAAATCACTTTTGAAATTATAATTTCAATAACTATCTAAATCTTCATTTAAGGAAAGATATACAAACAAAATATGGATGCTTGGATTGGTATATATTTTTTGGTCTGATTTAATTGAAAATGATGTACATGAAAATAATAAATTTCTAGAATATAAAGAAATTGTAAACTTTCTGTGTTTTTCAAAATTTTGCCACACTTAAACCATCCTTATTAATTTATACACTTTAATTTTATCACCCCAAATCCAATTTTTGTGAAATTTTGGATAAAAATTTAAAAATTATGCGGTGAAACTTTTCTTTCAATACTTGATCATTATGCAAGTGAAATGGAAAAAAAATATTGTCAATACTTGAAATGAACCTCACCCACTATTGAAATGATTCTTTCAATAGTGGTCGTATTTTAATATTGGTCATTACCTATGTTTGTTATTGAAATACTTTCTCAACCACTATTGATATAATTATTTCAATAGTACAATGTACAGTGACATTGCCAGAAAACTCAATTAGTCAAATGCTGAATGATACTTTTCATGCAAATTGTTAGCCAAAACAGAAGGTGTGACTCGTCCACAGAGGGTGGCTTACTTCTCCATGGCACCTGATCCCATTTCTGATGTTTTATAGGTCCGTAGTTTGGTGCTCCAGAATCTTAAAGCAGCTTAATCCGAAACAGGAACATATCTTAGACAATAAAAGTACATCATCACATAGATAAAATATAAAAATAAATTATAAGATTGATTTCATAGTTTATTACAACAATCCTTTCATGGAAAACATAGATCAAAAACCTTATTGACAAACAGAAGTTCCTGACGGGAAGTTAAGATATGTTGTGGAGTCACCTTTGAAAAAAACTAAATTTATCGGTTATATTTTATTATGAAGATAATTCAAACCCGAGTATTTTTCCATTAGTAGAAGCCTAATCCATAATATATCTTTCTTTAAAAAATAAGAAATTATAATTGAATATAATCCATAGTAATTTTTATATCAATATGCATATTTAAAGAATAAAGGAAAATTAGATATGTTTAAAGATTTCTTAAAGGAAGTATAGTACTGTAACGAAGGCTAAAATACTATCCGTGTACAGGTATACGTTGCTTTGTTGTGACAAAATGCTTGGGTTTGTTCTTCAAGATATAAACAATACATTTAATTTTTCGAAGGTGATTTTACGCGATATCAACGTAGGATTATTTTTTTTGTGATCTAACAAAAATTATCTTTTTAACTTGTGAATTTTGATATCTTTTAAAAGAAAAAGACTTTGGGGATATAATTTGACTAAAGTTGAAACAATTTATGGACAATTATTTTTCAAGAAGAAAAACGAATATATTTTTTCGCTATTAGAATCGGACTAATTAAGCGGCTTTAATTGTTTCAAAGGTATGTCTAGTTGTTTGATTATTCTTAGTTATATTTTCAATTTTATATTTACTCTTCTGAAGTAAATGAAATGTCATGCATGGCTTAATGGAATTTTCGGAATGTCATAATATCGATTTGTTAATTACATGTGAGGCCATAATTACAAGGTCTCTGTCATTTACAGCTCAAAGCACGCAGCATTCAATTGTAATATGTACAAATCTGACAACAACAACTCTTAAATTTAATTCTTATACTTACAACCTGTATTTAATAGCATAATATCCCAAAATACGTAACAAGATAATTAGTGCCACCATTGTTCCTACACAACAATAAACAGGAAGGTCAATTCCTACGCTGTGTAACACGTCACTTCCGGTGATAAGTTCTGTTTCGTTTTGGCACTTTTTGAATATTTGAGAGTCTCCGCACCTAAAAAACAATTGTCACAAATTGAACGATCGTATCCAAAACAAAAATTGACTTAGATATTCTTATGATAAATCTGTGTTCCAAAATTCATTACAAAATGTGCAACCACGGCAAATGAAATGAACAGAAACTGTTGGTGGACCGATAGGCAGACAACAGCAAAGCCATATATCCTCAATTTTTCAAACAGAAGCATAAAACTTATGTATTTCAAGGCATCCATGCATAAATAGCAAATATATTTTTTTTAAAATCAAAAATATGAAATTTCAAGATATCAAAATATATATTAATCAATTTTTGCAAGAGATTTTTTTAAATGTTCTTAAAATAGATATATAGTAAACATCAAGTTTATATTTCAATTTAGCATACTATAGGAAAAATATAATTTTCAAAAACGTAGTATTAAGAAAATGATATAATAAGCATTATATGCTGGAAGAAGTTTTCCTTATTAGTTTTTTTTAATATAAATTAACAAATCAAAATCCACAAGTCACCTAGGACATTTTAGAGATATTTATTTTTACACATTTTCGAAAGGGAGACATTTAATAATATTAAAATCAAATATGAATTAAAAAGTTTTGTTCATATCTTTTATTTGGTTCAGGTTGTTTGTTTTCAACATTATTTTTAAAAATATTTTTTGAGCATAATTGAAATCAAATATAAAGAGAAAATAAATATAATCAAGAAAATATAGTGTTTATCTTCTCCCATACCTGAATGGTTCTATGTCTTCAAATAAAACAGTCATAATGGCTGCAAAGGGATAATGAAGGAATGAAGTATACTTTGCCCAAGTAAACCAAGTGGGGAAGGAAGTGCTAAAAAAGCCACCTGAAAAAAAAGAGAGGAAATCATTTATAAAATTTTAACAAACGTCAACTCTGAGCAGGAACGAGCCATCAAATAAAATTCAAATAAGAATGGTCTTTTTTATGTATTGTACAGAAAACTTTGGACTTAGATTAAGTACTAGAAATCAATTTTTAAGTTTAACTAAAGCTTTGCTTTTATTAACAAAAATTCATGTACTATCTATCAAAAATACTTAACTTATTCGTATTGACCGGTAAAATGTTATTTTATGCTTAAGCAAAATATCATTTTCTTTACACAAAACAACTGATAAACAAGCTAAAATTAATATTAGGAATTTAAGAAAAGATGAATCGTTATTGAAATGTGCTTTATTTTCGTTTTATCCAGAAGTTCTGGATGTCTAGTCAGGCAAAGGAAAATCGCGTCAAGGGTTAGGTCAGGTCAGAGTTGAAATCATGACCGTTGGCCTGGTCAAAGTAGAAATCATGACCTCGAATGTGTCTTACCTAGTATTAGGAACACTACCATCAAAGTGTTGACAGTTGTTATACTGTACTTAAATGTCCGAACACAGGCTCCAACGATGTACCCAATGCTCTGTAAATAAAACAGTATATTTAATGAATTCCTTTGTGAAAACAATCTAAAATTGTCCTTATTTCTAATCTTTTAAATACCCCTCATGAAAAGATCGTTTCCATACATTGCTACTTTTCTAATCTCAATTCGTCATATATTCTAATTTATTTAATTTATGCATGTTTTTTGTTTCACAAAAAATGAAAAGAAATGGGCAATATGCAAATCCTATATTTTAACCCTTACAATTCATTATTTAACCTTTTACTATTTTAGTAAAAACTTGACATCAGATTTAGTGTAGTTTTTAAAACAAACATTTTTTTTGCAAATACTATCGCAATTTTAATAAAGCTTCAATTTTTATATGATTTAAGGGACAAAGTCTCGCCATTACCATACCTGCATGGTCCTTCGGTCATAAAGTGTCAAAAAATTCAATAATCAGTAACAATATCTTACCTGAGTGGTAAAGCAATTCAGAAGATTGATTCCTATATAAATGGCAAACTGTATAGGTCCACCTAGTCCTGCCAACCAGTACATGGCCGAAAGCTGAACAATGGGTACAACAATCATCATCGGCAGTTCACTGACCATCTTAGCCGTGTAATAGGCAGACAGGCGGTAAGCACCTGCTCTTCTCTCCTTCCTCACAACCTCTCGTTCTCCAATAACTGTTAAATGTAAATATTTAACAGAAATGTACATATATTTGATATTAATTTAATAGATACGAAAGAAATTTTGATATGCAACCTAAAAGAATTACAATGATTCTTATAATATGCGTCATGAGATGTTTTAGTACCTTAAGGTACCCGATCCTCAGCTTTAATTTATGATTTCATTCAAAAAGTCTCAAAATAAAGCTTGAAAATTAATTCTTTTCATGCAACGACTTGCATTTTATACCTCTCAATGTGCTTCATTGTTCTTTGAAAATCTCAGAGAGATTTTATAAAAATTTTAAATTTTTACCCTATAAAAGTATTTTAAAATCACATATCTAAAGAAATTGAGGTTTATTTTCATATAATTTAATTCTGGTTGTAACGCTGTATTTTATTGGATAAAAAATTTAGTTTATATCGTATAAAATGGGTTGCCTACGTCACAATTTCTTGCGTCAAACAAATACACATTATTATACATGATCTTATTAAAGATGAAAGTTGGTAATTAAGATTTTATAAATAAATAATTTAACATGACTAGATAGATACCAGGATAACCCATTAAAGCTCGAGAGCTTTTTTCCAATGGGGTCCTACAAAAAAACGTATCAATCCGCCTGAGGTTACATTCAAATTGTGTACAAACTGAAATCATTTTGTAAGAACAATCATCTTTTTTTTCTTAGATCAAATTAATTAAATTGAATTATAAGCAATGAATTTAAGGACCCTCTCTACACCAGAGCAAAATGTTTTTTAGTCATTGAGAAAAATATATTATATAGAGGTGTTAATATTCAGCATATCTACATAATTTTCACTGTGTGGTGCGTGGCATTTACTCCCGGGAAAAATGTCCAAATACAACACAGTATCAGTGAATAGAAATCACCGTTGTTTATTTGTAAAGAAAAAATACCTGCAAATAACATGTTCAATTAATTAATCTAGATCTTTTAAAATGTTAAAGATATTTGCATCGATAAAAAATTAAGTAATATTTTGTAAATTAATTTTTTAAAGAAAAAATACCTGCAAATAACATGTTCAATTAATTAATCTAGATCTTTTAAAATGTAAGATATTTGCATCGATAAAAAATTAAGTGATATTTTGTAAAAGATCTAAGGGCAGATCACTCTAATTGCAGGAACATAGCATAGAATAAGAACTCTTTAGTGTGCACTGTAGAGAGGATTCTTAATAACAAGAGGCCCAGGGGCCACAGCGCTCACCTGAGCACATCGGGCTTGAATTTACTCTCCCCCCATCATCATTTGAACAAACTAGAATCTACACTACCTGAGGATGATTCCATATAAATATCACTAATCATAGCTTTGAAGTACTTGAAAAGAAGATTTTAAAAGATTTCCCTATATATCCCTATGTAAAAATTGGGTCGTCCATTTTGGCCCCACCCTAGCCCCGGGGGTCATGATTGGAACAAACTTGAATCTACACTACCTGAGGATGATTCCACATGAGTTTCATCTTTCCTGGCCCAGTGGTTCTTGAGAAGGATTTTTAAAGATATTTCCTATATATTCCTACGTAAAACTTGGGTCGGCAATTTTTGGCCCCACCCTTGCCCCGGGGGTCATGATTTGAACAAACTTGAATCTACACTACCTGAGGATGATTCCACATGAGTTTCATCTTTCCTGGCCCATTGGTTCTGGAGAAGAAGATTTTTAAAGATTTTTCCTAT
>PRKT01000086.1:988291-1001568 GCA_003671525.1 Saccostrea glomerata | reverse complement strand
ATAAGTTTCAGCTTTACTGGCCCAGTGGTTCTTGAGAAGAAGATTTTTTAATGACCCAACCCTATTTTTCTCTTTTCTTGATTATCTCCCCTTGCGAGGGGATATGTCCCTTCATTTTAACAATTTAAATTTCCCTTCACCCAAGGATGCTTTGTACCAAGTTTGGTCAAAATTGGCCCAGTGGTTCTTGAGAAGAAGTCGAAAATGTGAAAAGTTTACGGACGGACAGACGGACGGACGGACGACGGACACAATGTGATCAGAAAAGCTCACTTGAGCCTTCGGCTCAGGTGAGCTAAAAACTTCTAGTTAACATGACTAGTGTGAGACTTTTTTTCTTCAGCGCGAGATCATTCTCTCTAACTTGATTTTGTTTCTTTTTGAAAGGAAAATTTACAAAATTTTGTACGTCATTTGCTAACAGACAGTAAATGCATTTTTTTAACAAAACATTATATGACTTATTCTTAAACAAAGCGCGCTCTGTTGATTCATCGAACCTAACTCGAAAGTTTTATTCGATGGTCATAAAAACCCCCATTGTTGCCCTTGCTCCCACTCTTCTTGTAAATGCTACTCTAACGTGTGTATTTTATCTACATTATTACACATATTTCAACTCACTCGTCCATTAACAAGCAACAGTAGGGACGAAAAAATGTGGAAAATGTGACTGGAGGGCTGATGAATGGTGGTCAGTATAATCTTGTTATACTGAGAAGCAAAGTCCCATAATTCCTGCATTAACACATGCGCAGTACTAGAGTCCAGACCGGAAGTGGGCTCCTGGAAGATAAAAAAGCCACATACAGTCACGTTTTTTAGAGCATATCTTTAAGTAATAACTTCATGAAGAGGGCTATTTTTCTTGTCTTTAATTAAGCTACAGATTTTTTTTTGATTCCCTAAATACACATGTAATTGCAGTAAACATGGTTTGGGTCTAATCAATTAGTCAAATAGATCATATTTAGTGAAATGTTTTATTTCAGGTTTATTATTCACAGAATTTCAGAACTTTTAGTGTCAAATGATGGGCATCTTCTTAAGACAAGTACACACAGCGAAAATACCTCATAATACCTAATAATAATTTTATTAGAAAAAATAATTTTCTCCTAGAAGCCTAAAAGCAAGTATTATAATACAAATGTATTATAATACTTGTATTATACTACAAATCTCAACGGGTATACCGGTCTTAACACAAAAATAAAACCCAATGGAAACAAATGACTTATATAGGACTTAAGGCCAGAACCTTAATTACAACAGTAAAGGCAAATAATAGGGTAGCATTGTATGTTACACCTGAATGACCATACACTTATCTAATAAGCTAAAATAAAAAATATATACAAATAGAATACAAAATTATTTGATATTTATTACTTAATTAGAATTTAATTAATAAATTCATCACTCTTACACTTAAAAGGATTTCAGTGAAGCATGTGCATCAAATGTTTAAATTCGTGGAATAAAAAAAACGATGGCACAAAAGATCGTCTTATGGGATTTATAATGTTTTAATATTAAATAGTGGTAAACATGTTTGCTGTGCATCTTACAAATGTCTCGTGGAGAGCTTTTGAAATAAAGAAAATATTGACCGAGGGAGATAAATACCTGTAATTAAATGAGCAAAACTCTTAATCCGATGAATGGACCACGTATTACGAAATCATTATACATACCGGCATATTTTAAATCGGGTAAACACGTGGCCAGTAGCATTACACGTGACCAAGAACGTGGAATAAGTTATAATGCTTTGAAAAGAAAAAAGAAACTTTACACATGAACGAACAGGATCATATTCCCAAACAGTTAAAAATATTCTGGAGATGCGTTATCCATTGATGAGTATCAGAAAAGTTAGTGGATCCTAACACGTTTTGAAGCATGTAAGTACATATTTTACCCATTACTGTCTTGAGTAAAAAACATTTAATTTAAATAGAGCACACTTTACCTATATTCAATTTCATTAAATGTCCCATTTGAACTAGAAACGGGGCATTGCAGGACGTGATATGACTTAGGATTATTTATTTTAAATCGGAGAAACGCGGTACATCTAATCATTTGAAAGCTGTTGTTATCGGATTCCACTGTGCATGGTTTTCAGATGCAGCGTATTATTACTGCTAAGTTTTAGAGTTTAATATGTAGGTTTGATTATCAACGTATTATTTTCGAGTGATCCTGTGCAATGAAATTTGTTTGAAAAGATCAGCATCTAAACTCTTGGACAGGATTTTGTATCTTGCTTAATAGAAACTTCAGAACTTGGAAATTGCAATCAATCTCTGCCCAGATGCCCATATCATTGAGGTTTTTCTGGGATATTTCTTGTAATTATTTTTTTTTCTGTCACAACAGCATGAAGACAAGATCTAACGATGCCGTTTTGACCTTCACAGACATCTGTTTGACCTTGAAAGAAAAGACAATTTTAACAAACATTAATGGAAAAGCTAAAAGTGGACAGATGTTGGCCATCATGGGACCAACAGGTAAAGAAAATAAATTCTGGATTAATTCATTAGGTACTGTCTTCTTATTCTAAATCTCTAAAGTGAAAAACATATTAAAGTCTTCTTGGCTTTATAAAGTTTCAAGTAAATTAGGTTATGTGTTCTTGATTTAAATTTGTTCCTACATGTATATCTTAACCTCAGAATAAGTTTGAAGGTATAAAAGAAATGATCAAAAGATGAATATAGTAGTGATAAATTCAAATCTTCATGTTAACAAATATCGTCATAATAAATGTAAAAAGAAGGCGCTATGTGATAATTATCAAATTTGATTTCACAAAATCAAACACGCGAAATAACAGACATGCAGATGAACATCACTTTTCATTAACTTAATTACTAGTAGTTAAAATGGCCTCTTTAATTTTACATTAAAAGTTGGTTTCATTAAACGGAAAATGGTTCAAAAGCAATGGAGTCAATATATAACTCGTCAAACTATCAGTACAGAATATATATTACAGGATCAGGAAAAACTTCTCTTCTTAACGTTTTGGCGGGAAATCTTACACTCACATCAGGAACGATAACTCTCAATGGGAACCCCTTCACAAAGCTCCAGCGGCGGAAACTGGCGTATGTCCTCCAGAGTGACATATTTTTGTCTAAACTGACGCTAAGGGAAACTCTCTATGTAAGCAGTATATATAAACAATAAAATGCTCGCGTTGGTTGTAAGCACTGGAATCAACGTTGCAGAAAAATGCATTTAACCCCACGGCGTAAGCGGCGTTTACTGATCATGACTGCTAAACGACAATAAACTGGGTTTTTTTTTCTTTAACAAAACATCAAATAATCCTCTTAATATTCCTTTTCTTTAAAACCAAATGAATTCAATGCAATGAAATTATTTTTCCACCTCAAAAATATTTTCAAACTTCTACATTTAGTTTACCGCCATGATACGGCTTCCTGATAGCGTGTCGAAAGCAGCGAAGATGGCGCGAATCGATGAAATCGTAGATGCACTCCACCTTCGTAAATGTTTGGACACTGGTAAGAAAACAGCATTCGACAAATCGATCAATCTGTTTTCATTTGATTTATTTTTGATTTCATATGATTCCATCTCCTAAATTTTCGTGTTCTCGTGTTTACTAAATATGATCAAAGGAAAGGTTGTGAATATACAGGAATATAGACATCTATACATGCTAAAGCTTTGTTTCATTCAAAGTTTGTCTTTGTTTTTACAGACCGACACTTCTTTCTCCTCTTCAAATCCATACCAATGATTTAAACATTCAGAAAATGCTTGTTCAGAAGAATCTGATTCTATAATGCTTAACATTACACAATTCTCCTCATAGGTTAATGTACAAAAGAAAAAAGAAACGAATATCAGCGTGAAACCATTGCATTCTTCAAAAATCAATAGAAATGGTTTCTTTTAAATACAAAGATTATTGCGTTTAAATGCATTAAATCGCAATATTATTGCGTTTAATCGCAAAAGTACTGCGTTTTATCGCAATATTATTGCGTTTAAACGCAAAAGTTATTGCGATTAAACGCAAAAATTATTGCGATTAACGCAAACAGTATTGCGATTAAACGCAAAAATATTATTGAGATTAACCCCCTTCCCCACAGTCACGCATTTTAACGCATATACCGTTGCCCCACAATCACGCATTTTAACGCATATACCTTTACCCCACAATCACGCACTTTAACGCACATTGCGTTTTTGACGTTTTCTGCTCTGATACCACGTAAAGTTTTGATGGTATGACAATAGATGATACGATAATATGTTTTTAAATTCCATTCTAATATATTTCGCAAATAAAAAATATTTTTCCTCGTTTTAATATGTCCTAGTCTTTCGATTTATTACACGAAACTTGGGATGCGAGACACATTAAGAAGGTCTTTCTTTTGACACTAAATAAGCCCACCACTTGAACAACTGGGTTGGTGATGTGGTTGTCCCCCAATATTGTGTGAAATGGGACCTATGTTCCAGAATTTATCAAATTCGACAAATGATTTTTTTAATGTAAATATTTGATAAAAATGTGTGCAAAAATCGACAGAAGGAATTGATAAAAATACAAAAAATCAAGGTAATTCATACTCATATATTTACATCCGCTGATTATTTTCTCCTTTATTTCTTAAGAAAACCCATTGCGGTTATCACTGCATGAACTACAGTCGGCATGTCGCCAGTACAGATTTCTTGATCAGTGGCTGTTCCATCAATGAAATGTATAAAGACATTCGCATCATTAATACAATAATTAATTTTTTTAATCCTACTTTAAATGATTATTTAAATAGATATAAATATAAACAATAAAATGTCTTTCTTTGTTTGTTATTACGGGAATGAACGGTCGCAGCTATTGCAGAAAAAATTTACATAACCCGCTTACGCGGGTTATGCATTTTTTCTGCAACAGCTGCTTCCGTTCATTCCAGTAACAACAAACAAAGAAAGCATTTTATTGTTTAAATAACTGAAAACAAAAGATGTTTGGTTCACTGAATAAATCTTTGTTTTAATTTACATTTAATCTTATTTCTTGTTCGATTTAAATTACAATTCGTAAAAATACAATTTTATTGTTTCCGCCTTACACAGCAATAAAAAAAATACATACACAATTAGAAAGGAAAAAAAACCTAGAGAAACGACAATATCATGTTGAAAAAGATGTAGGTTAATTCAAATTTGAATGATTTCATTATCAAGTCAAGGTTTCCAATACCGGTATTCGTAAAAAGTGTTGCACTTACTCGTATGTATTGGTTTTTAAAAATATACGTTCATTGACATGTATATGTACAAAAAAACAAAGTATTCGGGAAATTTTATGCAAGTAAACTACATACTTGTTTGATATTTTTAAAAACAGGGCTGGACCAACTACAAGTCTGTGAGCCAATGCTCGCTAGTAATACCCCGCTCTGATGTGAAAATATATACACATATATGTTAATTGAAATTTACGCAAGTTCAGTTACGGGTATATGCACGGACAAATAGTAAGTTGACCTCAGATTCATGCAAAAATAACTCCCATCATTTCGCATGCCGTTACAAAGTATGTGCTAAAATTTCAAGCATCTGCAATATAAGTAATATGTATATATACATTGTATATTTATAATATGTACTTGTAAAAAACTGCGACGGAAATGTGTTTATTATGTTTTGTAGGACAGACGGACGGATTAACAGGCAGTTGACATCGGATTAAAAAAAAAAGATGCAACGATAAAGCATGCCTCAGTGAAGAATATGCTAAAATTTCAAGCATGAGTAGCTGCTGCGAAAATTGCGATCAAAACTTTATTATGGACAGACAAACAAACAGCTAGATACACGGACAAACACACTCCTAGCAGTAAAACAGTATACCCCTTTCCCCCTTCCTCTCCTTGGCTTCGGAGCGGGGGTATAATTAAAAGATGAGTCTATCGATTAATCCCTTAGGAATATTCCTTGATCCGCCTTGAGTAGGCCAGTATATTTAAAGATATTCAGTTATCCGCTTTTTGTATGTAGTTTAAGAAGATACATGTATATATGTACATGTATATATGTACTCTGTAGGTTCAAGTTTGTCAACACTGCATACACTAGAAATGATAGGTTTAAGAAACACTTAATAGGGCAGTAAATATCAATTTACAACGATAATCAGACAACGATACCGTCTGATGTGATTCTTCCACCAGCTATATGTTCTTTTTTATACATACAATGTAGGCGTCAAAAGCAAATTGAAAGTAGGGGGGGGGGGGAATTGAAAGTGGGGGATAAACCAACAAACCCAATGTTCAATACCTATACATGTAGTACGTATACCGGTATATTTGCAAAAAAGTGGGGCGGGGGGGGGAGGGGTTAGGCCTCCATCCCCCCCCCGATTCCGACGCCTATATGTCATAAACAGAAAAAGCGATTTGACATACACCTTGTGAATGGACAGTTAACTCGTTACAGCAAAACTCGGTTAGTACGAACACGGATATTGCGAATTTACGGATATAGCGAAGTTATCTTGGATCCCCAGTTATATAAATTTAATGAATTTCTTATACGGTTATAACGAATTACGGATATAGCGAAGTAATTTCATCGGTCCCAGTGACTTCGTTATAATCGAGTTTTGCTGTACTGTATTCAAAGGGTAGTGCCGAGATACATGTATGAGGAGCAATGCATTAATTTAGGCGCTAAAAACTCCATTCTTGGGGGGGGGGGGGATTAAACATTTTTCACCAACAGCGATCTAAATTATTTCCTAAATTCTCCGGAATTACCGGTATATTAAGCATTTCTGACATTTTTTTCTTTGATCAACAGCTTGTTATATAGAAGAAATTATAGCTTTAATAGTAATACATTTATGTTTTGTTGTAAAGTATTTTAATTGTGTGCACAAAGTGTAAATTCTAAGGGAGTATTATATCATGTGTAATGAATGTAAAAGTTACCTCCCTTTATGCAGCATTGTGTATAATATTGAATTGTGCATTAAGATTTTATGATATTCTCAATATTGTTACTATTTATTTAAGGGCAATAGTGAATATATTTATTTCTACTACCAATAATAAATAGTAAGTGCGAACCCTGACAGGTGTTTTCGTTATTTACGATACCATAACCCAGTAACATAAGGATTATATTTCAAGGTTATACAATTGTGATTTGATTTATAAAGAAGGTGAATTTTACTTACAAATAACTTCCTAAAAAGCGAAGCATGTTTATATTTTGAGTCTGATCATTTCATTATAAATTCAGAGTAAGCTTACCTGTATAAAACGATTACATTTCCAAATACCTACCCCTCAGAATCCATAGATATATTTTTTAAATGTTCATTATCTCATGAACTAACATGGATGGATACATATTGCAGTTGATGTCAAAACAACAGTGTAAACTTTAAAAAAAAAAGATGATTGAATGAAATATAATGAAGCTAGTCAGTAGATATATAATGTAATTATAAATTGAAATTCATTTTAAAAAAATCGTAGGATAAATAGACTACAATACTTCACTTTTGTATATAATAAGGCACAAGACGTACATTCGCTTGCAATGTTTACTACACATGTAACACCCACCCCTTTAAAAAACAAAATGATCATTAATATGCATATACACTACGGTCAACGCGGATCCCGTATTTTCCCGCGACCCCGCGATGGTGTTTTAATCTTTTCCGCGATACACCGTCACGGTTTTCTCATCGCGGTGATCGCGGGCCCACGAGTTTACCGTGACGGTGTAAGGTGCCGTTGTTAAGATTAAACCGAGAAATATAAAATACCTGTTTGTTCTCTTTATGATTCTCTGTTCATATAAAAATAATAACGATAAATATAGAAATGTTACATGATTTTTTTAAATAAGACGTCGGTGGAAATATAAAAAAAATATCTTATTATTTGTACATCTATTATTTCAAATGAAGAATTCAAAGTTAACTGTTCTCTTGTTTAAGAAAGTGAAATATATTTTGAGTATCTTTTATTTAAGATATTGATGAATGCATCGCTTTAACCTCTATTTCACTTTCGTTTTTCATCTGCCGTATTTTAATATTTTTCTAATCTTTATTTCCAAAATTAAAGTATAATTCTTCAAATATACGCGACAAACATATCGGGTGTGCATAAATGTTAGCGGGTTCGGTGTTTAAATTATAATGTGCATATATTTACAATGTTTTAATGAATGCAGATACGTGTAAATGTATAAAAATGCACATATTTTTTTTGCAGTTTGCACCTGTTTTTAATCTGTTAATTAAACAAACTTATCATATACATGAATATTTTCCATGAAGTACTAACTAGAAGCAATAACATTTTGGTTGATGTGCACCTCAAAAATGTTCAAACTCTTAAAACATTCCTTAATTATCCAACCCAAATCACAATTTATTGCTAAATGGTTGTTTTGATATTTTATCTAGAATCAGAGGGCTTCGATGACTGGAATACACAGTCTTCTTGGCCAGCAGCCTTCCTCTACAGGGTCCCCACTAGGAATGATGGGATTGATGTCAATGCTTTCTCAAATGGGAATAAGGTCCAATCAACTTCCGGGAAAAACAAGCAAGAACCAATCAAATTCAAACAATTTATCTCAAATGGGAAGCAGGTCCAATCAGCTTCCAGAACAAACAAGGGGTAGCCAATCAAATTCAAATAATTTGTCTCAACAAAGAACACAAGGTCAGTCTGGGAATTCAAATGAGAGTGACTCTTCTGATGTATTCTCTCTACTGCATAACATTTGTGGTAGAGTTTCTGGATTGCGAGCGGAGGAAAAAAGGAAAACGGAAGAAGCAGAGGAGACGAAGAGGAGGGAAGAAGAAAAAGCAAAGGAAGAGAAATCACAATCAGTAGACAATGCTTCAAGAAATACAACGGACGCAAATATTCCAGAGGAAATAAGGTAGGAATTTAAGCTTGTAGTTTAATGTTATTTTGTTATTTGTAAACTGTTCTTTGATAAAGGAGTTGAAATAAGTGTGAAAAACAAAACAAATACAAGGTAGAGGGTTTGGATTCTGGTGTCAGCAAACAGAAATGTGTGAATTCATACTGTGGTTTCATTGATATTCATTGAGCACCAATTTTCGAGTAATTCGTTGTTGAGCATATGCATGAAATTAAATGTTCATTTAATTGAGAAATGTGTTATTCATTTGTATAGACAATGCTTTTGTCCATGAAATAAGTATACTTTGTCTTACAAAATCATTGAAAATTGATGACAACAAAAATTGATGAAACCATAGTATTTAAGTTGTAATTTGATCACGAAGAAAACTAAGAGAAGGAAAACTTAAAATAATTGGTAATTTATTGCAGAACCATAACTAAAAAAAAAACTTTTCAATTAATCTTTATTTTCAGAAACCAAGATACAGAACATGAACATTCAAACCTAATGAATAAGAAATTAGAGGACCTTGAACAGAGACTTCTGAGTCATGTAGACTCAAAACTAAGTGAGATGGAAAAACGTATAAACTCGAGACTTGACGAAATCTTAAATTTACTCCAGACCAGGGACTCCATCTCAACAACAGAATCCTGACACAGAGCACTGAGGCTTATATTTTCTGTGAAATTTCTTTTAAGTTTAATGGTTGTCAAATGAAAGCCAGGCATTATGTTTTCTTAGGACCTAACCTATGAAAAAAAAATTCTTTATTATTTTTTTTAATTTTTCCTACAGATTTTGTAATCATGCTATAGAGTGATGTGAACAATATACAAAAGTTTTGATGATGGTTAATTATATCAGTTTAAACTCTTTCATTCTTGAGATATATTTCTTTTTGTTGAAATGTTGGTTGATCAGCTCCCATAAATTACTGCAATTTATGATCAACTCTCATAATATACTGCAAAATATGTTGCAAACAGAACTGAAAATCGATCGAAAAAAGACTACCCACGAAACCAAAGCTTTACTAGTATTTGATCTACATCTGTGTCAAAATATAATGCATTCTATCAAGTGTTCTTTGTCAAACCCTATCCCATATACCTTCTAATCTATTTATAATTAACGATTTCTATTTGGTAAATGACAAATACGTTTATACAGTAATGTATCTATATTTTTTTACTTTACTTATTTTAAAAATTCATTTTTATAGAGAGAAAGACATCCTTGTCAGTTTAAATTCAGCAAAGCTTTTGGAATCGCAATCTCTTTGCCATGAGGATGTTGTAGAACTTTTTAAAACTTTGCCAATAGGAGAATTAATCACTATGGTATTTTATTTGCTTTTAATTGAATTGAATTTAAAATTAAATGAGACGAAGTTTTATTGCTCATTTCAACAAATGCTTTAGAGATGAAAATAAATTTAAGTGAATATACAGTTATTTTAAAGGTATACATGAAGTAGATTTAGTCATATATTTGATTAAATTACCATTACGGCTAAGTGATGAAGTTTTCAATATTTTACAAAAATATATCTTAAGGAAGAGGTTCACTACAACAGGTTAAATGATTCTTTATTTCCCAGGTAAATTATAACAAGAAAAAAAAAACTATTTTCAACAGTTGAATTTTATTTCCCCAGGTATTTTATAACAGGAAAACAAAACTTTTTTCAACAGTTGAATTTGAACTGGAAGGATTCAAACAAGGTGAGAATTAAATACACAAACAAATACATGTAGATTTAGTTTTACTTTAGCTTTATTCCAATGAAATTTTAAAACAAAAATGAATGAAAGAAATTCGTTAAAACACTTTATTAATGTATTTGCAGTGCCTGAAGTAAATTAATGCATATACTAATTGTAATTATTAATTTGATGATACACAATTGAAAATTTATTTTTATTTCAGGGGAAGCAAATGAAGATCGTAAGTAAGATATACCTGATATTAGGTTAAAATAGAAATCGCTAACAAAATAACTTCTTTTTTCAAGAAACATATGGATATTTAAAATATACCAGAATATGGATATTTAAAATATACCAGAATTCGAGAAATCAGTATAAAATACTGAAAGAACAAAATAGGACAAACAGGACGGAAGACCTCCTCGTTGCTTTGCAACGAGCTTTGCTCTAGTTATTATTATTATTCTTTTTTTTCTTACCGATTTTGTGCACGCAATTTCTCGGAAATAGCTCGATGGATTTCCATGAAACTTTTAGGACCTATGTAACACAACTTGAACCTTATGCATTTTTTTCCGATTTGATGACATCACTTCCGGTTTGGAGATATTGTCGATTTTATGATTTTTAAAGGTCCAGGTTGTCCTCGAACGTTCTAAAAAATGGCTATAGATAGAAACGTGAAAGTTTCAGGTATGATAGTCCGAAGTCTATAGATATGTAAAATTTATTTCATTTCTATCTGAAGTGCCGTACGTCGGCGCTCGCTATGGCGCGAAAATAGTCCTTTCGCGAATTTCAAAATTTTTAACACCTTTTCTACGATATCTTTTTACCTGGAAATGTTTTGCTAAAACATATAGAACAAAAGAAGTGTAGAATTCCAAGACCTTTCAAATCATATCTTGTAAAAAGGGCTGGCCCCTAAAATTAAGGGCCCAGAGGGGCCGAAAGCTTTTTCTTAATATCTCAAAACGTATTGAGAATTTGTAATACGTCAAAGAAGCAAAGTTGTTCAAAATGTCAAGCTTAATCTACTAGGGTCGTCAAAATATGTCCGGCGTCGTCACTTCCGGCCAAACCAGAAGTAGTCGAAAAACGCGTATTTTTGCCGTTCTTGACAAGTTTTTGGGTTTCTGGGAGCATAAAAATTAATTTTCAGTCCGTCGTCGTCATTTCCGGTTAAACCGGAAGTAGCAAAAAATTGCTTAATTTTGCATTAATTAACATAGCTTTAGAGGATTCAAACCATTTTTGGCGTTATTTCTCATTTTTGTTAAAAATGACAGCTACTTCCGGTCAATCACGACGGAAGACCTACTCGTTGCTTTGCAACGAGCTTTGCTCTAGTTATGTTCCCATTGTTTTTACTCGGTTTCTTATTATTATGTTCCCCAAACGAAGTTGGGGAACATATTGTTTTTACTCTGTTTCTTATTATTATTATTATTATTATTTTTCTTCTTCTTCCTGGGTACTTTTTTGTCCGGGAATGATCTTGTAAACTGTTCGTCCGATGTAGGTAAAACCTTTTTAGGGTCAGTAGATATGTTATGTAGATTTGCGGAATCAAGGTCATTTTGCGCGCACGTGCTTGCAAGAGCGCGCACGTGCAACACGTGAAATGACCAATATAATGGATATTGCCGTAACTTTTCTATTTTTTGATGAAATTCTTTGAAACTCATAATGTAAGGACACATTAGTAGTATAGACAAGCTGGCATGGTCAAAATAGCAAGAACTCACGCGCATGCACGTGCGCTTCGCTCTGATTGGCTGAAACTAACGTCTCAATATCTTTCTTGTTTCTTGTCATAATCCTTTGAAATTTTGAACATAGTCCTACATTATGAAGATCTACAGCATGATATATAAGAATGCTCATGAAGGCATGCGCATGCGCGTGTGCTGCAATCTGATTGGCTGAAACTTTAAATGGCTATATCTCCTTTGTATTTTGACGAAATGCTTTGAAATTTAAAATGTAGTCATGCATTAGGATATTCTACAATATGATATAGAAAAAAAATCATGAAATTACGCGCATGCACGTGTGCTGCAATCTGATTGGCTGAAACTTGAAATGGCTAAAACTCCCTTGTTTTTCAACCAAACAGGATGGGATTTAGAATAAAGATAGATATAGAGGACTCCTACAGGAAGGTATGGTGATCATGCTCGTGCACGCACGTGCGTGCATTTCGAACGAGTGAAATTTGAAAAAACCTTGAATGAGTGATTTTTAATACTTTTGGACTGAATGCTTTAATATATAGTATATTAAAATGTATAGATAGTGTAGACAAGATGATATGGTTATATAGCACATGTATTCGCATGCGCACAGGTGCAATGCTAAAATTTAAATATAATTGGCATCCTTCTGGGAAAACGTTGTTAAAGTCATAAATGCACAGAGGTTGTCTTATTTAATGAAGCTTACAGGGAATATGGCACCAAAGGGAGTTGGGGAGCGTTTGGGGAACATCTGTAACGGTTCCCGTTACAATTAGCACTAGTTATTATTATTTTTTTTCTAATTTGTTCTCCGGTACTTTTTTGTCCGCGAGTGTTCTCAGAAACTGTTCACCCA
>PRKT01000086.1:901261-986736 GCA_003671525.1 Saccostrea glomerata | reverse complement strand
ATGCAATGGTACCTGATCCCACCTCTGATGTTTCGGGAGTCTGTGTTTGCTCTGCTCTTATTTTGTATTGTTTTATGAACTTTGAGACTGAATACTCAAATATCCTTCTTCAACTCGACATTTAGATATATCAACGATCGACGTACTGTCAATTAACAATGGTAGGTTCCATTCTTATGTCGATACGATATATCCTAGTAAGCTTGAGATAAAAGATACCACAGAGTCTGACACATCTGTTTCATATTTGGATATTTTACTAGAAAAAACGTTAATGGTAATCTAACAACCAAACTCTATGATAAACGTGATGACTTTAACTTTTCTATCGTCACCCTCCCTTACTTATGAAGCAATATACCTTCGTTACCTGCATATATGGAGTTTATATATCTCAGTTGATTCGATACGCAAGAGCATGCTCTACGAATGAACAATTTCTAAGACGAGAAAATTAATGAAAAAAATGCTGATGAAACAAGAATGTCAGCTGTCTCGTTTTAAGTCATCATTTCCTAAAGTCATCATTTTGTAAGTTCTATGGTCAATACAATGACCTTGTCAGCAAATACAATTTATCATTGAGTCAAATGCTGACTGATGTTTTCATACTTATTATAAGTCCATTATTTATCCAATTAATTTACGACGAATTTTACCGCTATTTCCCGATCACGACAAGGTGCACCGGTCAGCAGGAGATGCTCACACCTCCATGGCACCTAGTCCCACCTCTGATGTTTCGAAGGTCCGTGTTTGCTCTGCTCCTATTTTGTGTTGTTTTATGGACCTTTGATCTTGAATACTGTTCGTTATCTCCATATGTTTCATTGTAAGAGTTATATCGATTTTAAATTTTGATCCAAGTCTGTCTCAGCTTATGGTCTTGAGGCCAGATGTGTCAGACTCTGTGGTATCTTTTATTTCAAGTTCACTTGGATATATCGATTTGTCATGTGAATGGAAGTAACTATTGTTAATTGACATTACATCGCCGATATATATGAATGCCACGTAGAAGGCAACAACGTGTGCTTCTTTGCCTGATATTAAAGTTTCTGAATAAATTCTGTTTCATATGAGTAAAAGATTAATACAAAAATAAGTTTACAATTGCTTGTAATGGGCCACAATTGGTACCCATGTGAAGATG
Source organism: Saccostrea glomerata (assembly GCA_003671525.1). Taxonomy (NCBI): domain Eukaryota; kingdom Metazoa; phylum Mollusca; class Bivalvia; order Ostreida; family Ostreidae; genus Saccostrea; species Saccostrea glomerata. Next base: position 985,583 of record PRKT01000086.1, on the reverse strand, counting down.
ATTGTTGGAGTGAAATATATGGAGAAAACGAACAGTATTCAAGCTCAAAAGTCATTAAACAATACAAAATAGGAGCAAAGCAAACACAGACCCTCAAAATATCAGAGATGGGATCAGGTGCCATAGAGGAGTGAGCATCCCCTGTCGACTGTCAGCATTGGACTTAATGATAGTATTTGCTGACAAAGTCATTCTATCGACCATATAACTCACGAAATGATGACTTTAAACGAGACTGTTGATAACTTCTTTGCCAATAATTTAAGAATTGTTCATACGTACAGCATGTTCTCGAATCAACTGAGAGATTTATACCCATTTATGCTGGTGATGAAGGTATATTGCTGTATAAGTAAGGGAAGTTGATAATTGAAAAGTTAAAGTCATCTCGTTTGTCATAAAGCTTGGTTGTTAGATAATCATTGACGTCTTTTTTAGGTAAAATATCTAAAATATGAAACAGATGTGTCTGACTCTGTGGGAGTTTTTTTTTTATTTCAAGCTCACCAGGATAAATCGGTAATGGATATATGCCGAATACTGTTCTACATGTAAAATTATCAAACTGTTTGAGGCCCGTTAGAACCAAATCCTGGAATTTGAAGGGATTCAGTGTTTAATGCCCTGCCTTTACATTCTGTATTGTTTTAGTAGGTTTTATGACATTGATATTCACTGCTCGTTATCTTCAACTCTTTCAATCAGTATACTACTACCCTTTAAGAAATCGATGACTATTAATAATTTCAAACTCTGATATTTTTACTTTAATGTTGAACCACTCGAGGAATATATATTTTTGATACAAGTTTACACTTGTCAATGCATGTTTTGTCAATATTAGCGGTACAAAAAAGTCTCAAGCCTTCACAATTTGTTTGCACTCTGTCAGACCTACAAACACTTTTTTGTTTCCTTATTATCAGACCTCGTAGCTCTCTATATCATTTCCTCCATATAATAAAAAAGCGGCCCTGGCATAGAAACATGTCTACTAGCATGTGAATTATCTAAGGATCCTAAATTGCTCATCCTTTCACATGCAGACAACCCCAAATACATAGAAGAAAAATTATTTTTAAAAAAGTAATACGCAGATAATTCAGGATATAAAGTAAAAGAAGCCCAGACACACGGAGAAAGCACGGAGAGGAAGTAACCTACATTAGTTTCAAGCCCCTCATCCGGTCTTTTGCCATTCATAAATACTGGAGTATAAGTACGGTATGGCATAAGTAAAGTGTGCTCTAAGTTAACAGGAAAGAAAAGACAACACCGCATTTCATCGTATGAGCTAGAGCGTCTTCACATTTAGAAGACAAGGCAAGTATTATGTTTATACTTTAATCATGTTAATTTTAACATGTGTAATTTAATATGTATTTGATGTTGAGGAAGGAAGGGGGTTGAGGTAGGAATGAAAGCTATCTTTGGAAGTTTATGTTTTCAAAATTTTGGGCAGGAAGTTTTTATGCTGGAATACATGTGTTCCAGTAATGACATTCAAGATTTTATTTCCTGTTTACAAACAGATGGACATTTGAAAACTATACTTTTGGTGGAAAACATATATACATGTACAGCTCTTGCATAAATGTCTTTGCCACCAATACAAATATAATAATTGATATCTTAGCCCTAATAATGAATAAATAAATTGAAGGAGATGGGAATTAAGCATGGTATGCAGAATGACCAATAAATAACTTCAGATCATCATCTATTTTAACATTTAGAGTAATTGAAAATGTTGGAATTTATGAAATTAAGATAACAAAATATGCTGAGGAAAATTTTCTGGGTAACAATTATTTAATTGTTGAAAAAAATAACATGGATTTGTGGAATACCTAATCCTAGCAATAAAAATCTTGTGTATAATTTTAATTGAGACAAATTTTTAACACGCTCACCATTACGCTACATACTAGTAACTCCCTAAAAATAGTGGCGTTTAAATCATGTTTGTTCATCTTTGACTAAATGAACTTTTTCAAGGAAATATGCGAATGTTGTGTCATAATATTGTATTTTTAAGGTATATTGGACAATTTTCCGTGTATTAGTTGACCAAAAAATGTATATTTGTACGCAAACATTCAGGATAAACTTAAAATGGTGAAGCGAAGATCAGCTAAGATTCAAATTTGGTGTAAAAGTACGTGCAAGAAACACATCTTTTGTCCTCTTTTATATGTAGACAAGATATAGTAATCCTTTCGGCATTTTTTGGAAATATTCAAAATTTTACACAAAATTTAATGTTATAAAATATAATTATATCAAACAAAAATTCCTTGTGAATAGGATTTAACTTTTAAACTAAATGTATATGTCGCACTACAGATAATTCTTATCTGGCTTAGGTGCCCTAAAAACTTAGACAAGCTCACTTTTGATCTCAGTCTCACTTTTTCCAAAGAAACATATATTATAGTGGAAAAGTGAGACTGAGATCAAAAGTGAGCTCGTCTAGGTTTTATGGCCCACAGGCCTGGTCCAGTGACTTTTAAAACTCTATTCTTGCCTTTTCATGACTTATTGCGTTTACTTGTGAGAAAACAATATCAATTCTAGGCCCCTTTGAATAAGTGCAAGGATTTGGACTGAAATATAGAGAGAGGAATATACAAACACATACGAAATAATACAAAAAGACGACAATGATGACAGAAAATATATTGCACAAACGTTTGTCTCAGCAGATTTTATACACGATGATCTTAAATGTGGTAGGTAAAAAGACTTATCAGGCACGATTTGATTGGAGAATAAGGTTGATAAAATCCGGAAACACGAAGAAAACACTGTAAGTCTTTGTGCATGCAAGGAAGTTATATACTGTGGTATTCTTTTTCCCATTCTCTCAGGGAAAAATCTAACCTGGATATATTTCTCGGTGGGTAAAAATTCAGCCAGGATAAACATTCCTTTACATATCTATTGTTAACGTTGGAGAAAAAAAAAATCTTAATTTCTTTTGTTAATGAGATTCCATGTTGGTCAGATGCGCTTGAAAACTTATATTTTATGTTATATACATATAGTAATACTAGTAACTGACTTGAAAGGAGTTGATCCTTACGTCTCGGGTTTTAATCCCACTCTGGGACTTGGAGACAGGTCCTTTGGATGATATCTGTATATGTATAAATCGAGGTCCCATATTAAACTAGGCACTGAAGTTGAAAGTCATGAAGTTCTTATAAATGCTCAGTGGAGTTGAGTACCGAGTATAGGTCAAAATTTGTATAGCTCTCCACCGGCAAGTGATGGCGTCTCCATATGAGTGAAAAATTAATCTCGAGAAGAACGTTATCCAAATATACAAACAAACATACAAAGAGACTTGAAAATAAAGCTCATTATAATTATTTTCTATTGCAGAAAAAATGCTTCATATTATACTTTTTCTTGTATATCCCAAATACTCACAAACAAACATGAAGGCTCTAAATAAGATGGAACATATCCAAACAACAACCTCCTTTATGTTTTGATACGATGTCAATGGATTCTCATTTTAGAGCAATTCATTGGGTTTGATTTAATGATAATAGTATGTCCTTACACGTACTTTATTCCAAGTTAAACCTCTTCATAAAATATTACAAAAACACTTTTTGAACTCTGCCTACTTGAACTCCTAATTCCTTAATGATTGGGTTGGTGAGTCTTCATGTAAGCTGAATATTGTACAGATTCCAATCTTAATTGTCTATTTTCAGTACATTATCCAAAAACGAAACAGATGTGTCAGTCTCAGTGTTTTTTTATTTCAAATTCTTAGACATGAATCAAATCAAATGTATGAAAGTAGCTTACTGTTAATTGAAAAAAAAATTGTCAATATAACTTAATGTCGAGTTGAAGGTCACAGTCATTGTTTCTGCTTCTAATGTAGAAGTATCTGCATAAATTTTGCTTCATATGAATTTAAAAAAAAACAAGTAGGCTACATTACAAGAGCACAATTAGTGCCCGTCGAAATTTAAACAGATTGTTGGAAGATATGGACTCTGAATGTGGTCAATGAGGAACATCCTTTTAACATCAATCTCACACCAATGTATGTAGAATCAGAGGGATTTCTAACAAAGTAATTTTCTTAATGACTATTCACAATTTCCAACTTCCATTTGTTTTGCAGGCTGAATTGTCAAAGAAATGAAAGGATATCTCTTTTATTTATCGTGAAGAACATGACGAATATCTTTTATAAAATAAAAAAAAAAGTCATAGCTCTGTTGTAAAGGACTCTAGAAAAAAAATGTGAATTTAATGTTTTTAATGTTCTTTTAAGTTTTTGAGAATCAAAATCTGAGAATCTGATTTACTTTTTAAATATATCTTGTAACACAGTTTACATGAAGTTAAATTAAGTTTTATTTAACTACAGCTAGTTATAGTAAATAATGTGCACTTTTATTCCTTTTATTTCTTACTTATGGTTTTTCCTACATGTTATGAATTGTCTATAGAACGATTCCTCAAATTTATTTTTACTCTTCAACTGAAAGATTTATCTTAGATAGAATTTGCACGAACAAAATAAAAGGAAGCAAAATGTCACGAAAATATTTTTTCGAGGAGAGGTACTCTTAAATTTTTCAATTTTTTCACTGAAACAATCCTTTTATCATATCATACTCTTAGAAGGTCGAGATGAACGCTTTTCAATTGACGACTAAGAGGCAAGTCAGTGTTTATTATTTTTTTTAAGTACATGTTCATAAAACGTATGTCATTTCCTGTTCTAAAGTGCTACGAGTAAACAAACAATGCATAATCTGCAATTTAATAGCATCATTGTATGTTATTTTCTTTTTTTATTTGCGTGTCAAAATTTATGCATTTATTACACATCAATCAAGACCGAAAAGATCGAGAAATTATTTTTATTTGTTATAAGAAAGATTATGAATAATTAGAACCTATTATTGTAAAAACAAAAACAAGATAAGTACTAGTTCATCTTTCAGTAAACGCTTCGCCATTTCTTTTACGATTTACGCATTTGAGAGAATTGCGAGTTAATACATGTATGAAAGATACATTAAAAATTTTTTCCCCATATTTTTAAGGTTAATGCCCATAAATAGCAAGAAAACCGAATAATGGACACTAACATATTCAAATATAGCTACACGTATAAAAATCTGTGATATGTTACTTTTTAGCCCGACGAAGAGCATATGCACGGTATTCAATTTGAAAATGATTAACTCTGCACTTAATTAGGTACAAGTGCTTGTATCTAAAGGCGAATAAACACTTAAATTCAAACATGATTAGTTCCTGATATTGATAAAGTGGTTTTAAATTCGCTTTTTTTCATAGAAAGAGATTATAATTATTCTCATACCTGAAACTTGATTTATGAGAAGGACAAAAATATGTTGGAAAACAGTTACTAATTAAATAGTTTTAAATGTTAAATTTCCACTATTTCTCAAAAGTTAAAATGAAAATCTACTTTTCAAAATTTCAAGATTTTCATATTTTTAGATAAATTAAAAGCATATTGAAAGAAAATTTTTGATCTACTGATGAGAAATTTTTTCTTTTTTCTTTCATTTATCAATATAACAGTTTTCATTATTTTGTAAAAATATTTAAAATGTAGTACATTGTTCAATTACTGCGTATACATTAAAAATGACTATTCTTATTTCAAATATGACACCAGTCATTCACACGTATTTAATTTTTGTGTAGGTTAATTTGTTATTTTAAATTGAAGAGTGTGCATACTTTCCATAACACTTTATAAACTGCTTTGTCATTCCTTAATACGTATAAGTGCACCATAAATAAGATATTGTTTACGTGTGAATATCATTATGTGACAACCACATTTTAACCACATTTTTCTCCGTGTACTTAAACATTTATCACAAAAATAAGTAAAGTGTTTCTCAAATATATTTCTGATGAAAAGTTCTTTTTCATGCATTGCAACTAGGATAAAATATCAAATGCATAGTTCATTTTGATAGTAGGCACTAGAAAAACCGGACCTTATTTTAAAACAAGGAACGCTATTCACCAACAAGTTGATGAAACAAGGATATCAAGTCTCATTTGCTTTCGCAGAACTTAAAGTTTTTCGTAATGTAAACAAGGCTCGTGCCTTGTTTTTGTTTACATATAGACAATGTCATAATTATATCGAAATGAAATTCAGTCAATCAATAGAAACTGTCGAATCGTATTTAAAATTATCTTTTTTATTGAAATTATTTCTTTGAACTAACATATACTAGTAGAAAAACCTATGTAAACAAATACATGGTACGGACCTTGTTTACATAACAAAAGTTTGGAGCTCTAAATATGTCTTTCATCTCCACAACTGACGTTCAAATTTTTGTTGATCATTAGAGAGACCCTAGTTATATATTTGTAAAAATGGAAAAAATAAATTTTGAAATTTGAGCTGAAACTGTGTCCATGCCCCTTTAAAAGACTCTAAAATGAAATATATGCATGGAGATAACGGATAGTATTCGAGAGCAAAAATCCATTAAATATTACAACATAGGAGTGGATTTAACACGGAATTTATTAACATCAGAGGTGGGATCAGGTGGCATGGAAAAGTGAACATTCCCCGCCAACCGTTTACATCCACCAAGTGCTTCTTGTCCTGATCTCATCGTCATTTCCAAATATTAGCAAACATTTCAAACCAAATATTCAGTCAGTTATCAGGTTCAATTTATCATTTCTGAGACAAAGGGGCTTTTTTGTTGTCAATCTAAATTTCAGGCTCATCAAACATTTGCAAATTATCAAACTTAAATTATTCGTTATCTCCTAATATTTTATAATAAAAGAGAACAGATTCTTTTTAAAACCAGGACAATGATTATGAATACCTTGTATCTATTATCAATTATGACGCTTCTTTCTGCAGATGAAGAATGGAGATTGTGGAGAACCGAACGGTTTTGATGACGTGGATGGTTTAATTCCTCTTGTAAAGGCCACAAGATGCATTAATCTGGTATGTAAATATACATTACTCGTCTCATTCTTTTGAGATTTTGTAAAATAATATTAATTTCTTCTTGAAGAAAATTTTTTACAATAAATGAAACAAAAATCAGGAAATTAAATGCAAATTTGAACACTTATTTGAGCATTATCTATGGCACACTTTGAAACACTTAATAAGGGGAAGTAACTTGTCAGTGATTAACAATTCGATTTTAATTATGAAAATGAATATATTGTACGGTGATATAGACATTCTGATGAGAATATGACATTTGAATTCACCATTACCTTAAAAATTACCTCCAATAAATTACATATCTTACTATATCGATGATCGACGATGACTTTAGGTGTACACGATACTTAAAGCAGCATTTGTAAAACATGGTTCATATGCTGATTTTTTATCATACTTGCATTAAGACTATATCGGTTTATAAACAATTATATGTGTATTTAAGATGTTATTCTGTCTGTAAAACTGTGTATTCGGCATTGTATACTAACAAGAGGAAATAATGTATATATATACAAGAACATTATTTCCACTCTGAATTGTCCACGGATTTTCCCGATTGAACGATGATGACAAGGAGAGTGTGAGCTGTGGAAAGGGGAAGTTTACTCCTCCATGGCACGGATTCCGTTTCTATTCTTTAAGAGGTCCACCTTTGCCCTGCTACCTAATTGTATTGTTTTAATAGCCTATCAAGCTTGATAATTGTTCGTCATCTCCAAAGTAAAGAGATGGATTGATTGATTGATTGATTGATTGATTGATTGATTGATTGATTGATTGAATAAATGTATGTTATCTTACGTCGCATTCGAGGTTTTTCCACTCATATAAGGTAATCATAAACCGATGTTGAGCTTTACTCGGCACTCCAGGTAGTCCAATCCGAAAGACCCCAAAGCTTCATTTAATGTGCCTAGCGTTTGACGAAAGACTATTTCATATCGGCTTGGGTTAGTCTCGTCTTGGGTTTGAATCTACAATATTCTGATCAGAGTGCAAGAGCTCTACTTACTAAGCTACCGTAATACCGGTGTTGTAGAGTAAGGTTTCCCCCATAGCTAGCTTCCCCCTCCCGGAAATCGTACTCTAGAGTAGGATTTTCGCCCGAGGAGAAATATCACAACAGAGCCAAATTTCCCCTTCTTTTCTTCTCCGAGTAGAATTTTTCCCCCGCGTTACAGAATCAATAAAAACAACAGCCGCAATATTTTTGTGAGAAAAAGATAAATGAAAAACTGATTTTTAAAAGGTAAATGAGTGTTTTTTCGACCTATGTTATAAGAATTTTCTAAGCATGTATATCAAATCATGGAATCTGAACCAAAATATATAGCTTTCAAAAGAAATGTAAATATTCTCAAAATATGATGAAACAAAAAAATGGATGTCTGGATTAGTATATATTTTGGACCTATTTTGGTTACCAATGAATATATAAAAAAAAACCTTTCTAAAATATTAAGAAATTGTAAACTTACTATGATGTTCAAATTTCCACCTTTCTGTACATTTAACCATCCTTATTAATCTATACAATTTTTTGTCATATGAAAAAATTTGATGTTTATTTTTCGTATACGTATGTCCAATACATCCGGTCACCATTTTGAAGTGGGGACACTTGTACCGATGTGCCATCCATTCCTCCTCAAAAATAAGTGCATTGGGAGAAAATTTGAGTCTGGGGGAAATCGCACTTATAACTAATACACAGAGTAGGACCCCCCCAGGACAATTGACTCTGGTGTAGGATTTCAGTAGGGAAAACTGGCACTACTCTAGAGCCAGTTTTCCGGGGAAGGAATTCCTACTCTAGAGCCAGTTTTCCGGGGACCTTCTCATTTCGGGAGGTTCTACTCTCCGGCCAGTTTTCCGGGGGAAGGATTTTAGGGGGGAAGCCTACTTTACAAGACCGGTATACTAGTAGCTGATAAGAAAAAAAAGTATCGTGTATAGAACTCATATGTGTTTCCTTCTTCACAACAGAAAACAGTAAACTATCCGCCATCAATTGACGTCACAGACAACCCTCCATCAACAGGCGTGATAGACAATCCTTCATCAAGTGACGTCATAGACAGTCCGAATACGCAAAACGACATTGGCATAGAGAGAGAAGTGATAAAATGTCCTCAGCAAATTAACACTCTAATAAGTTCTGAGGTAAAATAGCAACGACACCAATTCTAATGACCAATAAAAGATAAACATGTACCTACTGAATCAAATTGTGAAGGGAAAAAAGCAATTGTAATTAATTGCTCCTTTGAATAAACTAATCAATAAATGTGACAAGCCATGAGAATTTTGGCCCAAATGAGGTACCTGGGAGAAAATGAGAAAAGAATATTTATTTTATTTCTATATATTTTAACACATGTGGAATACTTCATGTACGAGTGAATAGGTCTCTAGTGATGACGTTTTACGCATCTTATGAACGATAACTCATGTTCGACTTCTTTTACGCCATAGCATCTAGTGATAACCTATGTATAAGCGCGTTTTAAATATTTTGTTCTTTGGTACCTTTACAGTGCAGAGTTACCTCCCCTTTTTTACAGCAGCCTGAAGAATGTATGTAGGTAAAATGTATATCTAAATTCCTTTTTTCGTAAATTCAGAATTATAAAATCCAAATTTTCATAGAATTTATGGTATTTGTTGTCTAATCATGCATAATGTTACAAGAAATATCCATCAAAGAAGTCTAAATATGACCAGGGATAATCCAATTAGAGTTGCAAGTACCACTTCCTGACAGAGGCTGAATTGACCAGGTTGGATAATCTGCTTATAACAAAGGTATTAATTTCTTTTCCTTAGCTTTTATACTGATTTTTCATAGCCTAAACATTGTAAAATTTTTAAATATAAGTTTTACTAAAATTTAAATGTGCTAAATATTTTTATCTTTAATATTTTAAAGAATTTTATGCTTTTTGAAGGTATTTTTTGAATTTTTTAAAAGAATACTTACTAAAGTAAAAGGTTAAGTTTTTTTCTTGAAATTTGTGTAGGACATATTTATCTAGTTAACAAAAATATAAGAAAAGAAAATTACTGTAATATATGTGAGTTGTGAGCATTTCAAATCTGAGAACTGTATGTCTAATGCTTATTTTACCCTCTGCTTTAAGGTGTTCCAGCACATTATTTAAAGGGCCATAACTCTGTGAAGGGATCATCAATTTTAATGAAACTTCATCGGCCACTTTGTATAAACCAAAGACACCAGCATGTCAAATTTCAGCAAAATCAGACAAGGTTTGTGTCCTTATTAGGTTACAGACTACTAATTTTACCCCTATCTCATTGACCACTCAAGTAGTTCCAGTTTAAAAATAGAGGTTTTTTCTTAAAAATTCTTTGGGGTGTTTATGGAGTAGAAAGCGGTTATTTTTGGGCATAAATGGAAAGGAGAGGGTCTGAAAAAAATTACAAAAATGATAATAATGGGAAATTTTGCTTTTAAGTGCGTAGTAGGAAGGGTGTAAAGAGGCCCATATTTACCCTTTCCTCGAAGAGAAAGTGAAAAAAGCAGGGTAGGGGTTATTTGCGATGCCATAAAAGGACTTGCAGACTATGAATGTTCCTGAGAACTTGGTAAATTTTTGGACTTGAAATGGTCTTACTCTGTGCCAAGTTTCAGGTAAGTTGAGCCGGTGTAATTTTTTAAAATATTTTTTATGTTATAAAGGAATGTATAGCAAAATAATTGGTAGTCTGTGTCCATTACTCCTTCAATAATGAGATTGAGTTACTGCCCTTTGGAGCCAACTTCCACTTCAGGTAGAGGTTATTTGAAGTTATTTCAATAACAATGGGAAGGATAACCAATGAAATTCTTTCTATTTATAACTACGTTCTGCACTTTAGGACCTATTGATGATCATTATATTACCAATGATTTCTATTTAATTTTTAGGTGGAATAGCTAAAACAAGTGCCAAAAGAAGTTTAGACTGTTTACAGGTATCAAATCAATTAAGTAACACTAAACAAACAGCAATCACATACTTTAACGCTCAGTAATAGGTTGCAATATATACGTAAGTAATAATTTACAAACGGCTCACTTTACAAATCTCCTGTCAAACTCTAATTCAGTTCGAATTATCTCTGTCATGTTTACATTACCAACATACTATGATACTACAATTTACTCTTGATTCCAAGTATTTAGAAATACAATTACATAACTTAAGTACATCTTTGCGAACAGCACATTCATAGTAAAACAAATAAAACTTCTTTAATATACAAACTTCATCAACCTGAATGTTCTAAATCACTATAAAGCATAAAGACATATTACAGTCATTGACTCTATTTGATAGAAAAATCAACCCGCTCCAAGCTCACACAATTACAGTAAAATATTACAGACATTGACTCAGAATAAAACTGTGTGAATAAACAAGCAACCCGAAAAATCAACCCGCTCCAAGCACACACAATTACAGTAAAAATTACAGTCATTGAATCAGCATGAATAAACACTATATTGTGGATTAAATAATAAATGTCATATACCCTAACTACATTACATAAAAATAAAAAAAGGGGGGGGTCACATACACTACACAGGCTATTATTATGTCTGTATGTAATATGAACCATTATGTTTAATAATATTGATATAAAGCAATTTTTTTGTTGTCAGAAGAAAGATTTCTACAAAGAAATGTATAGTATTATATAAGAAATCAATATTGTACAGGACGGCAATAATGTAATTTTGCTTCAATCAAAGCATAAAAATAGTTTTACTGTCTGAAATATAAAGGATAGAAGTTTATAAATGTTCTTTTTTCTGTCATTTGAATAGTTAATTACAATATTAGAACAAAAATGTCCGACATAAAACTTGCAGATCATATTGCTTTAAGTATTCTTTGACATGCAAAACTAGTTAGTCAACCCTTGTACACATGCATATGCATTCTGTTGATACAGTGTTGTTTCCCTTTTCTCAGTGTTTTTCGCTATTAGTTACTTTGTAAATATATGTAAATATTTAACGAAGAAATATTTTCGTGTTAATATTTTCATTCTATTGGTGTTTCAAGAAAATAAACTACCTAAAACTCACAAATTTAAACACTTCATAATTAACAATTGTTGTCATCATTCTTGAAATACAAAAATTAGCTACCAAGAACAATATTTACAATTCACAGGCAGTTCAGTAATCAAGTAACTAGTAAAAAAATAGAAAGCTAGTGGAAACAATATACGAAAAAATAAGATGACGTACCTTTTCAATATTAGCGATAAAATTAAACTTTAAACGAACTTATTTTTTCCACTACATTGATCGAACACGGGTTTTAAAATAAAGATACGTACATTGAGCAATTGTGATTTTGCATATTATTGGTATTTCCTGCACGAATGATTAACATACATTGACATTGCAAGAACACAATTAGTCGAATGCTGAGTGATACCCCCGGTACTCTCTCATGCATATTGTTAGTCCAAGGATATTACAGTGAATTGTCCACCTTATTCACCCGTTTGTTCGGAGACAAGGAACAAAAGGAAGGTGTGTTTGTTCTTTAGAAAGTGACTTACTCCTTCATGGTACGTGATCCCATTTCTGATGTTTTATAGGAATGTGCTTGTGTGCTCCAGAATCTCAATTGTTTCAAAGAAATGTCGAGCATATTCATTATTCTTTGTTATTTTCAATGTTATATTCACATTTTATATTTACTTTTCTGAACTAAATGAAATTTAATGGGTGCATTATTGGAATTTTCAGAATGTCACAATATCGATTTGTTAATTACATGTGAGGCCATTATTTCAAGGTCTCTGTCATTTAGAGGAGTACGCGGTATTGAATTGTAATATGTACAACTCTGACAACAACTCTTAAATTTATTTCATATATTTACAACCTGTATTTAATTGCATAATATCCCAAAATACGTAACAAGATAATCAGGGCCACCATCATTCCTACACAACAATAAACAGGAAGATCTATTCCTACGCTGTGTAATACGTCATTTCCGGTAATAAGTTCCGTTTCATTTTGGCACTTTTTGAATATTTGAGAGTCTCCGCACCTAAAAAAAGATATGTTTGTTTAATTGTCAAAAATTGATCAATCGTATCCATTACAAAACTTGACCTAGATATTCTGTATTCTATTGATTATTATGTATACCAAAATTAATTTCAGAATTATTGCAACCACAGCAAAGGAAATGTACACTGTACATAAACTGTTGGTGGTCCAACCGACAGGCAGCAGTAAAGCAATATAACCCCCCCCCCTTTTTCAAAGAGTGGCATAAAACTTGTATATATATTTCAAGGCATCCATGTATAAAAAGCAAAATTTGAAAAAAAGAATAAAATTTCAAGAGATACACCTGTAAAACCAAATTTTGGTAAACGATTTTCTTTCTAATTTTTCTTAAAATACAATATAGATAAATAACATCATTTATATTAATTTAAAATGTAGCATTATCTAGGAAAAGTATAATTTTCAAAAGCGTAGTATTGAGAAAGTAATATGATAAGCATTATATTCTGTAAGAGCTCCATAAAAAAATTCTTTAAAAAGTTTCTTTATAAATTTATAAACTAAAATCCACAGGTCACCTTGCATTTTAGAGATATAAATTTAAAATTGTCTACACATTTTCTAAAGGGAGACATATTTAAAGCCATTTAAATTGAATATAAATTAAAAACTTTTGTTCATATCTTTCATTTAGTTCAGGTTGTTTGTTTTCAACATTACTTAAAATCATTTTTGAGCATTATTTAAATTGAATATATAAAGAAAACGGTGTTTATCTCCTTTACCTGAATGGTTCTATGTCTTCGAATAAAACAGTCATAATGGCTGCAAAGGGATAATGAAGGAATGAAGTATACTTAGCACAAGTAAACCATGTAGGGAAGGATGTGTTGAAAAAGCCACCTGAAAAATAAAAGATAAGGAAATAAGCAGATAATTTCAATAAAGAAGTTCATTCTATATACAATTAGACTGCTTCTAGTGGTTTGCAGAGTTTCGTTTTCATACATCCTAATTTATTAAATTTATGCATGTTTTTTTTTCACAAGAAGTGAAAAGAAATGGGCAAGGGGCAAATCCTATGTTAACCCTAACTATTCATTAATTAACCTTTTACTATTTTAGCAAAAACTTGACATGAAAATAAGTCTAGTATTTAAAACAAACATATTTTTTGCAAATACTATCGCAAATTTAATAAAGTTTTAATGTTTATATGAATTGAGGGACAAAGTCTCACCCTTGACACACCTGTTCCTTCGGTCTTAAAGTACCCAGGAGATGTTAAAAATTCTCCAATAACTTTTCAATGTAAATATGTAACATGAGTCGTGTACTCAATATTTGAATTTCTAATTCTATAGTCATTAAATCTAAAAAAAAAACCCCAAATGTTTAGGAAATGCACAAAAAATCATCTTCTTTGATAAAATATATTTTAGGATAAAAACAAATATATGGGTATCCACTATCCAGGCATTAAAGTGAAGAAATTGCATGATTTTTATTTGTATATGGTATTTAATCTTCTACGAGTATGTAGTTCAAACCTTTTTGTAATGCATAGTGTATAAAGTGTTTCATATCATTGCAAACACGTGCACATAATTCAATTCTTATTTCATAGCATGCCAATAAATATTGGTATTTAAATGTAGTTAAAAAATTGAATTTCTTTTAAAGTTCATTTTAAAAACAATATGGGGTACAAATGTCTTCTTTTCAAAAGACAGTTTCGTTTTAAGTCATCATTTCGTAAGTTTTATGGTCGATACCATGACCTTGTCAGCAAATACAATTTATCATTGAGTCAAATGCTGTCTGATGTTTTTCATACTAATTTTTAGTCCATTATTTATACACTGAATTGACGACGGTTTTTTTCCGTTAATTTCCGATCATGACAAGGAGCACACGGCGGGTGTGACCGGTCGGCAGGGGATGCTCACTCCTCCATGGCACCTGATGTTTTAGAGGTCCGTGTTTACCCTGCTCCTATTTTGTATTGTTTTATAGACTTTGATAAAGAATACTGTTTGTTATCTAAAATATCCTTCATTCAAAGACGTCAAAGTACCTTGAATCGTATTAAGATGCATGAAATGAAATGTGTTGCGTGTTTAACGTTTAGTTTATAAGCTTCATTTTAAGGCATTTTGAATAAAATAATAAAAAAAGAATAATTCTGCCCGGCTGCGGAGTGGAAAATACTTATGAGAAACAAATTTCAACTTACAGCTGCTTACAGAATCAATCACCATTGCAAATCCCCAAAATATCAGAGGAAAGTAAACCTGTAAAAGTTTGTATGACTTTTAGTAATTTAGCGTATTTCGAATAAGCAATCTAAAGTCAACGAAGAATAATTTCAGATTTCTCACCGCCCCCATCCTATCTCGAAGTGTGTTGTTAGAAACTGGTATCTGATAATATAGCACACAATAAATACTGGCAATAATCAAGGTGTGGATGAGGTTACATTTGTCGAATATCCTCCATTTTGATTGTTTGGCATTTCGCCAAGACAACATACGGAACTGTGTCCAAAACGAGGCTGCCCACTTTCTGTTAAATGGGCGCTCTATATTGCCTGTAGAGACGTGTTCAAGATTGGAAACATCAAGTGCAATCTCTGCACGATCTGAAATACAAGACGAAAAAGTTTATATTCTTAAAACATATACGTTTTATTAATAGATTTATGAAAAAGGAGTAAAGACGAAAGTAAACAATCACGTTAAAACTGCAAACAATACAGATATATGAACAGGACAAGAATCTCTGGAAATTCTAGAGGTGGGATCAGGTGCCTTAATAAAGCAAGCATCCCCTGTTTACCAGTCACACCTGCAGTGACCCCCTACGAATTGATGAAGTAAACGGAACATTCCGTAGTACATTTGATGAGTTCATTTGCTTTTTAATAAGTATATTAAATACTAACCTGTCTTGTGATATCCAAGAGAAATGACATGACCATTAGAAGATGGTTGAGTGGCATGTCCGTTTGTTATTTTTGATGTAACATCACCGTTAATGGCCGACTCCTTTCCATTGACGAGTTCTGTATTTTCGACCTCCACCTTAAAATTTCTGAAAATATTTCTCAGTTTTAAATGTGTATTACATGTATTCACAAGACTGTTATAAACATGTTAAATATTCGGTATATGCATTATTATTATTTGTTTTACATATATCTATGCACGTTTTCATATACATGTATGTGTAAGCAATGAGATGGCAAAAGTACCCATAACTACTGATTTTGCCATTTCTCATTTTATTTGTGACTGCATGAGTGCACATGAAGTGTTTTTGAGATTGTGTCCTAAAGTGTAAACTATATTTGACCTTTTTTGTGGACTTATGTTTGAGTCTTAAAGTAATTTCTACTGATATCTTTATGCATTGGCAATTGTTCAAAACATACGGATCCTTATATTCATCACGGTTTTAAGAAAAAAAATTTAACAATTTTTTATGAGATATTTCATGAGGAATGTCAAATGAATTTTTAACTGTCGATTTGTTGAATATAGCTTAAATATATCGACTTTTAAACTTAAGTATAAAATTACATTATACTCACTTAGTTTTCTCTGATGCTTCAAGAATTTTATTAACGACTTCTGTATTTGTGGTCAGCAGCTCCACTAAAATAATAACAAAAAACTTAATTCCAATTTATTACAAATAATTTATATAAAATATACATTCATACGAGATTTCTTCAGCTCAGTATTTGAAAAGATATTTCGAACGTCACGTCTTGAAAGTTGTTTTGGCAACAAATAAAAATTAAAAGGCATGCATAGGCGATATCTTTTCTATTTTTCAAACTTGTACTTACACATGATATCAGATGGGTTGTAATGGTCAGGAAACTTTAAGCCCAGTCCACCAAAATGCTGGAGAGCTTTGTGAGCGTCGCCAAAGTACGCCGGCTACAGTGAAGAAAAACCTCTAAATAATATTACTAGTGTGAGACTTTTTTCTTCAGCGAAGGCGAGACAAACTCTCTCTAACTTGATTTCGTTAATTTTCGAAACGAAATTTACAAAATTTTGTACGTCATTAGATAATAAAAGTAATAAAAGTAAATTTGTATATATTATTACACATAATTTTATTTGAACTCACTCGACCGTTAACAAGCAACAGTAGAGACGAAAAAATGTGAAAAATGTGACTGGAAGGCTGATGAATGGTCGTCAGTATAATCTTGTTATACTGAGAAGCAAAGTCCCATAATTCCTGCATTAACACATGCTCAGTACTAGAGTCCAAACCGTAAGTGGGCTCCTGAAAGAAAAAAAAGCCATATACATTTTTTTTTTCAGAGCAATTTTTAAGTAATACCTTGATGAAAAAATAGCTAATTTCCTTGTCTTTAAAGGTTACTGATTTTATTTTTTGATTCCCTAAAATATATATATATGCACATGTAATTGTAGTAAAAATGGTTTGGGTCTAATTAGACAAACGGGTCATGTTAAGGCTTTTAGCAGCTGTTTACATACAATCAAAAGAGAGAATGGAAACAGACACACTCACATCTATCAACATAATATTGGGATCTGTGAGCAGTTCACATGCAATGTTCGCACGCTTCTTCTCTCCTCCGCTCAGTCCGGGGTGCATGAAATCTCCAATCACTGAAAATTAGAAGTGCATGTAAAACTTCCATTATATAAACTGACAAAGTGCAAAATACATATGTTATCACAGCAAAGAATTTTTTTTTTTTGGGGGGGGGGGTCATATATGAATATTAATACAGGTAATTAGGTATGGTGAATTTAACGTTACATTAGAAAAAATGATTGAATTGCTTGACTGTAGAATGCTGTTCTCTTACCAGTGTCCAAACATTTACGTAGGTGAAGTGCATCTACAATTTCATCGATTCGCGCCAACTTCACTGCTTTGGACATGCTATCCGGAAGTCGTATCATGGCGGTAAACTAGAATTATGAAAATATTTTTGAGTTGGAAAAATATAATTATTATTGCATTGAATTCATTTGGCTTTTTAGAAAAGGAATATTTAGAGGATTATTTTATGCTTTGTTGAAGAAAAGAAATTAAGATATAAGTTACTCTCATTTAGCAGTTAGTAAACATAATCTGTATCATCCAGACATTTGCGTTTGTGGATCAAGGTAAACGCAAACGTCTGGATGCTAAAGACTTTCAGTATGCCGCGGGGGTATGCATTTTTCTTCAACGTTGATTCTCGAACATACAACCAACGAAAACATTTTATTGTTTATATACATATACTGCTTACATATAGAGTTTCCCTTAGCGTCAATCGAGACAAAAATATGTCACTCTGGAGAACATACGCAAGTTTCCGCCGCTGGAGCTTTGTGAAGGGGTTCCCATTGAGAGTTATCGTTCCTGATGTGAGTGTAAGATTCCCCGCCAACACGTTAAGAAGAGAAGTTTTTCCTGATCCTGTAAAACAAATTCTGTACGGATAATTTGACGAGTTATAAAATGACTTCATTGCTTTTGAACAATTTTCCGTTTGATGAAATAAACTTTTACAGTGAAATTAAAATGCAATTCTAACTACATGTAAGCTAATGACAAGTAATGTTCATCAGCATGTTTGTTATTTCATCTGTTTGGTTTTGACAAATCAAATTTAATAATTATCATATAGCGCCTTCTTTTTACATGTAATGTGACGATATTTGTTAACATGAACATTTGAATTTACTTCTACTATATTAATCTCTTGATCATTTTTTTTTTACCTTTAAACTTATTCCAAGGTCAAGATGGGAACAAACTTAATTAAATAAAAAAACACGTAAAATAATTTGAAACTTTTTCAAACCATGAAGACTGTAATATTTTTTCACTTTGAAGATTAAGAAGAAGATATAACTTTACGAAAAATCCCAGAATTTTATTTTCTTTACCTGTTGGGCCCATGATGGCCAACATCTGTCCACTTTTAGCTTTTCCATTTATGTTTGTTAAAATCGTCTTTTCTTTCAAGGTCAAACAGATGTCGGAAAAGGTTAAAATGGCGTCGTTAGATCTTGTCTTCATGCTATTAGGACAGAAAAAATAAGTACAAGCAACATCCCCCCAAAATATCAATGATATGGGCATCTGGGCAGAGAATGAGTGCAATTTCCAAGTTCTGAACTTTCTATTTTTGCGATATACATAATCCTGTCCATGAGTTTATATGCTGATTGCTGATCTTTTCAAAAAGAAAATAATACATTGATAATCAAACCTACACATTTAACTATAAAACTAAGCAGTAATAATACACTGCATCTGAAAACCATTCACAGTAGAATCCGAAATTGTTAAATAAAATAAACGTAGCTGTCAAACGTTTACATGTACCGTATTCATGGTATTTCTCCGATTTAAAATAAATAATCCTAAGTCATATCACACAAAAGCTCTCCACGAGACATTTAATTGTAAGATCCACAGCAAGCATGTTAACCATTATGTAATATTAAAACATTTATCCTATTAAACGACTTTTTCTTGCCATGATTCGTTTTTCTTTATTCCACGAATTCAAACATTTGATGCACACGCTTCACTGAAAAAGTCTTTTAAAGATCATATTTCAAGGTTATACAATTGCGGTTTGATCTATTAGAAAATGAATTTTGACTTTAAAATATTTATTCTTCAAAGTGAAGCATGTTAATATTTTGGGTCTTACGATTTCATTGTAAATTCTAAGGAATATTTGGAGGATTATTTTATGCTTTGTTGAAGAAAAGAATTTAAGATAAAATTTACTCTCATTTAGCAGTTAGTAAACATAATCTGTATCATCCAGACGTTTGCGTTTGTGGATCAAGGTAAACGCAAACGTCTGGATGCTAAAGACTTTCAGTATGCCGCGGGGGTATGCATTTTTCTTCAACGTTGATTCTCGAACATACAACCAACGAAAACATTTTATTGTTTATATACATATACTGCTTACATATAGAGTTTCCCTTAGCATCAATCGAGACAAAAATATGTCACTCTGGAGAACATACGCAAGTTTCCGCCGCTGGAGCTTTGTGAAGGGGTTCCCATTGAGAGTTATCGTTCCTGATGTGAGTGTAAGATTCCCCGCCAACACGTTAAGAAGAGAAGTTTTTCCTGATCCTGTAAAACAAATTCTGTACGGATAATTTGACGAGTTATAAAATGACTTCATTGCTTTTGAACAATTTTCCGTTTGATGAAATAAACTTTTACAGTGAAATTAAAATGCAATTTTAACTACATGTAAGCTAATGACAAGTAATGTTCATCAGCATGTTTGTTATTTCATCTGTTTGGTTTTGACAAATCAAATTTAATAATTATCATATAGCGCCTTCTTTTTACATGTAATATGACGATATTTGTTAACATGAACATTTGAATTTACTTCTACTATATTAATCTCTTGATCATTTTTTTTTACCTTTAAACTTATTCCAAGGTCAAGATGGGAACAAACTTAATTAAATAAAAAAACACGTAAAATATTTTGAAACTTTTTAAAACCATGAAGACTGTAATATTTTTTCACTTTGAAGATTAACCCCTTACATGGCATATACGCATTTCTACGCATCTGACTTGAAAAACGAGTATAGTGTGAACAAACATTCATAACTTCGTTAAGACTGGAAATATTATAATAATTCTTGCACTGTTAGGAAAAGAAAACAATTACGATTAAATACTGTACATAAATAAAAATTTTTTTTATTGGTTGAACCAGTATTTTGCTAGCTTGAGTTAAACTTTGTGCACTATTCGAGCGATTTTGCCATTAATCAATGCGATGGTAACATGTAATATGTAAAAATGCTAAATTCTGGTGATTACCTCCCAACCCTACCCCATTTCTCTAAAATACTTTGAATTGGATTTTTAAAAAAAATTACAACATGCTCATAATTTTCCACACATTTAACTATTTTCAAATATTCTGAACTAAGCAAAAAAAAAACTATAACGAAACTCATTCTTGAATAAATGGAAAATCCAGCATGATTATTGTGTATTTTGTTGCCATGGCAACTGAAATTATATTTTTATAATCATTTTCAGAAACTACACAATACCTGCTTTCAGAATATACATGTATATGCATTGGTATATACAAAAATTACAAGAAATACTAAAAAAAAAAAATGCATTGAAATCTTAATATCAATTTGTCTAGAAATGCTTAAAATCTTTGCCATGGAAGGGGTTAAGAAGAAGATATAACTTTACGAAAAATCCCAGAATTTTATTTTCTTTACCTGTTGGGCCCATGATGGCCAACATCTGTCCACTTTTAGCTTTTCCATTTATGTTTGTTAAAATCGTCTTTTCTTTCAAGGTCAAACAGATGTCGGAAAAGGTTAAAATGGCGTCGTTAGATCTTGTCTTCATGCTGTTAGGACAGAAAAAATAAGTACAAGCAACATCCCCCCAAAATATCAATGATATGGGCATCTGGGCAGAGAATGAGTGCAATTTCCAAGTTCTGAACTTTCTATTTTTGCGATATACATAATCCTGTCCATGAGTTTATATGCTGATTGCTGATCTTTTCAAAAAGAAAATAATACATTGATAATCAAACCTACATATTTAACTATAAAACTAAGCAGTAATAATACACTGCATCTGAAAACCATTCACAGTAGAATCCGAAATTGTTAAATAAAATAAACGTAGCTGTCAAACGTTTACATGTACCGTATTCATGGTATTTCTCCGATTTAAAATAAATAATCCTAAGTCATATCACACAAAAGCTCTCCACGAGACATTTAATTGTAAGATCCACAGCAAGCATGTTAACCATTATGTAATATTAAAACATTTATCCTATTAAACGACTTTTTCTTGCCATGATTCGTTTTTCTTTATTCCACGAATTCAAACATTTGATGCACACGCTTCACTGAAAAAGTCTTTTAAAGATCATATTTCAAGGTTATACAATTGCGGTTTGATCTATTAGAAAGTGAATTTTGACTTTAAAATATTTTTTCTTCAAAGCGAAGCATGTTAATATTTTGGGTCTTACGATTTACATGTTTGATATATTTACATTTCCAATTACTTTCCCCTTAAAGTCCAAAGATGATATAATTCTCATGAACTAAAATGGATGATTATGCATAGATATCCCGCAGATGACATCAAAATTATATAAAGTGCAAACTTTAATTTAAAAAAACAACAACAAACAAACAAATAAACAAAAAAAAACAAAAAACAAAAAAAGATTATTGAATGTAAAATAATTGAAGCAAGTCAGTAGATACATACATGGTAATGTAATTATACAATGTGAATTCATTTTTAAACAAAATTACAGGATATATAAACTACAATACTTCACTTTTGTGTGTTTATTATAAGACGTACATTCGCTTGCAATGTTTACTACACATGTAGCCCCCATCCCTTTAACAAAAAATGATCATAAATATGCATTTATAAATGTCATCAAGAATTGCATCAAAATAACTTTGACGCAAATAAATTTTGTGTAACAGGAAAGGAGCAAATAAATGGCTGGACCGGGAATCGAACCCGGGACCCCTGTATCTCTAGTCAGGTGCTCTACCAACTGAGCTATCCAGGCCGATATCCACGGCCCTAACCATTACATTCCTCCCTCCTTAAATGGTCTTCGCCCTCGAAGACACAACCCAAGTTCTTATTGCCCCTGGCAGGACTTTCACCTGCAATTCCAGGGGTAGTCAACGGCACCAAATCTGTAACAGGAAAGGAGCAAATGTATGGCTGGACCGGGAATCGAACCCAGCACCCCTGTATCTCTAGTCAGGTGCTCTATCAACTGAGCTATCCAGGCCGATATCCACGGCCCTAACCATTACATTTGTATATGTTAATTTACCTTGGAACCAATCGTTCAAAATCTAATGCGCAAACAACTTTTATTCAAAATATCATTTTTTTTTAAATTTAAAATTGTTAAATTAGTTGCAAAAACAGTAAAACTTGTGTTTCAGTTGATGAAATGGTTATTGCTGCTGTGCTATCCGGAATACTGTCTTAGTCTGTTCAATTTATTGTTAGAATCATATGTGTTTGGCAAAGACAAGATTCAAAGGATTCTAGATCTATTGTTTGACTTTGTCCCAAGTCCCCCAATTGTAAAAAGATTTGGCTTCTTCATGGGACTTACTCTTGCAAATAGATAAAAACAAATTTCTTTCGTAAAATAAGACAATACATGTACATTGAAAAACGGAGATTTTCATTTTCAAATACGACGAGTTCGTAAATAACATTTATTTTTGACGGCGCAAAATCTTAAATTTTGTTAGTATTTTGAAATAAAAACAAGATAGATACATGCACATTTTTAAATCATCAAATCAATTTTGAGTTCTGTGGTTTAATCAGTAAAAATACTCACATAATCAATTTTGTCAGCTTTACATACCATAAAAAGAAAAAAATTCTTCTGTAACGTTTTTCTAATACATATATTAGATAAAAAGAACGAAAGAGTTACCATTCTCATATATCATTAAATAAAACCAGTCATTAACAGGGCAAATTACACGGACCCATGGAAACACAGATTGTGGGATTAGTTGCCTAAAAGGAGAAAGCATCCCTTGTCACACTCTTGTGAACCTTATGGATTAATCAGGTGGACGGTGTACTCCATAGTCAAAGTATGAAAAGATAAATACTACAATCAATGCCAATTTATGAACAGTGCATAAATACAGACCTCTAGACACTTCAGAGGTGGGATCAGATGCCTATAGTAGACGTAAACATCCCCTGTTCACCGGTATAACGACGAAAATTGACTACCGTAGAATATTGACCGGGGGTCATTTTTCTATATAGAAATTGACCCACTGATCAGTATTCTACGTAGAAAAATGGCCCACTTTTCTGTAGAAATTATGGCCTTGGGTTGTTTTTCTCCGTGTGCATTGTAGAAAAATGACCCCGTAGAATAATGACCCCTCGTCATTTTTTGATGCAAAACATTAGTTTTGGTTGGAATATTCTTGTTAGGCGAATGTTTACGGGTAATATCAAGCTGCCTTATGCTTTGAAGTGTTATTTCTGAAAGCATTGAAGCTTAAATAACGAATTCAAGCAATACAACACCTTACATTAATAATACAAACTGTTTTATCCCCATTAAGGTAGTCCGATCCTCAGGTTTATAAAATTAGCAGTTAAGTATTCAAAAATACTCATAAAAGTATCTTTGAATCCACAAAGTTATGTAAATTTATCCACAGTATTTCTTTAAAGTTAAATATTAAAGTTTATCATATTCATGATATTATATAGGGAAAATTATTATATCTGCAATACGTTTGCAGAAAAAGCGAATTGGAATATCAGCAATGCATTTTTAATTGCATATTGATCAACAGATATATTTTAGGTTAAAAAATGATAGGTATCCAGGCATTTAGAGAAATTGTCATGATCTTATAATTATTTTGTATTTTTGTCTTCTATTTCCATCATGTATTCTATAATACATCATGTAAAAGGCTTTTGTTATTGCAAGACATCACAAATTATTTCTTATTTTATGTCATGCTAATAAACTTTGATATCTAGGGCTGGTTTACAATAAAATCTAATTTCTCTAAAACAGTATTAATTTTTTTTTCCTTTCATAGGGTACAAATGTCAACTTTAAAAAGACCTTTTCTAAGACTTCCAAAAACCTTGAATCTTATAAAGATAAATAAAATGAAAATTGTTGCATGAAAAAAAAAAATTAATTTTCAAGCTTCATTTTGATGCATTTCAAATAGAATATTAATTTTTGGAGTTATCCTTCCTGGCTGAGGATCGGATATCCTGAAAGGAAAACAATATTAAAATGTTCTTACTAAAGGCTATTAGAGCAAAGATACGCGCATTCATAATAAATGTTTATTACATTTTATACAATAATTTTCCACAGTTGTCATTTTAATCTTTAAAAAGATTATTTTCTAGCTGGTGTAAGAAAAAAATTCGATAATTAATTAATTATAAATATCTTTGATTTTACCCTGGATAAATAATTAGCAAAAATCAAAAATAAAGTTTGTTTTCAGAACTTTAAGGTTTTTGATCCCTACGTTTAAAAAGGGCGCTAACTTAGAAAATTAGATCTTATTAACTAAGAAAAGAAGTGATCGTTTTCCCAAAAATTGGCACATGTAGTTACTGTATCGTTTTCCCTGTTCTGCATGTACAGTGTATTTACAAATGATGATTTTAGGATTTTTTTTACCAATAGAAAAAAACCTAACAAATGTCTCATGACAAAAAAGTTGTTACTTTACATGTTACGTGTTATACGTATGCCCCCGTAAAAGAAGTTTCGGGGGTATATAGTTTTTACCTGTTGGTCTGTCTGTTTATATATTTGTCCGCAAAGACTTGAACCTTGCCCATAACTTGGTCAGACTATGGCTTTCATATTTCACATTTCATATTTCGGGTGTATTTTTGTGACAAGGCCTTTTTTTGTGTACAACCAATTTTGACCTTTTGACATTGATCTTGAAGTTTAACATACTTTTACACAAAAATACCACACTTTTACTTTGGCATTAACTTTTCGATGGTATGTGCTAAGACTTTATATCGAAGAAATGATATAGAGTTCATGAATTTGCATAGGTAATGTATATAAAGTCTGTGGGCTAAAAGTGTTGAAAAGGGAAGGTTTTTTTCTTTTGAATTTATAGATATCTCAGAAGGCTGAACTATTACTCACTTAGATGTAAAATTTTTGCCAGTTTTGGTGGAATTTTAATATCATTATAAGAACGATCATGGATTAAATGTATCAGATCCATATTAAAGTCGCGTATTAAAAGATTGAGGGGCAATATGAATACCATCTATCCCTGAATTTGAACTACCCTATATATATATTGGATTCAAAAACTTTATGAGACTCCTTGCAAACAAAGATACATTCCGGGTTCCAGTATTCAACCAAGCCTCTTTCGTTAATTACTCCTCACTAAGATATTGAAAGTAATGAAGGGAAAACCTCAAGAGTACTGTGCAACAATATATTCAAGAAGTGGTGAGATGTGGCTGCTCAAAAATTCTAAAGAACTTTTTGAAAGCACAAGATTTTACCAAAATCACCAGATTAAAAGCTAACTACTTTTCAACTTTATACACAACCATTCCCCACGATAAATTAAAGTCCAGACTTTTTGATATCATTAACAGCTGCTTTTTCAATAAAAATGAACTCGTAAATTTACTTACCTGGTCATTGGTCATTTGCAAAATTATTTTGTGAAAACACACCGATTGCACACACAAGTACTCTGAAGTTGACATCAAAAAGATGCTCGAGTTTCTGATTGACAATATCTATGTTGTTTTTAGAGACCAGGTCTTCCAATAATCTAACGGAATTCCCATGGGTACCAATATATCCGGGAGAGCTTGAAGTGTAAGATACCACAGAGTCTCACACATCTGTTTCATACTTGGATATTTTACTTGAAAAGACGTTAATGGTAATCTAACAACCAAGCTACATGATAAACGTGATGACTTTAACTTTTCTTTTGTCAACTTCCCTTACTTTAGGCTGATGCAGCAATATACCTTCATCACCTGCATACGGAGTATATATATCTCAGTTGATTCGATACGCAAGAGCAAGCTCTACGTATGAGCAATTTATAAACAAGATAGATTATTGACAAGCAAGTTGATGAAACAAGAATATCAGCAGTTTCGTTTAATATAATCATTTCGTAATCTTTATGGTCGATACAATAACCTTGTCAGCAAATACAATTCATCATTAAGTAAAATGCTGACTGACGTTTTTCGTGCTGAATGTTATTCCATTATTTTTTACATTGAACTGACGATAGATTTTTCCGTCATTTCCGATCATGACAAGGAGCACATGGCGGGTGTGACTGGTCAACAGGGGATGCTCACTCCATTGCACCTAATCCCACCTATGATGTTTCGGAGGTTCGTGTTTTCTCTTTGATATTGAATACTGTTCGTTACCGAGTATCTCATCCTTCATCCATACAGATGTACATGTATGTTTAAAGGTAAAAGCTATGGGAATTGAATTTATATACATGTAGTTAAATAACTTTCTTTTCTTGCATCTATGCTATGTTTTTTTGATTTGTAAAAAAATTCAAAGTTTATAGTTATCAGAAACATATCGTCATTTTCGGAACAAAACCTTTGAATGATAAAAAAACACCTAAAAATATAATAATAAATTTATACTCCTCAATGAATAAATATTCATTTGGGTTCTGCAAGCCAAAAATAAATCCATACCAGATACATTGATTGTGATGCTACTATTAAGCTATTAAATCAAATATATGTTGGAAAGGATTAAAGTACATAAAAAAACTCGCCCTACTTGCAATTGAAAGTACGAAAAAATATCAGGAGACACATATTTAAGATTCTATTGTATAAAAAAGTAGGGGTCAAATTTCTCTTGGGGTCATTTTCAACGTGTGTGGAGTCGTAGAATTACAGGTCTGGGATGTTTTTCTACAGTCGAGAAATGACCCTACTTACGTAGAATTTTGACCCGTGGTCATTTTTCTACTTAGAAAAATTATCCCCTTGTCAATATTTTTCGGGAGTCATTTCTCGTCGTTACACCGGTCAAAACTGCCGTCAATCCGTATCATTGATAAAGTAGACGGAACAATCCGTGATCAAATTTAGCACTAAAGCAAAGGCTTAACAATTTGTATGAAACAAATAAAGCAAAAAACGACCCACTGTTCTGGTCTAGTTGCTAACAAGATCAGTATAACTATCGTAAAATTTAAGAAATACTGAGTTTATATCAATATATCTGTCATTAGTCTGCTTTAGTTTGAAACTGCAAAAGATGGTAGGTGTAAACACCATATGCAGGTGTTAAAAAGATTATTACTACAAAAATAAGAAATGTTGATGATGGCAAAATTGAAGTCATCTCGTTTGCCAGACAGTTATTCTGTTAGTTGACCAAAATCGTCTACAGTCAGTATAATTTTACGTTAAAAGCAATATGAGCTGCAACTTTGATGTCAGAATTTTTTGCTGCAAAATTGTAAATTACTATTTCAATGACAGAAAAAAATAACGTCAATAAACTTTTTTTGTCCACTTTTGCTATGAAAGAACTATTTTTAAGCTTCGATTTAATCAAAATTACATCCTGTACAATAATGATTTCTTATATTAAACTGTATATTTGACTGTATTTAGAAGTCTTTTTGTGCTTTATTTTAATCTAATTGGTCATAAAGGTTTAAGTTAAATACAAATTTATTATAATAACACATTATAACAGCAATTAAATTTTCAAAAATGCAGCTCATATTGCTTTAATTTCATAGATGAGTTTGGCCGATTAATGTTCTTTTTTTCTAAGTTTGTAAGAACAAAAAGATAAACAAATTGTTCCTTTTTGGTTTTCTTTAGATAACTTATTCACTAAATATAGTCAAGAGTTTCAAGACGGCGATGTTTGTGATTAGCTAGACATCTTATAAGCTAAGGAAACGGATATGATTTTTATGCGTATATTTCCGATAGATTATGCGAAAAAGACATGCTACATCTTCTATAATAAACTACTAGTAGTAAAAAAAATTCCTCATAAAGAATGTAGACACTTATCTAGAAATAATAGATATGTAAACAAGCCTTAATTGGTCAAACAAGATTACATACTATTCATTTTGTTCTTTCCCAAATAAATGAAGTAATCATTTTCATAATTAATTGGAACTAGTATATTTCCTGGTATGAATTGCAAAATAAAATCTTTATGTTTAATAATCGATGTAGAAAGATCTTTGACCTTTCGGTTTTATCATTGATCATAATACACAGATGCTGTGCTTAGAAATCATTACAAGAAAAATATGCCCCCCCCCCCCAAAAAAAAAAAAACGAGCAGAATGCTGACTGACGTTTTTCTTTATACTTATTCAGGACATTTTTATACACTGGATTGTAGACATTTTTTTCGTTTCCCCGTGCATTACAAAGAACACAGGATGGATGTGACCGGTCAGCAGGACTTGCTTCCTCCTCTATGGCAGCTGATCCAACCTTTGATATCTTTAGAAGTCCGTGGTTTGTTCTATAAGCATCGCATTTTTCATTGAAATATTCTGTCCTTTTTTTGATTCTGCAAATCGTTGGTATTACCTAAATGATTCGGTAGTTTATCCAAAATTTCTTGAATATTTACCATAATTGAAAAAAAATTATAATGCAAAAAAAAAAAACAAACAAAAAAAAAACAAAAAAAAAAACGCAACATTTGAATTTTAATAAAGAAATTAACAATTTGATTGAAACAAATATTTTATCTAACTTCTTTAAGAAAAACATATGGAAATTTACGTACTGGCCTTTTGACAAAATTAACATGTGACAAACGCTTAGTTCTTAACATAACTGTGACGTACGAATTCAATTATTTTATAGGATAAAAACTGCATATAGTTTAAATCATATAAACTATCGTATTCCCACAAAGAAAATAAACAATAAATAAGAAAAGTCAAATAAAGGTAGAAAATGGTTAAAAATATAATATATAATCGACTAAAAATACATATACAATGGACCATTTCCTCCTCTACTCAAATAATTTGATAAAATAAATTCTCTCTTTTAAAAAAATAGAAGTATTTTTTAAATAAAATATGTTAACCTTTGTACAACTAGACATATAAATTCTTTTAGATCAATATATGTACATGGTACTTTGTACCGTTAAACATTTATATACATTTAAATACAATCAATGTTTCACTGATACCAATTAAAAGATATATACAGAGTTAATTTATTCTCAAATAACTTAAATACAATGCAGTCAGAATGTCTTGTTCTTCAGAGTCGTGATTTTTTCAGACAGGGCAGTTTGTCAGCACCATGTTGATTCTATGTTCGGGTTTAAGTTCAACATTGTGAGGGAGAACTTCATAGACACCCTTGTCCTTGTTGTAACAAACAATCATATCTGAAAGCCAATCAATAAAACATTACTTAGTTACATTTTTATAAAATATACGGTTTTACACAATGTGGTTATTGGATATTTAAAAAAAACGCTTAGTTTCGAATAGAATTAGACGAGAAAAATTCAAAGAAAATTTCAAGAAGTTAAGATATGGCAAATATTGTTCATATACAAAAATAGTAATGTTCCTGGATATAAAAGTTCTAAACGATTGGCCATGAACATTGCCAACAGTAGGTGGGGGTTTGAAGCAGAAAAAAGGAAGAAGGAAATACGGGAGGAATTTATTTAAATCTGTTCAGCTGCCAAACTACATGTATATATATATATATATATATATATATATATATATATATATATATATATATATATATATATATATATATATATATATATATATGCTCTACAGGCAATTTACAGGGCCGTTCATGATGAAAAATGGAAAGGCACCAACTGCAATCCAGCCCCTATGCAAAGCCTATGAAGTTCCCAGACCCAAGGATCATGAAACAGACTTTGATTTAATGCAAATTTTTAATCGCTTTTAATCGCTTGTACAATGTCTATTTATTATCGAATCAGTCTTTTAATTTACAGGTAACAAAAGTTTAATAAACATTTGAAAAATATTTCAATTTTAAACTTTTTGACCTCAACAATGTTTCAGTCCCTAAGAAAGATACTGACTTAAGCTGACGATTCCTAGCACCTATATGTTACAGAAAATGCTTTATATCATTTCATTACACGATTTGTGTGCGTTGTTTACCAAGACTTGCAAAACAGATTTCATTAAAGTTGTATAGAGAAAAGCATTTTGATGATGGGTAGTTGTAATATTATCTCTTACTTTTTCCTCCGGAAAGTTTTAAAAGAATAAGGCCATTTCTTTCTTCCTGTTGAAACCACGTTGATCCTACGTCTGATCCATCCTTTAAAAAATTCAACAGTACTAGTGTTACGTATTGTTGCAAAGTGATAACGGTATCAAAAATAACTTTATTATTTATTCATATTTATTATTGGTTGAAGAGTTTTTATGATACAAAAAAAAAATTATTATTAATTATAAAATATTAATTATAAAGTATTAATCGATAAAAAATATTATTTACAATTAGTTCAAGGCTGTTTCCGCTTATGCCAAGATATTTTGATTTATCTTTTTGTGCTTGGTATCTGTATTCAAATCGCCAGGTTTTATTATTCAGGACTTTCCAAACGATGAAATGACCTAATTATGAATGGCAATAAAATTTCAAAAAATTATAAGTCGAATGCGGCAAAGTATGATTGATAATTGCAAGAATTTGATAAAACAAGCATATAAAAACTAAAATTTTGATTAAAATTTTGTTGCTTTTTATAAGCTTTTGGAATATTTCACTAATATGTATTTTTTATTTAAAATTTGAAAGAGATATCACTTAAATGTTTCTTTTGTATTAAAAAATTCTTTTTGAATGTGTTGTTTACGTTTTATACCACGATGCATACAATAATTTAAACATTTTTTGTATGTAACATATATGCCAATCTCCATGACAACTGATGTAAAATAAAATGTCTCACATCTACAATCTCTTAAAAAGTCGGGGATTGGACTGTAAAGAAGGCGTCCGTTGTCAAAAAGAAGGAATTTCGACTGATTTGGGATCCTCAGAGCTTTAACAGTAGGGGACAACTGCCTTGATGACGTCAACTTCACACACTCTGTCTTCACAATAACTGAAACAGATTATGTACGTGACATTGGCAGGAAAAGTTACTGACTCTCTGTGAAAATATATCGGGTATGGTATATATCAACAGCTGAACTCGGTTTCTCGAACACTTTTCGAATTCCATGTATATGTCGAAGTGATTTTGAAGTCTCTATTCCTTTTAAGATCCCTAATTGTGAAACTAGAAGGACTTTTAGGTTTCCTTCTAAAATCTAAAGCCTCTTAAAGTCTTACGTTTTACGCATATTTCCCCCAAAATGCTTGCAAATATACAGCTGATTTGGGTATGTGAGTTTATCTTGATGAGTTAAAATAACTTTGCATTTTAAATTTGTTTAACTTCAACGATTTTTGACGGAATATTGTCATGTAAAACTTTAATTGGACTCTGCCCTACACTTGCTGGTAGGGGTCTAGTATTGCTGATGCAATTTTCCAAAAAATTTGTTCCTTCAGTATTTTATACTGCATTTCTCGAATTCAGGTAAATTTTGATTTTTTTTTCTCTGACCCATTGAGCTTAAAATGAGACGAGACTTATAAACCAAGCTCTATGATAAACGTGATGACTTTAACTTTTTTATCATCAACTTTTCTTACTCATGCAGCAATATACCTACACTACCTGCATACGGAGTTTACATATCTCAGTTGATTAGATACGCAAGAGCATGCTCTAGGTATTAACAGTTTCTACAACGAGGTAAATTATTGACATACAAGTTGATAAAACAACAATTTCAGCAGGCTATTTTAAAGTCTTCATTTCGTAAGTTTTATGGTCGATACAATGACCTTGTCAGCAAATACAATTTATTATTTAGTCAAATGCTGACTTATGTTTTTCATACTAATCGTTAGTCCATTATTTATACACTGAATTGACGACGGATTTTCCCTTTATTTCCTGATCATGACAAGGAGCACACGGCGGGTGTGACCGTCGACAGAGCATGCTCACTCCTCCATGGCACATTATTCACCCTCTAATGCTTTGGAGGTCCTGTTTGTTGTGTTCTTATTTTGTATTGTTCTATGGGCTTTTGATATGGAATAATGTTCGTTATCTCCATGTGTTTCATTACATAAGATGTGGACACCATAAAAATCTCTCATTGCTCTATGACCCTGTGTGACGAAATCCCCCCCCAGCACATCAAGTGGTGGCGTTCCCATATGAGTGAAAAATTCTGAAGTTGGACAAATAAACAAAATAAGGGGAAAAATATGGTGTGAACGGTCGGCAGGGGATGCTCACTCCTCCTTAGAATCTGATCCCACCTCTGGTGATTTAGAGGTCCGTGTTTGCTCTTAACTTTTTTGTATTGTTTTGGACTTTTGATCTTGAATACCGTTCGTTATATATCCATATGTTTCCTGAAAATAGGTAGTTATTTTGTTAGTCATTTCTATTTCAACCTAATCGCTGGCATGTCTTACTTACCATCTTCCTTTGCTTCACCTGAAATAAAAATATATTTTCAATTATGTATCATCAAATTCATAATTACAATTAGTAAATGCATTAGTTTACTTCGAGCTCTGCAAATCCATTAATAAAGTGTTTAAACGAATTTCTTTCATTCAATTTTTCTTAAAATTTTATTGGAATAAAGCTAAATTAAAATTACGTCTACATGCATTTGTTTGTGTGTTTAATTCTCACCCTGTCTGAATCCTTCCAGTTCAAATTCAACTGTTGAAAAAAGTTTGGTTTTCCTGTCATAAAATACCTGAGGGAAATAAAGAACTTAATTCTAAGTTTTCTGATTATTTAACCTGTTCCAGTGAACCTCTGCCTTAGGATATATTTTTGTAAATACATATTGGGAACTTCATCACTGAGCCTAAATAGTAATTTAATCAAATATATGACTAGTGCTAAACTTCATGCATACCTTTTAAATAACTGTATTTTCACTTAAATTTATTTTTATCTCTAAGAAATTTGTTGAAAGGAGAAAAAGAATAATGGCTCATTTAGTTCTAATTTCAATTGAATTAAAAGTAAATAAAATACCATAGTGATTAATTCTCCTATTGGCAAAGTTTTGAAAAGTTCCACAACATCCTCATGGCAAAGAGATGGCGATTCCAAAAGCTGTGTAGAATTTAAACTAACAAGGATGTCTTTCTCTCTATAAAAAAAATGAATAGTTAATTAGTAAAGTAAGAAATATAGATACATTACTGTATAAACGTTTCTGTCATTTACCGAATATAAATCGTAAATTACATATACATTAGAATTCTAAGGTATATGGGAAAGGGTTTAACAAAGAACACTTGACAGTCTGCAATACATTTTGAATTTTTGACACATGTAGATCAAATAAAGCTTTGGTTTCGTGGGTAGTCTTTTTTCGATCGATTTTCAGTTCTGTTTGCAACATATTTTGCAGTATATTATGAGAGTTGGTCATAAATTGCAGTAAATTGTGGGAGCTGATCAACCAACATTTCAACAAAAAGAAATACCGGTATATCACAAGAATTGAAATACTCGTAAACTTACTTCACATGAAGATCTTTCGCAAGAATGCCATTCTCATCTAGGGTACAGAATTCATGGAGATTTGTTTTATCTTTCCTGGAAATTGAACAAAGGAACCCCCCTAAGGGATCCCCTTCATCAGTATCCTCCATTTGGTGCCTCACAACGATTTCAGATACCAGAATTGTCCCGTCAAGCTGAAATTCATAATTAGGTCATTTCATCGTTTGGCCAGTCCTGAATTATTCAACCTTGCGATTTGAATACAGATACCAAGCACAAAAAGATAAATCAAAATATCTTGGCATAAGAGGAAACAACCTTGAACTGATTGTAAATATTTTTTATTGGTTTATACCAAGTACAAATTTATGTATTTGTTTTTTTAATTGCATTTTTTATTTTTTCATGAAATAATGTTGTTGATCTATATAAAATATTTTATAATTAATAATGTTATTTTAATTGTATTATAAAAACGTTTCACCTAATAATAAATATGAATGAATAATAAACTTTTCTTTTAATATTAACCTTTGATACCGTTATTGTTTTGCCTTCAATGCAACGTTACATAACACTAGTACTGTTGAATCTTTTTAAGGATGGATCAGACATGGGATCAACGCGGTTTCAACAGGAGGAAAAAGAGGGTCTTATACTTTTAAAACTTTCCGGAGGAAAAAGTAAGCGATAATACTAAAATTACCCATCATCAAAATGCTTTTCTCTATACAACTTTAATGAAACATGTTTTACAAGTCTTAGTAAACAACGCACACAAATCGTGTAATTAAATGATTAAAGCATTTTCTGTAACATATAGGCGCTAGGAATCGTCAGCTTAATTCAATATCTTTCTATTGGACTAAAACATTGTTGAGGTCACGGAGTTTGAAATTAAAATATTTTTCAAATGTTCCTTTATTAAACTTTTGTTATCTGTAAATTAAAAGACTGATTCAATGATAAATAAACATTGTACGAGCGATTAAAAGTTTGCATTAAATCAAAGTCTGTTTCATGATCCTGGGGTCTGGGAACTTCATAGGCTTTTCATAGGTGCTGGATTGCAGTTGGTGCCTATCCATTTTTTTTTTATCACGAACTGCCCTGTAAATTGCCTGTAGAGCATATACATGTACATGTAGTTGTACATTTGGCAGCTGAACAGATTAAAAATAAATTCCTCCCGTATTTCCTTCTTCCTTTTTTCTCCTTCAAATCCCCACCTACTGTTGGCAATGTTCATAACCAATCGTTTAGAACTTTTATATCTTTAAATCCAGGAACATTACTATTTTTGTATCTGATCAATATTTGCCATATCTTAACTTCTTGAAATTTTCTTTGAATTTTTCTCATCTAATTCTATTCGAAACTAAGCGGGTTTTTTTTTTAAAAAATCCAATAACCACATTGTGTAAAACCGTATATTTTATAAAATGTAACTAAGTAATGTTTTATTGATTGGCTTTAGATATGATTGTTTGTTACAACAAGGACCGGGGTGTCTATGAAATCCTCCCTCACAGTGTTGACCTTAAACCCGAACATAGAATCAACATGGTGCTGACAAACTGCCCTGTCTGAACAATCAAGACTTTGAAGAAGAAGAGAAGACATTTTGATTGCATTGTATTTAAGTTATTTGAGAATAGATTAACTCTGTATATATCTTTTAATTGCTTTCAGTGAAACATTGATTGTATTAAAATGTATATACCGGTAAATGTTTAACGGTACAAAGTACCATGTGCATATATTGATCAAAAAGAATTTATATGTCTAGTTCTCAGAACATTTTGTATTCTTAATAATTGTACAAAGGTTAACATATTTAAAGCGTGATAGACAATCCTTCATCAACTGACGTCACAGACGGTCTTCCATCAACAGGCGTAATAGACAATCCTTCATCTACTGACGTCACAGACGGTCTTCCATCAACAGGCGTGATAGACAATCCTTCATCAACTGACGTCACAGACGGTCCGAATACCCGAAACGACATTGGCATAGAGAGAGAAGTGATAAGATGTCTTCAGCGAATTAATACTCGAACAAGTTCTGAGGTAAAATAGCAGCGACACCAATTATAATGACCTATAAAAATAAACATATACTTAATGAATTAAAGTATGGAGGAAAAAGAAGAAATTGTAAATAACTGCTCCTTTAAATAAACAAATCAATAAATATTGGATACCTATAAAGTGAAACCTGAGTTACCGTAGGTGCTGAAATGCTAGAACAAAAAAATGATCCGTCACTGCTCAAATGTCTTAAGTACTGAGTGCAGGTCCAAATGCGCAGCATTCTCGGACAAGTAGTGGCGTCAAATATAAAAAAAGAAAGAAGCAAACAAATGCATTCTTAAAGCATTTAATTAATTCAGAATAATTCCCTATGACTGAATTACTTAAAAGTTGGAAAGTTAAAACTTCTTCAAACGTAAAATGCCAATATTTGTAATCACGGGTACTTGATATTTTAAACCTTTCTCTCCATTGTAAAAAAAAATATCCAAATACTATATGTAAATGAGAGGATTAAAACAAAACGTCAAGTACCCGTGTTTAAACCTATTTAACATTTAAATTTTTTTTTAAAGATTCAGAGAGACCTTTCAAATTTCATTGAAAGAAAGTTTGTGAATCCTTTCATTTGAACTTTTTCAGCTTGACGAGACATTTCTGGTATCTGAAATCGTTGTGAGGCACCAACGGGAGGATACAGATAAAGGGGATCCCTTAGGGGGGTTCCTTTGTTCAATTTACAGGACAGATGAAACGAATCTCCATGCATTCTGTACCCTAGATGAGAATGGCATTCTAGCGAAATATCTTCATGTGAAGTAAGCTTATATGAGTACTTCAATTCTTGAGATATATTTCTTTTTGTTGAAATGTTGGTTGATCAGCTCCCATAAATTACTGCAATTTATGATCAACTCTCATAATATACTGCAAAATATGTTGCAAACAGAACTGAAAATCGATCGAGTCCACAGTTCACACTTTCCTTGTCATCATCGTGCAATCGGGAAAATCCGTGGACAATTCAGAGTGGAAATTATGTTCTTGTATATATATACATTATTTCCTCTTGTTAGTATACAATGCCGAATACACAGTTTTACAGACAGAATAACATCTTATACACATATAATTAATTGTTTATAAACCGATACAGTCTTTTTGCAAGTATGAAAAAAAAATCAGCATATGAACCATGTTTTACAAATGCTGTTTTAAGTATCTTGTACACCCAAAGTCAACGTCGATCGTAGATATAGTAAGAGAATGCAATTTATTTGGGTAATTTTTAAGGAAATGATGAATTTAAATTTCTCATCAGAATGTTTATATTACCGTACAATATACACATTTTCATAATAAAAATTAATTGTTTAATCATTGACAAGTAACATTTCCCCTTATTAAGTGTTTCAAAGTGTGCCATGGATAATGCTCAAATAAGTTTTCAAATTTGAATTTAATTTCCTGATTTTTGTTTCATTTATTGTAAAAATTTTCCTACATGAAGAAATTAATATTATTTTACAAAATTTCAAAAGAATTAGACGAGTAATGTATATTTACATACCAGATTGATGCATCTTCTGGCCTTTACAAGAGGAATTAAACCATCCACGTCGTCAAAACCACTCGGTTCTCCAAAATCTTCATTCTGCATCTACAGGAAGAAGTGTCATAATTGATACAAGGTATTCATTATCGATGTCCTGGTTTTAAAAAGAATCTGTTCTCTTTTATTATTAAATTTTAGGAGATAACGAATAATTTGAACTTGGTAATTTGCAAATGTTTGATTAGCCTGAAAATTAGAATGACAACAAAAATAGCCCCTTTGTCTCAGAAATGATAAATTGAACCTGATAACTGACCGAATATTTGGTTTTAAATGTTTGCTAATATTTGGAAATGACGATGAGATCAGGACAAGGAGCACTTGGTGGATGTAAACGGTTGGCAGGGGATGTTTACTTTTCCATGCCACCTGATCCCACCTCTGATGTTAATAAGTTCCGTGTTAAATCCACTCCTATGTTGTAATATAAATAGACTTTTGAGCTCGAATACTATCCGTTATCTCCATGCATATATTTCATTTTTAGAGTCTTTTAAAGCGGCATGGACACAGTTTCAGCTCAAATTTCAAAATTTATTTTTTTTCCATTTTTACAAATATATAATCAGGGTCTCTCTAACGATCATCAAAAAGTTGAACGTCAGTTGTGGAGATGAAAGACAGATTTAGAGCTCCAAACTTTTGTTATGTAAACAAAGTCCGTGTATTTGTTTACATAGGTTTATATACTAATATATGTTAGTTCAAAGAAGTAATTTCAATAAAAAAAGCTCATTTTAAATACGATTCGACAGTTTCTATTGATTGTCTGAATTTCATTTCGATATAATAATGACATTGTCTATATGTAAACAAAAACAAGGCACGAGCCTTGTTTACATTACGAAAAACTTTAAGTTCTGTAACTCATTTCTTAATCAACAAATGATGTATCCAATATTTATTGATTAGTTTATTCAAAGGAGCAGTTATTTACAATTGCATTTTTCCCTTCACAATTCGATTCAGTAGGTACATGTTTATCTTTTATTGGTCATTAGAATTGGTGTCGTTGCTATTTTACCTCAGAACTTGTTCGAGTGTTAATTTGCTGAGGACATTTTATCACTTCTCTCTCTATGCCAAAGTCGTTTTGCGTATTCGGACTGTCTGTGACGTCATTTGATGAAGGATTGTCTATCACGCCTGTTGATGGAGGGTTGTCTGTGACGTCAATTGATGGCGGATAGTTTACTGTTTTCTATAGTGAAGAAGGAAACACATATGAGTTCTATACACGGTACTTTTTTTCTTATCAGCTGCTAGTATACCGGTCTTATAGACTAGGCTTCCCCCCTAAAATCTTTTCTCCGGAAAACTGGCCGGAGAGTAGAATCCCTCCCCCGAAAAGAGTAGCCCCCCCGGAAAACTTGCTCTAGAGTAGGAATTCCTCCCCCAGAAAACTGGCTCTAGAGTAGGTTTTCCCCTACGGAAATCCCACATCAGAGTCAATTGTCCGGGGGGATCATACCCTGTGTAGTAGTAATAAGTGCGATTTCCCCCAGGGTAAAATTTTCTCCCAATGCACTTATTTTTGAGGTGGAATGGGTGGCACATCGCTACAAGTGTCCCCTCTTCAAAATGGTGACCGGGTGTATTGGACATACGTATACGAAAAATAAATATAATAATTTTTCATATGACAAAACATTGTATAGATGAATAAGGATGGTTACATGTACAGAAAGGTGGAAATTTGAACATCATAGCAAGTTAACAATTTCTTAATATTTTAGAAAGTTTATATATATATATATATATATATATATATATATATATATATATATATATATATATATATATATATATATATATATATATATATATATATATATATATATAATATGATAATAATATATATAATATAATGTAACCAAATATTGTAACCAAAATAGGTCCAAAATATATTCTAATCCAGACAACCACTTTTTTGTTTCATCATATTTTGAGAATATTTACATTTCTTTTGAAAGCTGTATATTTTGGTTGAGATTCCATGATTTGATATACATGCTTAGAAAAGTCTTATAACATAGGTCGAAAAAACAATCATTTACCTTTAAAAAATCAGTTTTTCATTTATCTTTTTTTCACAAAAATATTGCGGCTGTTGTTGATATTGACCCTGTAACGTGGGGGGAAAATTCTACTCCGAGAAGAAAAGAAGGGGAAATTTAGCTCTGTTGTGATATTTCTTCTCGGGGGAAAATCCTACTCTAGAGTACGACTTCCAGGTGGGGGAAGCTGGCTATGGGGGAAACCCTACTCTACAACACCGGTATTACGGTAGCTTAGTACGTAGAGCTCTTGCACTCTGATCAGAATATTGTAGATTCAAACCCAAGACGAGACTGACCCAAGCCGATATGAAATAGTCTTTCGTCAAACGCTAGGCACATTAAGTGAAGCTTTGGGGTCTTTCGGATTGGACTACCTGGAGTGCCGAGTATAGCTCAACATCGGTTTATGATGACCTTGTATGAGTGGAAAAACCTGCGACGTAAGATAACATTCATTCATTCATTCAATCAATCAATCCATCACTTTCCTTTTAGAGGACGAACAATATTCAAGCTCGATAAGCTATTATTTAAAACAATACAATTAGGTAGCAGCGCAAAGGCGGACCTCTTAAAGAATAGAAACGGAATCCGTGCCATGGAGGAGTAAACACCCCGTCTCCACTGTTCACACTCTCCTCGTCATCATCGGGCAACCGGGAAAATCCGTGGACAATTCAGGGTGGAAATAATGTTCTTGTATATACATTATTTCCTCTTGTTAGTATACAATGCCGAATACGCAGTTTTACAGACAAAATAAAGTCTTATACACATATAATTAATTGTTTATAAATCGATATAGTTTGTCTTATACACATATAATTAATTGTTTATAAATCGATATAGTTTTTTTTCAAGTATGATTTAAAAAAATCAGCTTATGAACCATGTTTTACAAATGCTGTTTTAAATATCTTGTACACCCAAAGTCATCGTCGATCGTCGATATAGTAAGGGAATGCAATCTATTGGGGAAATTTTTAAGGAAATGATGAATTCAATTTTCTCATCAGAATGTCTTATATCACCGTACAGTATATACATTTTCATAATTAAAACCAAATGTTTAATCATTGACAAGTTGCCTTTCTCCTAATTAAGTACTTTCAAAGTACCGGGGTATGCCATTGATAATGCTCAAAGAAGTTTACAAATTTGCATTATTTCATTTTCTGATTTTGTTTCATTTATTGTAAAATTCTCCTACATGAAGAAATTGATATCATTTTTAAAAAAAATTTCAAAAAAAGGAGAAGAGTAATATATATTTACAAACCAGTTTAATGCATCTTCTGGTCTTTACAAGAGGAATTAAACCATCCACGTTATCAAGACCATTCGGTTCTCCAAAATCTCCATTCTTCATCTACAGAAAAAGGTGTCATAATTGATAATTGATACAAGGTATTAATAATCATTGTCCTGGTTTTAAAAAGAAGCTGTTCCTTTTTATTATTAAATATTAGGAGATAACAAATAGTTTTAATTTGATAATTTGCAAACGTTTTCTTAGCCTCAAAATTAGAATTACAACAAAAATACAGTTCCTTCGTCTCTGAAATTATAAATTGAACCTGATAATAGTCTGAATAGTTGGTTAAAAATGTTTGCTAATATTTGGAAATAAGGAAGAGATGATGATAAGAGGCACATAGCGGTCGGCAGGGGATGCTCACTCTTCCATGGCACCTGATCCCACCTCTGATGTTTATGAGTTCTGTGTTTCATTTCAAACACAGATCTAGAAGAATCCCCTTAAAGATCGGTCACACCACCTGTGTTCCTTTTCATAACTGAGTTAACGGAAAAATATGAATAAAATTTAGGCATGTAAATAATGGCCCAGCAATTAGTATGAAAAACGAAAGTGTCATTTAATTAATATCAAATGTGGTTAAATTGGCTGATAAAGCCATTATATTGACCATAGATATTGCGAATACATAACTTCAAACGAAACTTTTGATAGTTTGTTTCATCATCGTTTTGGTTAATAGCTTTCCTTAATTTAAAAAAAATCCGATTTTTCCAGTGCTTATTATCAAAATGAACTATGAATTTCATAATTGTAAAATTATTTGTTAAAAATCAATCTGATCGTACACACAAGTACTCTGAAATTGACATCAAAAAGATGCTTCAGTTTCTAGTTGACAATATCTACGTGGTTTTTGGAAACCAGGTCTTTCAATAATCTATTGGAATTCCTATGGGAACCAAATGCCCCGTATTCATATGAAGCAGAATTTGTCCAAAATTTTATGCTTGAAAAGAAGAAAACACTTGCAGTGGCCTTCAACTCGACATTTAGATATATCAACGACGTATTTTCAATTAACAATGGTAACTTCCAGTCTTTTGTCGATACGATATATTCTGGTGAGCTTTAGATGAAAGTTACCACATAATGTGACATATTTGTTTCATACTTGGATATTGAACTTGAAAAAGACATTAATGGTAATCTAACAACCAAGCTCTATGATAAAGGTGATGACTTTAACTTTACAATCTTCAACTTCCCTTATTTATTGAGCAATATATCTTTATCACCTGCATACGGAGTTTCTCATTTATTCGATACGCAAGAGCATGCTCTACGTACATGTATGAACAATTTCTGAAACGAGGTAAATTATTGTCAAACGGGTTGGTGGAAGAGAATTTAAGCGTTCTCGATTGAAGTCATCATTTCGTAAGTTCTATGGTCGGTACGATGACCTAGTCAGCAAATACAATTTATCATTGGATCAAATGCTGACTGAAGTTTTTCATATTAATTGTTATTCCATTATTTATACACTGAATTTACGACGGATTATTTCCCGATCATGGCAGGGAGCACACGGCGGGTGTGACCGGTCGGCAGGGGATGCTCACTCCTCCATAACACCTGATCTCACCTGTGATGTTTTGGAGGTCCGTGTTTACTTTACTTATAATTTGTATTGTTTTATGGACTTTTGATCTTTAATACTGTGTGTTACCTCCATTTGATTTATTCATCCTAGAGGCAGCGCATGCAAAAGAACTTTTCATCAGAAATATATTTGATAAACACTTTAAAGTCTGATTTTTGTGAAAGATGCTTAAATACATGGAGAATATTGTGGCTAAAACGCGGTTGTCACATAATGATATTCACGCGTAAACAATATCTTATTTATGGTGCACTTATAGGCCTACTTATTGAGTAATGACAAAGCAGATTATTAAGTGTTGTGGAAAGTAGACACAGTCTTCAATTGAAAATAAAAAAAAAATAATAACCTTGCACGAAATTTATATACGCGTGAATGACTGGTTCATATTTCTCTTTCATTAGAAATAAGGATGGCCATTTTTAATGTATACACAGTGATAGTAAAATATCCTTTATGATGACACAAAACAGTTGAAACTTAGTATCCATTTATTAAAGACAAGGCAGCAT
Source organism: Saccostrea glomerata (assembly GCA_003671525.1). Taxonomy (NCBI): domain Eukaryota; kingdom Metazoa; phylum Mollusca; class Bivalvia; order Ostreida; family Ostreidae; genus Saccostrea; species Saccostrea glomerata. Next base: position 942,104 of record PRKT01000086.1, on the reverse strand, counting down.
TAGGCGTGCGTTTGACAGTCTTGTGCATATGTGTTTACATTCTAAATTCTAAATAATCTTTAGATATTTTTTTTTAAAACACTTGTATATGAATGTTCTCTCTCTCTCTCTCTCTCTCTCCCTCCGATAAACGGAAATTGGCACTTATAAAATTTGAACTTTGATTTTTTTGTCTACACTACTGTTTGACATTATGATTATTTAAAAGCAATAGGAACTGACACTCCCGTTGTTTTGTTTACCGGGGAGTTATTGTTAAATTTAATGAGGCAAAATAATGAAAACTGTAATTAAAAAAAATGAAAGATAAAAGTAGAAAAATTCACGTAAAATCCCTCATCAGTAGATTCAAAAATGTTCATTTAGGATGCTTTTTATCAATATTTTAAAAAATACCAATAATATATCTAAGAATCTGAAAATTTGGAAATTTTAAAAAGTAGTTCTTTATTTTAACTTTTGAGAAAGTTTGGAATTGTCCACAGATAAAACATGAACAAAATCCCTTCACGAGTTAACAATTTTATTCGCTAAAGAGTTCATGTTACTAACAGGCAACTGACAATTGTTAATTAGTAACTGTTTTTCAACATATTTTTTTCCTTCTCATAAATCAAACATTAGGTATGAGAATAATTTTAACCTCTTTCTATGAAAAAAAGAGCGAATCTAAAACCATTTTATCAATATCAGGAACTTATTATGTTTGAATAATTTTTTTTTTCGCTTTTAGATACAAGCACTTGTACCTAATTAAGTGCAGAGTTAATTATTTTCAAATTGAAAAATAGTTCTTTTTATTCCAAATCTTTCTTATAATAAATAAAAATAATTTCTTGATCTTTTCATTCTTGATTTATGTTTTAAAAATGCATGAATTTTAACACGCAAATAAAAAACAAACAAACAATGATGTCATTGAATGTTGCAGATTGTGCATTAATTGAAACGTATCTGTTTACTCGTAGCACTATAGAACAGTAAATGATATAACAGTTTTACGTACTTTAAAAAATAATAAACACTGACTTGCCTCTTATAGTCTCCAATTGAAAAGTGTTAATCTCGACCTTCTAAGAGTATGATATGATAAAAGGATTGTTTCGGTGAAAAAATTAAGAAATTTGAAAGTACCACTCCACGAAACAATATTTTCTTGACATTTTGTTTCCTTTTATTTTTTTCTTGCAAATTCTATCTAAGATCAATCTTTCAATTAAAGAGTAAAAATAAATTCGAGGAATCGTTCTCTAGACAATTCATAAACATGTAGGAAAAACTACAAGTAAGGAATAACTACAAGAAATAAAAGTTCACATATTATTTACTATAACTAGCTATAGTGAAATCAAAATTAATTTAACTTCAGGTACACTGTGCTACAGCATATTCAGTGAAAAAATTAAGAAACTTAAAAAAGAATAACATCGTATTTTTTCTAGAGTCCGTTACAACAGAACTATGACTTTTCTATATTTCATAAAACATATATTCATAAATAAAATAGACCTTTTCATTTCTTAGACAACAGTTTCTGCAATACATATAGAAGTTGGAAATTGTGATTTGTCATTAACAAAATAACTTTTTAGAAATCACTCTAATTCTAAATACAAATACTATGAGGTTGATGTTTAAAGGACGTTGGGCAAAATTTATTCAGATACTTCTACTAGTATATAAGAAGCAAACTGGTCACGGTAGCCTAGTGGTAGAGCGTTCGCTTCGTGATCTGGAGGTCCGGGTTTCTATTCTCGTTCGCGGCACCGCGTCAACCCTAGAAGTAAACCTAGGTAGTGACTGTTAGTGACTGTTCCTTCGCCAAGCTCGGCACTAGATGTGAAAGTCACGGGTCTTTCGGATATGATCTTAAAAGCGTAGGCCCCGTGACATGGTAGGTGTTGGCACGATAAGGAAGACTCACTGCTCAATGGCCCTGAGTGCCTAGTATGGGACTAAATTTGAAGCCCTTCACTGGTATACGATGACGTCTCTGTATGAGTGATCAGTTCTCGAATGGAAAGGTAAACAATATACAATCAATCAATCAATATTAGGACTATATTTATGAGAAGCAGAAACAATGACTGTGACCTTCAAATCGACATTAAGTTACTAGTATATCGACGATGTGTTATCAATTAACAGTCGTTCCTTTCATACATTTGATTTGATACATGTCTGACAATTTGAAATAAAAAACACCACTGAGACTGACACATTTGTTTCATTTTTGGATGTTGTACTTAAATAAAATAAAAAATTAAGGTTGCAATCTGTGCAATATTCAGCTATAATATGTCTTGGTTAAGACTCATCAACCCCACCATTTAGAAATTAGGAGTTCAAGTAGGCAGAGCTCAAAAAGCGTTTTTGTATTATTTTATGAAGAGGTTTAACTTGGAATAAAGTACTTGTAAGGACATACTATTACCATTAGATAAAAACCAATGAATTGCTCTAACATGTCTAAAATGAGAATCCATTGACATCGTATCAAAACATAGAGAAGGTTGTTTGGTTTTTTCCACCTTATTTAGAGCCTTCATATTTGTTTGCGAGTATTTGGGATATAAGAAAGTGTATAATATGAAGCACTTTTTTTTTGCAATAATGAATAATTATGTTGAGCTTTATTTTCAAGTCTCTTTGTATGTTTGTTTGTTTATTGGTTAACGTTCTTCTCGAGATTTTTTCACTCATATGGAGACACCATCACTTGCCGGTGGAGAGCTACAAATTTTGACCTATACTCGGTACTAAAGGGCCATTGAGCATTTATAAGAAATCTTTCCATTACACTACCTAGTTTGATATGGGACCTCGATTTATACGGCCTCATCCGAAGGACCGGCCTCCACGTCCCACGTGTACAGTGGAATTCAAACCCGCGACGTGATGATCAACTCCTTTCAAGTTAGTATGTGTGTATATAACATGGAAGTATAAGCCTTCGAGAGCATCTGACCAACATGGAATCTCATTAACAAAAGAGATTTAAAAAGATTTTTTTTCCTACGTTAACAATAGATATGTATACGAATGTTAATCCTGGTGTTATAGCAGAAACTTTCCCCCACGCTGATTTTTTTACCCACCGAGAAATATGTCCAGGTTAGATTTTCCCGAAGAGAATGGGAAAAAGAATACCACAGTATATAACTTCCTTCCATGCATAAAGAATTACAATGTTTCCTCATCTTTCCGGCTTTTATCAACCTTATTGTCCAATCAAACCGTGCGTGTTCAATCTTTTTATCTACCACATTTAAGAGGCCGGACCTTCGGATGAGACCGTATAAACCGTGGTCCCGTGTCGCAGTAGGTGCTGGCACGAAAAAGATTCCTCCCTGCTCAATGACCCTGAGTTCCGAGTAAAGGACAAAATTTGCAGCTCTCCACCGGCAAGGGGTGGCATCTCCATATGAGTGAAAAAATCCCGAGAGGGATGTTAAACAATATACAATCAATCAAAAAGAATACTGTGTATATAATCTGCTGAGCCAAACGTTAAACTAATTGTGCTCATCTGATCACAATATATTTTCTGTCATCATTGTCGTCTTCTTGTATTATTTCGTATGTGTTTGTATATTTCTCTCTAAATTTCAATCCTAGTCCTTGCACGAAAGGGGCCTAGAATTGATATTCCACTCTCACAAGTAAGTGCAATAAGGCAAAAAAAAAGGCAGGAATAGTGTTTTAAAAGTCACTGGACCAGGCCTGGGGGCCATAAAACCTTGACGAGCTCACTTTTGATCTTAGTCTCACTTTTCCACTATAATATATGTTCCTTTGGTAAAAGTGAGACTGAGATCAAAAGTGAGCTTGTCTAAGTTTTTATGGCCCCTAGGCCAGATAAGACAAAAGATTCCTCACATTGGGTGCATGTAGTTTGTTCAAACCTCTCCTCTTGGAGAGAAAGGGGATAGGGTGGAATACATCAAGTGAGGAGAAAAAGAGTTATAATGGTAATGTAAAGAACTTAAAAGTATCATTTCAAGAGTAGCTTAATTTGCCATATTAAATCCTTAATGTGCTAAAATTTCCAACTTTTTTCAGTAACAGTTTGTATATTCCACGGATTCTTGCGTTTGCATGGTCTTAAACCGGGAATTTAATTTTCAAAGCAATTAAAAGATTTTTGAATTCAAGATCTAGATTGACGAATATCCAAAAGGAATTGTCTATAGTGCGACGAACAATTTAGGTTAAAAGTTAAAGAGGATGTTGCAGAAACTCGCGATTATTCCCTATATATCATGAAGGACATTTAAATAGAGGGTTATGTCTAAATATAGATACAGCTACGTAGAAGACTTCGTTTACGGCGGGTATTTCCTGCTTGATACATCAAAACACTTTCTTCGTTTTGCACAACAAAAAGCACAATGGCTAAAGCGGCATTTTGAAAGATATACTGTAGACATCGTGCGAAAATATTTCTCATGAAATAAAACTGCGTCCCATAATCACTTTATTGTGCTACATCCAAGACACTTTATTTGTTTCATATCAAATCTTGGCTACTAACTAAGAGACCAAAATTGCCGTAACTACACTATTAGATATATTATTTAAACAATTCAGTAACTTTATTTTCCAAGACAAAACTAAATAAAGTTTTAAGTCACAGCATATCAAGGAAAACAATTTAATCTTGCATTTCTAATATATAGATTAGTTATTACTCAATTAACTTCTTGATACCTCGCCCACCTCTCTTTCAAAAAATATATAATTTCATTGCACTACCATTACATATGGAAAAAAATATGCAAAAATGATCCGTACCAGGATTCGAACCCATTCTCTGGTAAAAGTACTAGTTGGAAGCCCACCAGCATATCCACTGGACCATTTCGGACACGATGGATTTACAGTGTTATTTAAAGTACACATTTTGCATTTCGTTTGGAGAATAAGTTTTATTCAATTTTTGCGTTTTTCAAAAATGTGCCTCTTTGAAACAAAAATCGGAAATGGCAGTTTTGAAGAAAATTCCTGCCTCTTTGTGTATATATCAAAATTATTTTGTTTCAAGGAGGCACTTTTTCTGAACAATAGGGATTCCCTATTTAAAAAACGGAAAATCTGCTATATTTTGCCGTAAGATTAATTTTCACATCATTTAATGACAAATTGGAAGTCAATACACACCTTCTAAATATTGTTTCTCGTTGTGCTTTATACATTGTTGCATTTTAAAAAAATTAATCTGAGTTCCTGCAACATAAAAATTCTTGTTTTAATCTGCTATACATTTAGGGAAAATAATAAAAGAATTGCAACACCCTCTTTCATTCACGACGAATTTTGTGTTTCATATATTATATAACATTAACTTTTGTGTAAAACTTTGAAAATTTCCAAAAAATTCCGAAAGGATTCATATTACTATATATTGTCTAAATATAAAAGAGGACAAAAGATAAGTTTCTTGCAATTACTTTTAAACAAAATTTGATACTTAGTTGGTCTTCGCTTCATTATTTTAAGTTTATCCTGAAAGTTTGCGTAAAAATATACATTTTTTTGGTTAAGAAATACATGGAAAAGGGTCTATTATACCTTAAAAATACAATTTTATGACACAACATTCGCATCTTTCCTTGAAAAACCTGAAGTCCATTTAGTCAAAGACAAACAAACATGATTTAAATGCCACTATTCTTAGGGAGTTACGTGGCGTAATGGTGAGTGTGTTAAAAATTAATCTCAATTGAAATATACCCAAGATTTTTATTGCTATGGTTAGTATACCACGAATGCTCCGTTATTTTTTTTTTTTTGTTCAATAAAAAATAATTTTTACCTTGGAAATTTTCCTGAGCAAATTTTCTTTATTTTAATTTCATAAATTTCCAACATTTTCATTTACTCTAAATGTTAAATTCACGATGTAAGATTTTACAAATCTGAAGTTATCTATTGTCATTATGCACACTATGCTTCCCATCTCCTTCAATTTAGTTATTCCTTATTAGGGCTATGATATCAATTAATGTATTTGTATTGGTGGCAAAGACATTCATGCAAGAACTGTACATGTACGAGCTCGTATATATGTTTTCCACCAAAAGTGTAGTTTTCAAATGTCCATCTGTTTGTAAACGGGGAAAAAAATCTTGAATGTCATTACTGGAACACGTGTTTTCCAGTATAAAAACTTCCTGGCCTAAAAATTTGAAAACATGAGCTTCTAAGGATAGCTCTCATTCCTACCTCAACCCTCTCTTTTCCTCAACATCAAATACATATTAATTACATTTATTATTTTAAAAACATTCGGAAAAGGACATCTGTATTTAAATTTTATACTTATTTTTGAAATTTTATTACTGTGATAAGGTTTTTCATTTTATGTATTATTTATATTTGTTCCACCCTGTATCATACATTGATTTTATTACCTGAATAAATCTACTACTACACAGTCATGTTAAAATTAAAGTATAAACATAATACTTGCCTTGACTTCTAAATGTGAAGACGCTCATACGATGAAAAGCAGTGTTGTCTTCTCTTTCCTGTTTACTTAGAGCACACTTTACTTATGCCAAAGCGTATTTATACTCCAGTATTTATGAATGGCAAAAGACCGGATGAGGGGCTTGAACCTAATGTAGGTTACTTCCTCTCCGTGCTCTCTCCGTGTGTCTGGGTTTCTCTTACTTTGTTATATATCCTGAATTATCTGCGTATTCCTTTTTTAAAAAATAATTTTTCTTCTATGTATTTGGGGTTGTCTGCATGTGAAAGGATGAGCAATTTAGGATCCTTAGATAATTCACATGCTAGTAGAAATGTTTAGAACTATGCCAGGGCCGCTTTTTTATTATATGGAGGAAATGATATAGAGAGCTACGAGGTCTGATAATAAGGAAACAAAAAAGTGTTTGTAGGTCTGACAGAGTGCAAACAAATTGTGAAGGCTTGAGACTTTTTTGTACCCCCTTATATTGACAAAACATGCATTGACAAGTGTAAACTTGTATCAAAAATATATATTCCTCGAGTGGTTCAACATTAAAGTAAAAATATCAGAGTTTGAAATTATTAATAGTCATCGATTTCTTAAAGGGTAGTAGTATACTGATTGAAAGAGTTGAAGATAACGAGCAGTGAATATCAATGTCATAAAACCTACTAAAACAATACAGAATGTAAAGGCAGGGCATTAAACACTGAATCCCTTCAAATTCCAGGATTTGGTTCTAACGGGCCTCAAACAGTTTGATAATTTTACATGTAGAACAGTATTCGGCATATATCCATTACCGATTTATCCTGGTGAGCTTGAAATAAAAAAAAACTCCCACAGAGTCAGACACATCTGTTTCATATTTTAGATATTTTACCTAAAAAAGACGTCAATGATTATCTAACAACCAAGCTTTATGACAAACGAGATGACTTTAACTTTTCAATTATCAATTTTCAATTATCAACTTCCCTTACTTATACAGCAATATACCTTCATCTCTCAGTTGATTCGAGAACATGCTGTACGTATGAACATTTCTTAAATTATTGGCAAGCAAGTTATCAACAGTCTCGTTTAAAGTCATCATTTCGTGAGTTATATGGTCGATAGAATGACTTTGTCAGCAAATACTATCATTAAGTCCAATGCTGACAGTCGACAGGGGATGCTCACTCCTCTATGGCACCTGATCCCATCTCTGATATTTTGAGGGTCTGTGTTTGCTTTGCTCCTATTTTGTATTGTTTAATGACTTTTGAGCTTGAATACTGTTCGTTTTCTTCATATATTTCACTCCAACAATCATCTTCACATGGGTACCAATTGTGGCCCATTACAAGCAATTGTAAACTTATTTTATATTAATCTTTTACTCATATGAAACAGAATTTATTCAGAAACTTTAATATCAGGCAAAGAAGCACACGTTGTTGCCTTCTACTTGGCATTCATATATATCGGCGATGTAATGTCAATTAACAATAGTTACTTCCATTCACATGACAAATCGATATATCCCAGTGAACTTGAAATAAAAGATACCACAGAGTCTGACACATCTGGCCTCAAGACCATAAGCTGAGACAGACTTGGATCAAAATATAAAATCGATATAACTCTTACAATGAAACATAAGGAGATAACGAACAGTATTCAAGATCAAAGTCCATAAAGCAACACAAAATAGGAGCAGAGCAAACACGGACCTTCGAAACATCAGAGATGGGACCAGGTGCCATGGAGGTGTGAGCATCTCCTGCTGACCGGTGCTCCTGGTCGTGATCGGGAAATAGCGGTAAAATTCGTCGTCAATTAATTGGATGAATAATGGACTTATAATAAGTATGAAAACGTCAGTCAGCATTTGACTCAATGATACATTGTATTTGTTGACAAGGTCATTGTATTGACCATAGAACTTACGAAATGATGACTTTAGGAAATGATGACTTAAAACGAGACAGCTGACATTCTTGTTTCATCAACATTTTTTTCATTAATTTTCTCGTCTTAGAAATTGTTCATTCGTAGAGCATGCTCTTGCGTATCGAATCAACTGAGATATATAAACTCCATATATGCAGGTAACGAAGGTATATTGCTTCATAAGTAAGGGAGGGTGACGATAGAAAAGTTAAAGTCATCACGTTTATCATAGAGTTTGGTTGTTAGATTACCATTAACGTTTTTTCTAGTAAAATATCCAAATATGAAACAGATGTGTCAGACTCTGTGGTATCTTTTATCTCAAGCTTACTAGGATATATCGTATCGACATAAGAATGGAACTTACCATTGTTAATTGACAGTACGTCGATCGTTGATATATCTAAATGTCGAGTTGAAGAAGGATATTTGAGTATTCAGTCTCAAAGTTCATAAAACAATACAAAATAAGAGCAGAGCAAACACAGACTCCCGAAACATCAGAGGTGGGATCAGGTACCATTGCATTACCTGCCAACCGGTCACACCCGCCGTGTGCTCCTTGTCATGAGCAGGAATTAACGGAAAAAATCCGTTGTTTTTAACAAAATAATTTTAGCAAATGACCAATGACAACGTAAGTAAATTTTCAAGTTCCATTTTTATAGAAAAAGAAGCTGTCAATGATATAAAAAAAAGGCTGGACTTTTATTTATCGTGGAGAATGGTTGTGTATAAAGTTGAAAAGTCGTAGTTTTTAAGCTCTTGATTTTGGTGAAATCTTGTGATTTCAAATTGTCCAAAAGTTCCTTGGAATTTTTAAGAATCCAATCTGATTTATCATATTTGAATTGAAGTGTTAATACAATTTTTTTTAGCTTATGCGTTAAATAAAACTTTAAATATTGACAATAAAATTTTGACTAAAGTCTGTTCTCAGTTTATGTCTTAAGGCCTGTTTCAAATTTTGTATATTTCAATAGAACCTGATGACTTTAAATTTTTGTCGTCAATTCGCTTTTCTTGTGAAGCTGTATAACTTATACCAACTGAATATGCGGTTTACGTCTTCCAGTTGATTCGGTGTGCAATGGCATGATCTCGTCCCATATATCTGATATTTTTAGGAGATATTGAATAGAATTAAAACTCGAAAGTCCCTTTAAAAATTACAAATAAAGAGCAGGAAAAACACAGATCTCTAAAACGTCATCAGCGGTATGATCAGGTACAACGGAGGATTAAGAATCATGCATTGCTGTTATCGGACAAACGGGAAAATCGGTAAGCAATTCCGTGTGTAAAAATGTATCAACAATTAAATGGTTTGAATACGTAACATGAAAGAAAACTCTTGATATGGCCTTCAACTCGACATTTAGATATATCAGCGATTTATTGTCAATTAACAATGATAATTTCCGTTCTTATGTTGATGCGATATATCCTGGTGAGCTAGAAATAAAAATTACCACAGAGTCTGACAAATCTGTTTCATATTTGGATATTTTACTTGAAAGAGACGTTAATGGTAATCTAACAACCAAGCTCTATGATAAACGTGATGAATTTAACTTTACAATTGTCAATTTCCCTTACTTATGCAGCAATATACCTTCATCACCTGCATGCATACGGAGTTTATATCTTTGTTTGACTCGATACGCAAGAGCATGCTCTACGTATGAACAGTTTCTTAAAACGAGGTTTATTATTGACAAGTTGCTGAAACAAGAATATCAGCAGACTCGTTTAAAATCATTTTGTAAGTTCTATGGTCGATACAATTACCTTTTCCGCAAATACAATTTATCATTGAGTCAAATGCTGACTGACGTTTTTCATGCTAATTGTTAATCCATCATTTATACACTGAATTACAAATTTTCATTTCCATTACATATTTTCCGATCATGACAAAGAGCACACTGTGGATGTGACCGGTCGGCATGGAGGGGAAGTTCACTCCTCCATGGTACCTGTTTTGGAGGTCCGTGTTTGCTCTGCTCCTATTTTTCGTGTTGTTTTATTTTATGGACTTTTGATCTTGAATATTGTTCGTTATTTCCATGTTTCATTCTTATTAAAATATGGAGATAATGAACAGTGGTCGAACTCAAACGTCCGTTGAAAGTATTTAAAACAATACTAGTCATGGGGCCAAAGCAAACACAGCCCCTAAAAACATCAGATGCCGAACGGGAGCATTAGGGGATCGAGCATCCTTCCATTGTCGACCAGAGTCCAACTTGCTCCTTGTTATAAATGGGAAAATGGAAAAAGAATACTCTATAGACTGTGAATTCAGCGTGCAAATAATGGTCTACTAACGTGTATGAAAAACGTCAGTCAGTATTCCAATTAATGATTATATTTCCCAACAAGGACAATGTATCGACCATAGAACTTACGAAATGATTACTTTAAATGAGAATGTTGATATCCTTGTTACGTCAACTTGTTTGTTAATAGATTGCCTTGTTTTAGAACTTGTCTGTTCATGAAGTATACTCTTGCATACCAAACCGATGGAGACAAAAACTCCATATGGAGGTGAAAAGGGTATATTGCTGCATAAGTTAGGGTAGCTGACGATTAAAATTTGAAAGTCATCTCGTTTATCATAAAGCTTTGTTGTTGATTTACCATCAACATATTTTTCCAGTAAATATCCAAATATGAAACAGATTTTGAAACTATGGTATTTTTAATATTATATTCACTGGGATATATCAAGTCTGCAAAATGAAAAAAAGTAATTACTGTTAATCGAATATAAGTCATCAATGTATCTAAATGTCAAGTTGTAGTTCTTCTCATGTTTTGTTTTGTTTTTTAAACAATCTAGTGTCAAAACAGATCCTATTTTTACAAAACTTTAATTTTGATGTAAACATTTTATTTTTTTTTATTTTGTTACTTCAAAGAACACTTCAAACTAATAAATAAAATGTAAGCAAAAGAATATCAATTTTAAAAAAAAAATGAATATATTTCACTTCTTTGAGTAAATACATATTTATCAATCACAAATCTGGAAAGAGTTTAAACTGATATAATTAACCATCATCAAAACTTTTGTATATTGTTCACATCACTCTATAGCATGATTACAAAATCTGTAGGAAAAATTAAAAAAAATAATAAAGAATTTTTTTTTCATAGGTTAGGTCCTAAGAAAACATAATGCCTGGCTTTCATTTGACAACCATTAAACTTAAAAGAAATTTCACAGAAAATATAAGCCTCAGTGCTCTGTGTCAGGATTCTGTTGTTGAGATGGAGTCCCTGGTCTGGAGTAAATTTAAGATTTCGTCAAGTCTCGAGTTTATACGTTTTTCCATCTCACTTAGTTTTGAGTCTACATGACTCAGAAGTCTCTGTTCAAGGTCCTCTAATTTCTTATTCATTAGGTTTGAATGTTCATGTTCTGTATCTTGGTTTCTGAAAATAAAGATTAATTGAAAAGTTTTTTTTTTAGTTATGGTTCTGCAATAAATTACCAATTATTTTAAGTTTTCCTTCTCTTAGTTTTCTTCGTGATCAAGTTACAACTTAAATACTATGGTTTCATCAATTTTTGTTGTCATCAATTTTCAATGATTTTGTAAGACAAAGTATACTTATTTCATGGACAAAAGCATTGTCTATACAAATGAATAACACATTTCTCAATTAAATGAACATTTAATTTCATGCATATGCTCAACAACGAATTACTCGAAAATTGGTGCTCAATGAATATCAATGAAACCACAGTATGAATTCACACATTTCTGTTTGCTGACACCAGAATCCAAACCCTCTACCTTGTATTTGTTTTGTTTTTCACACTTATTTCAACTCCTTTATCAAAGAACAGTTTACAAATAACAAAATAACATTAAACTACAAGCTTAAATTCCTACCTTATTTCCTCTGGAATATTTGCGTCCGTTGTATTTCTTGAAGCATTGTCTACTGATTGTGATTTCTCTTCCTTTGCTTTTTCTTCTTCCCTCCTCTTCGTCTCCTCTGCTTCTTCCGTTTTCCTTTTTTCCTCCGCTCGCAATCCAGAAACTCTACCACAAATGTTATGCAGTAGAGAGAATACATCAGAAGAGTCACTCTCATTTGAATTCCCAGACTGACCTTGTGTTCTTTGTTGAGACAAATTATTTGAATTTGATTGGCTACCCCTTGTTTGTTCTGGAAGCTGATTGGACCTGCTTCCCATTTGAGATAAATTGTTTGAATTTGATTGGTTCTTGCTTGTTTTTCCCGGAAGTTGATTGGACCTTATTCCCATTTGAGAAAGCATTGACATCAATCCCATCATTCCTAGTGGGGACCCTGTAGAGGAAGGCTGCTGGCCAAGAAGACTGTGTATTCCAGTCATCGAAGCCCTCTGATTCTAGATAAAATATCAAAACAACCATTTAGCAATAAATTGTGATTTGGGTTGGATAATTAAGGAATGTTTTAAGAGTTTGAACATTTTTGAGGTGCACATCAACCAAAATGTTATTGCTTCTAGTTAGTACTTCATGGAAAATATTCATGTATATGATAAGTTTGTTTAATTAACAGATTAAAAACAGGTGCAAACTGCAAAAAAAATCTTATATTACTCAGTATTTTGTATTTTAACTGTTTAAAAGTAACAAAGAATTGATTTTTGTTCACTGCCTTAATAGCCCTATATTTATATGTTATATTTTCATTGTCAATAGCAACTAACATTTACATGTAAATGATACTAAGCAATGAAGAACTCATGTGAATGCACGTATATGGATGTAAAATACACTCAAATTTTATACTTATATCAATTTTTTAAATAGATTCTGCAAATGTTATGGTCTTGGCTAACTTGTATAATATTCAATGTTGAAAAAAAAACTTTATTAAAACACACCAAATTCAAAATGTATTTAAAAAATTTTTTGTCCCATTTAAAATATGGATAAAACAGACAAATCTTACCTGCTGAAATTCCTCCATGGATTGCATCAGCCCCCTGGCTCCCTCAGGAATGTTGTCTCCAAGACTTGTTACATAACCCTTGACCTTTGACATGTTTATTTGACCAAGATGACCTCCACCATAATCTTCTTCTGGTTCGGGGTGTAGAATGAAAACGACTTTGAATATCTTTAGGGAATTGATTCCATGAACTCTCGGAAACTGAAATGAGAAATGGATACCTCAATACTGATCAAAGATGGATAACTCATTTATTATTTAGATTCATTTATTGGTATGTTAAGGACAGCCTTGACAAATACAGCTCATGGTGACTAGTATACATGTTGTATATGCTAATACATGTACAAGAAAATCCACTAAGATTCGGATATGTTATGATGCACATAATAAGGATATGGAGATAACAAACAGTATTCAATCCCCAAGTCCATTAAACAATACAAAATAGGAGCAGAGCAAACACCGACCTCCGAAACATCAGAGGTGGGATCAGGTGCCATGGAAGTGTGAGCATCCCCTGCTGACCGGTCACACCCGCCGTGTGCTCCTTGTCATGATCAGGTAAAAACAGGAAAATCCGTTGTCACTTGGATGTATAAATAATGGACTAACAATTAGTATGAAAAACGTTAGTAAACATTTGACTCAATGATAAATTGTATTTGCTGACAAGGTCATTGTAGCGACCATAAAACTTACAAAATGATGGCTTTAAACGAGAATGCTGATATTCTTGTTTCACCAACTTGCTTGTCAATAATTTACCTCTATTTAGAAATTGTTCATATGTAGAGCATGCTCTTGCGTATCGAATCAACTGAGATATATATACTCTGTATGCAGGTTATGAAGGTATATTGCAGCATAAGTAAGGGAAGTTAACGATAGAAAAGTTAAATTCATTACATTTATCATATAGCTTGGTTGTTAGATTACCATTAACATCTTTTTCAAGTAAAATATCCAAGTATGAAACAGAAGTGTCAGACTCTGTGGCATCTTTTTTCTCAAGATCAATAGGATATATCAGATTGATGTAGGAAAGTAAATTACCATTGTTAATTGACAATACGTCTTCGATATATCTAAAAGTCGAGTTGAAGGCCACAGCAAGTGTTTTCTTCATTTCACGCATAAGATTTTGCACAAATTCCGCTTCATATGAATATAAAAATAGGTCTGCTAATAACCGAGCACAATTGGTACCCATGGGAATTCCAATAGATTGTTGGAAGACCTGGTCTGGTCTCCAAAAACCACATAGATATTGTCAATCAGAAACTCAAGCATCTCTTTGATATCAACTTCAGAGTACTTGTGTGTGCAATCAGAATGTGTTTTAACAAAGTAATTTTGCAAATGACCAAAGACCAGATCTGACGTAAACAATAACAAAAAACAACTTTGTAATAATATCACCTTGATGGTCAGTCCATAACAAGTGTCCAGTGATGTCCTACATTTGTACACGACCTCTGAATCCTCCCCCCCTTCATCGTCCCCCATCATCCTCACTCTCTGCCCCCTCACGGTCTTCAGGTACCCCTCACTGGCATCGTAAATCTCCATCAGTCTCGCCTGACTGAACACATGGAGCCCACAGATACTGATGTGGTACTGAGGTTTACATGTCAAGGTTATGGTGCAGACCTCCTCCCCCTCCACGCTGGTCAGCTGGAGGAAGTTTCTCGGGTTGATGTCTTGACAGGGTTGTTGTCCACTTCCATCATCTTCATTATCATCTGTCTGTGAGCTATAAATGTTTATCAAAAAATACACTATCACTGGAAGCAAAAAGCACTTATTCTTTTCATAATTATAATCATCTTCCAAAAGGAAGAAAGAAAATAATTGTAGTTCCTGAAGCTCTCCCAATACTTATGTACTGTATCAGATTATACAGGAGCAAACATAGTGAGATTCAGCTACATACAGTAACACATGCTTATTGTGAGGTGCCAGTGACACCTGAGGCTGACACAGGCAACTTTGCTTCATTACAAACATATTTTGTTATTTTAATTTCACAAACCTGAACTCTTGTCCGAAGTAGTATTCTACAATTGTTGCTGGATCTTTGTCAAAGTCCCAGGATGGTAAAACAGTGCAATAGTCTATCCCTGCCATCTGTATAATGAGATGTACATCACATGAATTATGACAAATGTTTTAAGGGGAGACAGGGAACATGTCACATGACTGAAAAGACATATTACGTCATAATCGGTGATGATATACATGTTAAACGTTTTTAAAATCAACAATTCTCGTGTAATTTTATTCTAAATTCTCAAATTGTTTTTTAAACATTTAATTTTAGAAATTTTTATTATTAAAGTTTTTAAATATCTTGCCATCAATTAGATATTGTGAAGTTGCCCAATCCACACATTTGTTTCTCTTTACCCTGCAGTCTGACGTTAGTGACGTCATAGACGTAGTTTTTGAATTCCCAGTGCAGCGAGATCAAGTACACACACCCATCAAGATCTGTTTTATTTCATAATAAACAGGTCACAGTCAATGTCTCATGATAAATTTCTGAAGCAGATTTTTAAATTTATATTTTTTCGTGTTTACTAGCAGGGCTTCTCTCTATTTAGATAATATTTTGAATGCTTATGTTTTCGTGTGACGTCACAATTGATTTCCCGCACTCAGAAAATAAAAACGTAAAGCATTTATATTATGCTTACGTCTAATTCAACGATGTCCTGTGCGATATTGAGGTAAGCTTCACCCTGTGATATTTATGCAGTAAATAATTACGATGAAGAACTGACATTCAATCGTAAATTTAGAAATATTTATTGACAGAATTTTTTCCAAATGAGGTTGTTGTCGGTGAAGCTACCTTGAAAAATGCAGAAATTATCCCACACAAATACTATATAAAATTAAAACAATTGCTTTCAGATGATTTAAACACTATGAATATTATAAAATATTTGAGTATATAGTCTTGTCTATCATATTTATCGTTTGTGCGTAAAAATTTGCATTATGGACTTCGTTATGGGCCCATAAACATGAAGTAACTAAACTCCATACAAACTCTAAACAGGGCGGTATTTGTGGGGCGATATCTTTTAAGTAAGTCAAGAAACCCCATGACAGGACCGTTTTAAAATGTTAAGTATATATTAAATTAGTAATATAAAAAATACGAACAAAATTTATTGACAGGAATTTTTTCAGCTAAATGTCCTGTTCCTCGTTAAACAGCATATATATTTTAATAAATTTTCGATGTTTAAAAATGTTTTTCTGTTTAAAATGTTTGATTTGTAACTGGTAACTTTCTGTGTTTTTTTTTCACTATAGCAAAACTCGGTTATAACAAAGTCACTAGGACCTATAAAATTACTTCGTTATATCCATAAATCATTGTATTAACTATAAGACATTCATTAAATTTTATATAATAGCTGGGGATCAAAGATGACTTAATTAGCTGTATCCGTAAATTTGCAATATCTGTGTTCGTACTAAACGAGTTTTGCTGTATAATTATGTTCAGTGGGGTTGAATTTTGGCCATTACAATGGAGTTAAAATACAGGTGGAGTAATGGACTAATTGCTACAAACTTACAACTGCATTGATTTCTTTATTATTTCCTTTTCCCCCAAACCTGGATACCAACAGTAAATTAGTTTATCTGCTCACCTACCCATATTTATTATATTCAGGTGAGATCATGGAGATTGCCTCTATCAATTCATTTTATCTTAAATGGGTGTATATATAACATGCAAATGTCAAAAAAAATCTTCAACAAACCTTCCTGTGTCCTTTAGCTGTTGTTAAGTGCTCAACAGATCAAACCGAAAGTCGCTGTTCTATACGATTCGGTATCTATCAATCTATATCTTAAAGCTTGAATTTAAACTACAAAATAGCCATTTCCATCAAAAAATGTCCAATTCTTCATCTTTATTTTATTATTCGAACTGGCGTGAAAGTGAAAGTAATGTCAACAATAGTAATTTCTTACCTTCAATATTAAAGAGCTTTTGGGAGGCAACATTATTACAATTGAATTTCATATTTTTTCTTGATTAGCACTTCACTGTACAGATATTTATCATTTCAAATATAATGAAATATTCTTAAAATTAATATTTTATGGATTTTATAAAATGTCTTTAAAAAAACATGACGAAAGAAATGTCCATAAACTCAGCATTTGTATTTCTTCAAACTCTCCCTGCAAAATGGCAGCGCCCTGTTCCGTTTCCTAGTTTGTTTACAAAATATTTACTGTCTGCAACGAGCCAAGACATTGAATGATTTCATAAAATTTAACTGTTTTTTGAATGATTTTGGCACTGTTCACAAATTTTAAATTTGCAACTGTCGAACTGGTTCCAGAATGTGTTTTCAAAGCATATGATACTCGGCATGCAATTCAGTGATGAAAAAAATTAAAAGACAAAAAATGTCTGCAGACATTTTTGGACTTTCTACACATGACATGTGCGTATATATATTGCATGTATAATTTCCTGTTTAAAATCTGGTTTAAACATAAATGGCATGTGAATTCTAAGTTTTGCATTTAGTGATTTAATTACTTGACAATGCTTGTATTTAGATTATAGCTTTCTAAATTTTTTGTCTTTCAAATAAAGAACATCAAATCTTCATCGATACGGGGAGTGCATTCTCCACTGCAGTATCCGCATATCTCGAGGAATCCATGAATTGGACAATGATGTGGTTTTACGCTATGCATGTGGAATTGCCAATAGTGGAGGAGGTATTCTTCACATGAAGAATGAGGATTACAAACGTGGCGTCTGTTCCAAAGATTTAGATATCTGGTGGAGTGGAATGGAGATAAAATTGGCTGAAATGATCTCATCAGATGACATATGTAATTATTTCGATATGGTAGGAAATTATGATGATGAAAATCTGTACCTGTTTATTAAGTCTGCTGAGCATATCTGCACGATAGACTATCATTCCCGTCTACCCACTGACACGGCTACACATGAAGTCAGTTACCAGTCTGTGATTAAGCTGCTCCAGAAAGATGAATCAGGAAAGCCCCTCTCGGCCCTCCCTTCCATCCCCACAAACTTCCAATATGGGGTCACAAATGAGCATCTTAAACAGGAGACTAAGCAAATTCAATTTAAACAGCTATCAAGTGGAAATTCCAGAGATGGAAAAGGGACCCCGGATAAAATTAGGACACTGATATCAAAATATGTGACAGCCTTTGCCAATCATGAGGGAGGACACATCTATTTTGGGATTGATGATGATCGGGCTGCTGTTTATGGAGAAGAGATGACTTATCAGGAACAGGAGAGAACAGGTATCTTAACATGAACATGATGCCAAGCAATACATCTTGTACATTGAACAGTAATAAATACACAACTAGGAAACATCTTGGAGCAACCATTGCCATTTATAATATCTTTAAGACAAAGAATGACTTACTTCCTTTGAGAAATATTTTCATTTTTTCAACTCTCAATTCATTTATTAATTCAATCTGTCCAGTTTATTTTACTTTAAAACCTATAGTTCAATCTGTATGGACATTATATATTAAAGTCTTCTAAATTCAGTAAAACTGGTCCAGTTGAAGATGGATGTCATGATTTGGGGGAATTCCTCCTTCAGTGCCCAGAGAGGGGAACAGTGGGACATTCACTTCTTCCCAGTGCTAAATGTGCCTCATAAAATGGTACATGTATTCCTGACTTCAAATATATCTGTTTCTCATATGCTGTACTTGTTAAAGTAAACATTTAACAGGGACATAAATTTTGGATCCTTTCCTTAAACAATCCATATATGCAGTGAAAGTTGTCAAATATGGATGTTGTGTACACAATAATTCCTAATTTTATTAAAACTATAATTTAAATGAACAAAATTATTTCATGCATAAAGATTATATTTTTTCCACAGAATCCTCGAGTAGTTGTTGTTGTGTCTGTTTGTAAATTTCCTGGGGGCGTGTTCTCTGCCACACCAGATAGTTACTATGTCAACACGACGACCCAGACTGTAGACTGCTGGTCCTTTGACCAATGGAAGAAAGCGATGCTCAACCCATTCAGAGGTAAATCAATGGAAGAAAGCAAGGTTAAACCTCTTCAGAGGTAAAAACCATTGAACATTTGGAACCCATTCAGATTTTATTCATTGGAAGAAAGCATTGCTACATGTAAACCCATTCAGAGGTAAATCAATGAATCAAAGCATTGCTAAATGAATTCATCATAAATCATTGGACAAAAGCATACGGAGGGAATGCTGGGAAATGCTTTTCATATAATCTTCTATTCACTAATTTACATCCTGTCTTCAAATTTTAAATCCAAAATAGCTAGACTCTTGAGATGTTGATAAAACCACAGGATAAGAATTGCAAAGGAGAGCATCTAGCAGATAACCACATAGGTCACCTGGGTTTCAACTCTCTCTCTCTCTTGTAATGACTAAGAGAATATTCATAAATCATTGATACTATTTTGAAAAAAAATCATATAATGGACTAATACTTTAGTAAAATTAATTTTATTTAATAGAATTAATTTTATTTAATAGATGCTTCAACTGTTTTTGTGTTTTTTCAGATAAGCCAGAATTACATGGCCGTTTCATCAAACTTCCCCTTACAGTTCCTCAGGCACCACTGGTATTCTCCTTGAAACACACAATAAACAGCATAAAGGCCAAATTATTTACAGGTTTGTAAGTGGTATAGGCTTAAGTTAAATAGTATTATTGTAACCAAATTATTTCAACCCTCATGAATGAAATTCAGGCAGTCTAAAGATTTATTTGTACTTATACATTGCATTCATCATGTTCAGTTGAAAAGAAAGTGACTGTGTAATTTTTAGGGATGTCAAAATAATTATTTTCCTTAGTCGAACATTCTATTGCATAATTCGAACGACAGGCGACTATTCGGAACATTCATCGATAGTGTATTTATGAATCAAAAACCAATTAAGTAAATTTATGTAAAATTTTACATCAATGCCTATACAGTGTATTACACACTGACGTTCAGAGGAACAGTAGGAATAAGATGTTGAAACGAAATAGATTTACACCAGCAATTTATTTTCCAAAAAGTATGAATTCTCGTAAATCACGTATTCATAAATAAGTCTGTACATTCTTTCATTCTAGTATGCTTAGAGTATTGTGAGCACGGTGTTTTTAAAGCTTATTAAAAATAAATTGGAAAAGGGGAGGGGTAAACACACACTATTCACACGTCAGGGGATATTGTAAAATACTGCTTGTTCAATATTCGATATGCCCGGCCATCAAAATATCCTTACTACCCGGTATGTAGGATTATTGTTTCAATAATTATCGAAGTTTCAAAACTTCACAGCGCTGGTGTCTTCCTACAGCATTTGAACATTCTTAGAGGTAATAAATAACTTTATATTTGGTACAAGTCCAACTAATAATTTTCAAAGTCCAGTATAGTGCTGCATAATTTACTACAATAACAAAAAGGTCGGTAATTGAGAAATAATTATTGCGGTATGTAATTACTGTACTGTCTTTATGTACAATGTGGAAAAATTTATTTATATACTGTGACTTTGTTTAAGCTCTTATTTGTCTGGGGCAGATACTATAATGGTTTGAGGAAGGACACTTGATCAATTTTGAGTTGAGAATACATGTATCTTTATCACCTCCTTTTTCTTCATTTATTAAATATTCGAATGTCGTTTCATTTTTCATAGTTGGTCCATTCGACTGATAGTCGAATAGTCGACTATTTGTTGACATCCCTAGTAATTTTGTATTCCATTACAGAGAAATCAATGAAGTTTGCTCAGCCTCACCACTTCCTGACCACCATTGATTGCCAGGACACTAGAGAGATCATCTGTTCCGTTGTGGACCTATTTTCTGGAGGGAGACATCTATCCCTCTTTGTTAATTGCTGGGGGCTGTCCGTTCCTCTGCCACCCCTCCCCAAAGTGACCTGTGATTTGTTTATTGTCAGTGAGACCCGCGGGTGTCACTTGATCACCTTTGCTACCTCAGAATCCAATGCTATTTGGGCTCATACACATGATGTGGCTGCCCATCTCAAATACAAGATGGTGGCCCTCGGGGGATGTGTTTTCAAGTTTGGTATTACCACACACATCATCAATGTTAAAAATTTTCCAGATGTTAAAGGCGATTTTGAAAGGCGGTTCTACCCTTCTCATTTCGATATGTCATCAGAGAAATTTGACAGTGTGATTGACTCTCTCATTGTTACAATGGCTGCTTATCAACCAGTGGATTTTACGACCCTGAATACAACCACTGTGGAAAATATTCTGTCTCAGGATACATATTTTTTCATGCTCACTTGTGATCAGTTTCAGCTGCTATTTACACAGCAGTTTACCAAGGAATTGTGGGTACACAGTCCTCCAGGGGGTGGGAAGACGGTAGCCGCGGTCCAGTTTGTTCAAGAGCTAAAACGTAGAGGGTCTCAGACTAAAGAAATCCTGTACCTAGCTGAGAATGAACTCCTCTGCTCATATGTCAGGTAGGATTCCAGAATCAAATCTTAGAAGTAGAGAGCATAACATAAGTGTACATATATTAAGACAATCTAGTCAATGAGCAGTAAAACACATGGGTACATAAGATGTTTTATGTGCTAACTTAAAATAAAAAAAAAAATAAGTTCTGTATTTGTGATTACATTTATATGATACTTCTAAATGCACAAGAATTTTATAACCATGATTACTAGGGGTATATGATGATTTATGTATTAAAATCATTCAATTATTTCAGGTCAGTAGGGGTATTTGATGATTTATGTATTAATTTAAAAATCATTCAATTATTTCAGGTCTTTCAAAATATGCCAGGTGTCAACACGTCGTGACTTCATGAACACCAATGATGACACTTTCAGTGATATCAAAAACGTCATCGTAGACGAGGCACAGAATTTCAAAGATAGAGATGGAGACTGGTACAGTGCAGCAGAACATTTGACCAAACTGTGGGAAAATTCACCACAGCAGACAACCAACTCAAATCATCTAGAGAAACATGGATTCTTCTGGGTTTTTATGGACTACACTCAGAAAGTTCACAAATATGATGCTGGTCTTCCCTCTGTGATCGGAAAAAACAATTTCATGATGAGTGAAATAACCCGCAATTCTAAGGAGATCTTTGAATATGCCCAGCACTTCATGAATGGCCCCATCAATGTGGAAAAGATATCTCCAGAAGACTTAAGAGAACTTGAAAGCTCGCCTCATCTTGGTCACGAATACAGTTCGGGTCAGTCTGTGGAAATCCTCAAATGTGACAAGGAACACCTGAAAGAGAAACTCTTCCAAGTCATCTCAAACATTATTGATAGCGGGGTCAGTGTGAACGATTTGGCGGTGCTTGTCGGGAGTAAACAGGACAAGCCAGAAATCACGGCAGACGTGATGCCACTGACTCAGAAGACAAATCATGGAGTAGAGGTAGATACGGTGAAGGAGTTCAGTGGACTGGATCGAGGAACAATTGTTGGGGTGGATCCAAAGGTCAATCCAGATCACGCCGATTTGAATAAATTCATCCTCAGCTTGGCAACGCGAGCACGTGATAAACTTGTGATTATTTCTACCTCAGACGATGTTCAGAAAACACTCAAGTGTGACCAGGAGTCTTGATACCAAATTATAGGGATTAAACCACAGGCACAAAAATATGCACCAAATCATGGGCAAAAAATATAGGCATGCATTAAACAATAGACACAAAATATAGTCAATAAATTATAGACACAAAATATAGGCATTTAATCATAAGCAAAAAATATTGACATTTAATAACAGGCAAGTAACAGGCATTTAATCACAGGCACAAAATATAATAAATATAGGCATAGGAAAAAAGGAAAACCAAAAACTTGGACATGTAATTAAAGAAGGGTGTATGCATACCTCATAATTATTTAATTTATTTTTTTCTTCTATCATGTATATGTACCTGTGAACTAGATATATGTGTTTGTAACAGATGACATATTTTAATTGAAAATTATTTTAACTTGATTTTAACCTAATTTGTATGAGTTGAGCACCTCTGGTGATAATTTGAGATTGGCATTCACAGGAAAAACACGTTTGGGATTTTTTTTTTACATATCACAAAACATTGATCTCTATGTTTATGAACCTGTGTGTATATTGAATGATATAAACATTTAATATATATAATTAAATATTTTTTATTTGATTTTACAAATTATTCTGAATGATTTACTGAATGTACTGATCATGATTTATGAAACTTAAAGTAAAATATCTTATACATGTTACAATATTTTTGTTGCTAACTTATTTTGCAAAGTGTTTGTTATTGAGTCTTGATTATTTTTTTGTGTGTTGTTTGGGGTGGATGGGTGGGGGAGGGGGGATAGAGATCCTATTGACAATCACTTTTAATCTGAAAAAAGATTTTTTCTGGTGCCCCCCCCCCTCCATCACCACTCAAAAGTTTCAAAAACGCACAGTACATGGTCTTTTCTTTAAGAAAAGAAGACCCTATATGTAAAAAATGAAGGATATGGAGATAACGAACAGTATTCAAAATCAAGGTTTATAAAACAATATAAAATAGGAACAGAGCAAACATCTCTAAAACATCAGAGGTGGGATCAGGTACCATGGAGGAGTGAGCATCCCCTGCTGACCGGTCACACCCGTTATGTGCTCCTTGTCATGATCGGGAAATAACGGGGAAATTCGTCTTCAATTCAGTGTATAAAAAATAATATTTTATTTCTAACTTAAAGATCATTTATTATTTTTAAAGAAAAATTCGTCTCCCAAACGTTTTATTGCTTACTTGCCAGTGGAAATCATATTAAAAACTGATGAAATTTTTCGCCTTTGGAGGAGTGAAAATAATATAGATAAATAAATAATAAAGAATAGCTTAAAATTCAAATGATGGAGAAAAAATATGATTGAAAAAATATCATGTAACCATTATTTACGTATTTTTTTATTTCATGATCATGGGATCTCATTCATTTTAATATAAGGGAGATGGCTGGCAAAATATTTTGAGACAGATTATTTTATTTTCATGTAAGTCAAAGGGATTTTTACAACCTCGTTTAAAATCAGCATTCGTGAGTTAAGAGGTCATTATAATGATATCTTAGCAAGTATAACCCAATTTTTACTGAGTAGAATTTTGG
Organism: Saccostrea glomerata; assembly: GCA_003671525.1. Classification (NCBI taxonomy): domain Eukaryota; kingdom Metazoa; phylum Mollusca; class Bivalvia; order Ostreida; family Ostreidae; genus Saccostrea; species Saccostrea glomerata. Next base: position 917,497 of record PRKT01000086.1, on the reverse strand, counting down.
ATAGTACCTTGTTTCATATCTCATGTTAGGCCTCATGTTCTCATGCATGGTTTTAGTACATGTACTTAATATGACCACGGAATGTTCCGTCTTCACGATCAATCCATAGGGCTCATGGTCGGAGCAACCGATCTATATAGGGGATGCTTACTCCGAAGAGACACCGGATCCCACCTCTGCCGGGGTTTCCAGGTGTCCATGTAGTTGTTAAAAGTTTTATGAGATCGATAACTATTCATTAGCTTCACCCTTATTCAGGACAGATTATTTATTTACAAGATATAATCAAGGACTAAAATTTAATTCATTTTCTTCTTCGCTGATAAAAAGTTTGAGGAAAAAAACGAACAAACTACAAAACGCTATTCCTTTGGGAAATTTGGTTGGATGAGTATCACTTATCAAGGACAGATTTATACGCTGATACTAAAACAAGTCCCACGGAGAAAATAAGTCCCACATGAGTCCTACGTGAGTCCCACAGCAAAAGAGCCAATAAATGCATATAATAAAGGGTTATTTTGAAAGAATATTATATTTATATGATCATATATCAAAAAAAGTTTTGATAGAATGTTTTAAGTGTGTTAAATAGACGATTGTAAATTTCAGACCACAGTCAAGAACGATAACTCTGTTCAAATGTAAACAATGGCCAAGAACTATATTGACAATGTTTAATTACTGCTGATAACTAACTTTTTTTCTTAAAAAAAAAAATAGATATTTGTAAAAATATATTTTTTAATAAGGAGGTTAATTTAATATGGTATTATTTCTGTATTTAATTTGTTCTTCTGTTTTACTTGAATTTTTAAGTTTCGTTTGAAAATATTCTTCCAATTATATTATATACAACTCAAAGAATATGTTTTATTTTACTATAATAATTTTATATTATTACTTTGTTTCTTACAAACTAAAATAGTTTTACTGTGGTTTTATGTAATTTAACAACAACTTGGTAAGTTTTCCTGACACCCATGTTTATTGTGTATATGCACAGACACCTGTAGAGATACGTCCCTGGTATACCTGTACACAACACCTGGGGGATGTTATTAACACGTTTCAATCTCCTTGTTGTTTGTATACCTATTACAATAACTTTAGAACAAGGCTGGGGCTAGGTTACACCATTTGGAATTCAAATAAAAAATTTAATTAAATGTAGAATTATTGAAATTTCAGCTACTATTATGTATGACAAATAAGGTCATTAATAAAAAAATTTCGTATTTGATTCCATAAATAAAACATTCCTTGAAAATAAAATTAATAAAGAATTATGATTTAGAATAGACTAAGTAAGCATACACTGTATTGTAAATTCTTGACTTGTATGAAAAGATTCCAAATAATAGTATTAAAGGCACAACCATCGAAGTTTTGTATTAATTTGTAGACCAAATACCATGCAGAGAAGTAGCTGTTATCTCTCCATTTTCTTTATTAAAAAATGTGTTTATTATTCATCATGTAAATAAAGATAAAAATTTAGATTATTAAACAAATGTTAAAGCCAGTTATATTCCTGGATATGGAACTTGTCAAAAATGAGTTTTTTAAAATAAACTTCGGATTTTATAGTGATTTGATTTACACCATGAATAATATGTACCAAAAAAAAGTCAACGAAATTAGATGTTGAATTTTATTTTGATCTGAAAGATTTTTTTTTTAATGAACAAATTTTATATACGGACTTCAGTAGCCAAACTTTGATAGTCCATAACTTAGGTTCTGAAATCCTGCAATTGCGTTATTGAATTTCCTAGGACTGTATAGTCGTAATTTTCAAAAGAAAAGAATGGCTTTAGATTATTGAGCTAGTACATTGCACATATCAACTAAAAATCTCTTTCTCATATGCTTGATAAATACAAGACTAGCATTGAAAAAAAAATCATTGAAGTTTTGATGTTGTAAAATTGTTAAATTTATACAAAAATTGATTGATAATGTCTGTTTTTAGTAGTAGTTTTTTTTAGTTGTTAGAACTGCTACAGAAGGCAAATAAACCAAGGAACATTGTGAAAGTTTCATAAAATCTTTAGAATTAAAATTTGGGTGGCTTGTTACTTCAATACTTGAGGCAGATGTAAGAGTTATTGCTCTTTGTTTATACACGATCATTAGAAAACATCTTAGAATTTCTTGCATTTTTAAAATATAATTAATTTAATAATAAAATTATAATATCTTTTAATTTTTGTTTTCAAAAACTACTAAAATGTTATCATTATTGTTGGGACTTGGGATTAGGAAACACTATAGAGTTATATGAGGATATAGGAGTTATCGTTCTTTGTTTTTGTAACTAATCGTTGTAACCGGCTTCTAAAACATTTTTTGTGACAAAATTTTATTCAAAATATATCTAAACAGTGATAATCTATAAAGATATGTTAATGAATATTAATGAAATATCATATTTACTGGTGGGACTCATTATTTTTCTGTTGGACTCATGTGGGACTTATCTTCCCCGTGGGACTTGTTTTAGTATGTCCCTATTTATATACTTTTTGGTCGTTCTGGGATATATATGGCACGCCAAATTCACAAAAATGAGATAAACCTAGTTTCACAATTGATAAACTAGGTTTATCGACTGTAAACTACAGTTTACAAACCGTAAACTATAGTTTACAACCGATAAACCTAGTTTATCGATTGTGAAACTATGATTTGCTCATTTTTGTGAATTTGGCGTGCCATAGATATATTATTTTCACCTTTTTCGAGGACAGATAATCTGCCCCCCACACCCACTTACCCCTTTCAGAATCAAATGGTTGTCCCCACTGAATTTTGATCTGCTCATGAATAAAAAAAACATGGGAGAATGATTGGTTTGTGGCTCTAGATAATAAATATCGAATTATTTAAATAGCATCAGTTTGTGTCAATAGTGGGTTTTTTTTTTTGGAGGGGGGGGGGTTATAATATAAACAATCATAGAGAGGGGCACATGTCTAATAATTAGGGAGATGTCTTTATGTTATAAATTAATCATCTTAGCATATTATAATACCTTTTCCTATGTATGTAAAACCGAGAATCCCGAAATAGGCGGACAAATTGCTCATTCGTGTGTTGATTGAAATTCAATTTATGAACGAGCTGATTGAAATCACAACCTATGTACGACTTGCTCATGAAAAAATCCATGTAAACAAACTATTTTTCTTCGAAGGTAAAAATGATATTTTTGAGTTATTTTAAGAATAACATTATTTTAATGATATGCATTACGTAGCAAAGGATTTATTTCAACATTTTGCTTCTTTCATTTAGTTAAAGCAATGGATTTTGTGTCACATTTTTTAATTTTATGACATAGGAAATTCGGTTCAAAATCCACCCTGTTTATAGTGTTTACCACAAACAATAGCTGTATAGTACTGTTTTTAGATGCCGGGAATAATGAAAATAAGCGTTCAAGCCAAGTTAGGTACAAGTTGCAACCATCTTCGCCTAAGAATTTACCATTTTCTTTTAATGGGCACACACACCGCCCCGCATACACTGTAGATTTCTTCTCAAAATTAGAGCTATCCAAATTCAAAGGCTTTAGGTTCAGTTTTAATTTTTTTTTTATGATTAAACTCGCTTAATGCTTTTCAGTACATAATTGTTAAGGCATCCCCATGCATTGAATACAGTTGTTTTGCCAAACTAAATTGTGTTGTTCATTTAACAAAGACCCCCTTTAAAAAATAAATATTGAATTTACCATAAAGCATTTTAACATGATATGATATGATACATACAACATGATTGTATACATGATCATTCAGAGACCTATTATAATAGCCTAATATTAGTGTATCCATTGCGATAAATTTCCTGAAAAATGTCTAATTGATCCCTTTTAGGATAAGTTATAGTTAGCTTCTTTCTTTTAATATATTTCAGATTTAAAAGAATGTCTGTATAAAACCTACAAACAAAATGACTGAGACAACATTTGAGGAGTTTTCAATCGATATTGATGAATCTAAGGCAGTACATGGACCTCCTGTCAATCTATTTAATGTGGACATGAAGTACCAATCAATTGACTTCACTACAGAGACATCTAGTGGTGAACCAGAGGTCAAAGCAGTGGAGGGTAACTCTGTCAGGGCCTCAACTCCCCCTCCTCCTCCTTTGGATATCTTTGGTTTTGATATGAAATACACGGAAGACCCGTTGGAAGACTTTAATGAATCCCCTGGGAATAACGGCTCAGGTGGGAATGTGGGTCCCAGTCTTACAAGCATTAATTTTGGGAATTTTTCCAAAATGGAGTCAACTGAAAATAAATCAAGTTCAGTTACCCCGAGTGTAGCGAAGGGAACTGTCCAACAAAATCTGGAGAAGAAGCCTGAACCTGCCCAGAATGTTCAGCAGTCTGCTCTTATGAAGAATGTGCTGCAGAAAATAAAGACCTCACAGTCCAGTAGTGGTCAGACAGTGAAGATAGAGCAACAAAGGACTGAAGTAAAAATAACTAAAACAGAAGGGGGAGAGGTAATTGTATAGTTAACATTAATAATTATCATTAATAATAATGTGTAGCATTTTTTTTACTTTAAAGTAAAAAATGTCCATTCTGGATTCTACTTAAAATTTATCATAATTGTTACATTAATTACTAAAACAATTTAACCAATGACATGTTGACATTCAGCTCTGCATAATTCAAGATGACAGATTTGAACTTAAGAGCCATAATTTTTTCTTTGCTTCAGAACATAACAGAGAAGAGCAGTGCCTTGACAGTTGAAAAGATCTCAACAACAAAGAGTTGTGAGGACTCAGATGATGAATTTGATTTTGATGCACCTTCAAGTAAAAACACTCCACAGAATCTCACTCCTCAAACAGATCTACCAAAAACAAAAGATACAAGTTCACTGCCCTCTGCATTAATATCTCAGACTGTTACAGAATCTTCAGGCCCAAATGTAGAAATTCAACCGACCGTGAAAGTTGTGTCTAGTACGGATGCCCCAATTGGTTCAGGGGTAAATGTTCCTGGAGAGAGTTTGACCAATCAAGGAACATCTCATGAAACTTCTGACAGACAGAAAATAACCTTGCAGGGTCAGACAGTTAGTGAAATAGGGAACTCTGTATTGAAACAGGTAAACTTCAGGGGAATATCAGCTTCATTGAACAGAAAGGAAGAATTGATAGTGTTATAAATATAAGATATAAATAATGTCATCTGTAAAGTGTTTAAATGGAATGAATAGCTTCAGTGAAAAAGAACTATTGTATTATCATTTCATATTCAATCTATATGAATACAAAAATGTTTATGAATCTTAATTTATAACAAAGCCTTAAAGGAAGAGTATCACAAGGCTCAGATACGAGTAAAGTATTTTTTATATGCCAGGTTTGTGAGAATGGTGCCGTATCTGAGACATTCCATGTGAACAATCGGGCCGAAAACGAGTGGGATAAGGTACAGACCATAGAAGCAGGTAAACGTCATCTTCATCATCCTAATATAGTGATTCAAATCAGGATATTTTACCAAATATGTGCCAGAAAGAATCAGTTGTTTATAGCTAAAAAAAATTTTCTGTTTATAGGGTTTGTAGATGAGAATGATACCAGAAAGAAAGGTAATGTAAATCCTTCTCCCCTGAAAAAGAAAATGAATAAAATTTAATTGATATTAATGATTAGAGGATCCCTCCCCCCAAGATAAGAAATTAAAAAGCTTTTCCCCTTCTCTTTCCAATCTACATTGTAATTAGATTCAGAGTGTAAGATTTACATTGTATAAACTTTGGTTTTGATTACAATGCATCTCTACTTCATGCAGAAGATTAAGAATTGATATAAATGATTCAAGAAATGGTATCCCCATTCCCACAAATTTAAGATATTTAACAAACCTTTCATTGAATCCGCAGGGAGTGTAGTGACCAATGCCCCGATGCTGTCTTTCTTTGAGATGTCAGAGCACTTTGTCTCCCAGGATTTCACAGGAGTCAAGGTCAGTATTTCATAAGTACAGCCTTACACAACATAGAAAATGGTCAGTGTGAGTTCGAATAAAAATATTATCTTTATTACCCTGTCAAACCCAACAGTTGACAAATGGATGTACATGTGTATGAAAAATGAATTGTTTGTGTTGTTGTGTATTAGCTGTTAGAGAAAGATGTTTCATGTTATCAATACTTTGTATGATTTCAGGATAAAATCCACACAACCGTAGAACGTCATGGTTTTTCTGCACTGAAGTTCTTCCTCTTTGGACCACCAAAACTACATAAAAATCTGCATGAGGAAAGAGAAAGGATATTTTGCATAGCTGCATGTAAGTGATTTCAATATACATTGTATGTATCAATTTAAAAGAAATATTGTTTAATGGCAGAATTTAGAAAATTGAAAGTCAAAGGCTTATTTCAAACATTAAGAAAGCTAATCCTCAAAACTTTCACTCGAAATTACATGTATCTACATATCATCATTCTTAAAAAATTTTGCTTTTACTGGAGTAGTTGAAGGGGGGTTGATGTCAGGAAAAACATAAACATAACCACAGCAGTGCTTAAAGAATTTAAAAGCTTTAAATGCAATAAAATAGAATTGTCATCCATCTAAGTCTTTCATATTAATAATTTTATATTTCCAGCGGTACTAGAGAACTCTAACCAGATCCATGTCAGATCTCTACAGACAATCTATCGCAGTCTCACGGGGTCAAGGTTCGACTGTCCTCGCTATGGAAACCATTGGGAGGAAATAGGATTTCAGGGTAAATTTTGAGAAAAATGTTGTGTTTTGAAAATCAAATTCATTTATTTAGATTTTAACTATGTACAAGACAGTTTAATTTGATACTGTAATGCTACATGTATGTTTGAAACCTTACCTTTCTGCCCTGGAATCTAACACATGTTGTAAAAGAATCCCAGATTTGGAGTGCCTTTGGTTTTAACCAGGAATAGAATATGCATACATATGAGACACCTGTTAAAAATACTTTATATTTCACAATGCTGAATTGAAATGTACTTGTGTAATGGGGGGTTTGATTGGTCCAACAAATGTTTCGGTGATGATTGTTGAGATTATTAAAGCTAATCTTTTACTTTTTGTGTTTCAGGCAGGGATCCATCAACAGATCTGAGAGGTGTAGGGTTATTGGGTCTGTTACATTTGATCTACCTGTTGAGAGATGCGAAGCGACAAGTGCTGGCCAGTGAAATTTACAAGCTTTCTCTTCATCCCACTCAGGTAAAAATATACTGTACATGTACATAAATGGACATTTTTTTCATATATTTGACATATTCAAAATTCATAATTAGTGCAATCACTGGTTATCAAGTGGTTAGCATATTCATAAAATAGCGCTACACACTAACCGGTCATATATCAATCATTTCAATAAAATGTGTTTAAAAATACATGCAAGTTCTCAAGGGTGCTGATAAATGATTTATTAGTGGTATTCGCAGCGCATCACTCTCAGCGCCATAGTGGCTTAGTTACAGCTGTCTTAATGGAATTGATACATGTGTACCCCATCCCTGGCACATGGAAATTTACCAATATAATTAGTAATACCTTTTTATTGGCCAGACAGTGCATTCAGAATTTCCTCTTAATTTGTATAAATTGTACATTGCAGAACTTCCCTTTCTGTGTGATGTCCATCAATCTGTCCAGAATTGCCCTACAGGCTCTCAGGGAAGGATGTCTAAACAAGTAAGAAATGAAACTTCTTATAATAAAAATGTTGTTCTTAACCAGTCAGAAGAAATGAACTATTAAAGGTGAGAATGACTTATCAATAGTTCACATACATTCAACTATGTAAAGATAAAGTTTTTGATAGATGTGGACAAATCAGAAATGTGTTCAGAAGATGCATGCTGGTTTGTTTGTAAGGAAAAGACACACATGATGTTCTTTAAACATCTATTATTTTTCAGAGAGTGCAATAAACAGAAGGAGGTTCTTCCAGTGGTGTGTGACTTCTACACAGGACTATATCTACAGATGTATCAGGTGTGGAAATCCCAGGGGAAAACCATCTCCGACTCCGGCTTTGTTTTACAGCGTAAGTATCCAAGCTGGTATACGTTGGCATATTTTATCTAGCTTTATCCAAGTAGGTATCAAAGCTGGTGTACTGTGCCAACTATAATCAAGTTTATAAAATGTGCAACTTAATCTGCCTATGCATTCAGTAAAAATATTGTTCATTTTTTCCATTAATTTCAGCAGGCTTATAAAAGACAGTTGTTTTAAAGTTTATCTAAATATCTCAATGTCAATAATGAAAAAGAAAATTGATTAAAAATAATGATATTTGAGCATTTCATAGAGCTCAAGCCTCAAGTTCTTCACGAAATACTTATTAAACTTCAAAAGGTTAAAATTGAAATTGTAGTAAATTGCAGTGTTTGAATTTTCACCTGGCAAAAATGATTTCAAAGTGGAAATCCAACTTTAAGTATCTAAACATTTTGATATTATATTTTACATACTGTAGATCACTAAATTTTCGCGACACCTTATTTTCGCGAGATAGTAATTGACTCTTGATTAGCGAGACAAAATTTTCACGAATTGTGGTTATTGCTCTATATAATCCTAAGGAATACTATTATACGCGAGAAATAAATTTTCGCGAGCACTCTGTCTCGAGTAATTACGCGAAAATAAAGTTCTCGCGAATAAAAAGTGATTTACAGTAATTGAATTTTATAAACATTGCCAGATATTGAAAATCATGCAAAGAGGAATCCCCATGCAGTGATGAAAACCCTAGAGGAGTACCTAGCCAAGAAGAAATCGGCAGCCAATCTGGAAAACGTGAATCTCGGAGAAGAACAGTTTACAAGTGTCGTTGATTCTGAGACAGCAGGACACTATTAAAAGTTTTTTTTTTTAAATTAAATAATTTTCCAATTACAGGGTGTTTATAAATTTTGTCAAATTAAAAGTCCCATAAAGCTTTTCATGAATTAGATATCATTTTGTCATGTATTGGATAAAAATTGAATCAGGTGCATTTCATACTTCAGCATTAAACTTTTAACATTTAGAATCCTTCTTTTCATGTCCATTTTTGGCACTCATATGAAGTATTTGATATGTACAAACTTTATTTTCATTTGATACTTTGAAGACTTCGACAGTGTGCTCAAAAAGGGCATTAGTTTTATATTTAGAACTCCCTAGTAGTGTTAATGAAATCTTTATTTGCATATTGTAAAATATAAGAATATTAAAATTATCTTTTTGTGAATTATTCTTTAAAAGTATTTCGTTTTTCCAATATTCATTTGAAAGTATTTAATTTTCTCTAAAATACTATCACAAATGAGATTGTACATGTTGATTGAGTAGAAAGTGCAATATAATTACAATTTGTTTAGAATGATATCTATCCTGAATTCTTTGTTCAATTCTATCAGGCAAAGAACTCGTGAAAAATGTGAATAGACATACTGTAAACCAACTTTTATTTGCTACTTTAACACGCAAATATTAATTGCTGCAAACCCATCATTTTGCTTAACTTATAATTATATAGAGAATGTTTCATCAGTCACAAAAATTGATCGTCGTGGATTTATTTAAAATGGATGAATCGCAAATAAAAGATGACGCAAATAATAGTTGGTTTACAGTATATGAATCTATATTAATCAATGTTCATGTGGTAGGGTCATGATCATACCTCTGAAAGTTATCTTAAATTGTGTAAACAGTGGTCAAGTCCTTCAGTGCTGAAATCTGTCAATTGTTGTACATGTAAATTGATGGAGATGGGGCATTGCCAAGTCTATTTTATCATTAGACCTCTTTTTTTTATATTGATGTACATAATGATAAAATGTATATATAACAAGAGATCTGGTATTTTTATATAATGTATCATGTGATATTATTCGATTGTTGTGTTAAACCTGGTAGTTATGTGATAATATTTATTGATTAGCAGTTAGTTTTGTTGGTTTTATATGTTATATTTATTTAGTTCTCCGTCCTTTGTTTTGAAGTTGTATTTCATGATGTTGATGCCTTCAAAACTGAAAATAAAATTGATTTTTAAAATGTTATTCATTGTTCATAAGAATTATTAACAGAAAAATACATTTCAAATATCCTTATCTTTACCTTTTGAAAAAAAAACAAAACATTGAAAACAACTAATATAATATTTTTCAAATGTTAAAGATATTTCAAAGTGAATTGCTACAATGTCAAATGATGATATAACTTTATATAAGTGAGAGTTTTAATAATATTTTTTCATCAACTTTAATTTTCACATCTTGTGATTTGTCATCAGCGAAAATTACTGCATTAAAATCACTTTGATAGTACATTAATGTTATCTGAAGTTGATATGAAAGGAAGCTTGAGTTCCTCTGAATACATTTATGTACAAAAATGTAATCTTCAGAGACCTTGAGTTTTCTAAGAAACTTGTCATTCCAATGGGCACTAATTGTACTCCTTTCTTACATGTAGCTGAACTTTTTTTTAAAAATAATTTCTATGAAGCGGATTTTATTCCGAAATTTTTACACAAAAAGAGAAAAACACGTACATGTACTTGCTGTGGCCTTTAATTCGACATATGAATGTATCAACAATGTGTTGTCTTGTTATTTTGAACTGCCATCAGTTGTCATATGAATGAAAAATAACTATTGTTAATTAGTTATTTGAATGAAAATTATTATTGTTAATCAATAGTTATTTCATTCAAATAACCAATTAACAATAGTTATTTTTCATTCATATATTGACAACTACATGTATTCCATGTTTTATGCTCTCTTCACATGTTTGTGTTGCTTTTGGATTTTTTTTTAACCGATCAATATTCATTATCTTGACTCGGCGTAATAATCAATCAATCTTTCGTCTCTAATCAGCTGGGAGAAATAGACTCGTTTATGCCGGTGATGAAGGTATATTTCTACAAAGTAATGGAAATTAAGGAAAGAATTCTATAGTCATCACGTTAAATTTATTTTGATAATAAACTTGAAATAGATATGACATACTCTTAGGTATTAAAAAAATTATCTTACTCAGATATATCAAGATGACAAAATAAACTAGGAGTCCGGTCATAACAGTACTGTAAAAACTTTAAAAAGAAGAAAAAATGTTGCATTTTCGTTTTGAAGAAAAATTCTTCCACAAAATTATAAAGCTCCTCACTAAATGTTGTAGTATACTATAACATTGAATCGTGAGTTTAAACTTAACATATTTTTTTGGCAATGTAAGTACTTAAATTTGATGCAGTATTATAGAAATAGAGGTTCTGACAAAATCTGTTCAAAAGCTCAGGTGATCAAGGTCATTCACACGTAGTCACCTTACTATTTACCTTGATCTCCATCTGGTCAATGATAATTCTACAAGATTATCTAAAGTTACAGTAACGTCAGTTCTAGACCAGAAAATTATTCCACGTAAATTATCAAGGTTTGAACATAGTAATCAAATTAAAGAAATTCTTTTTCAAAGAAAATTGTACAAAAACTACTAATCATATATGATTATAGTTTAAAAAGAAAAAGTTTAGAAAGAAATCTACAATACAGCTCACAATAAGCATGTCGTTGTTTTATGACCTCCTCGTATTTTTTCTTTGGCCCTCAATTTGCCTCTTTGATGCAAAATGGATATTACAAAAACTTTTTTGCACATGGGCAGAATATCATTAATCATTTTTCAAAAGATGAATAATGCATATATCTAATCAGGATGTATATGGAGAAAACGACCAGAATTCAAGCTAAAAAGTACATTAAACATTACAAAATAGTAGCAAAGCAATCACTGGCCTCCAAAACACCAGAGTTGGTATCAGGTGCCATGGAGGAGTGAGAATCCCTGTCGACCGGCCACACCCGCCGTGTGCTCCTTGTCACGATCTAGAATGATCATGATCAATTTAGTACATGTATATAAATGATGGACTAATAATTAGTATGAAAACGTCAGTCAGCATTTGACTCAATGATGAATTGTATTTGCTGACAAAGTCATTGTATCAACCATAGAACTTACGAAATGATGACTTTTTAAAATGAGGCTGTTGATATTCTTGCTAATTTACCTCGTTTTAGAAATTGTTCATCCGTAGAGCATCCTCTTGTATTGAATCCACTGTGATATAAACTCCGTCTGCTGGTGATGAAATACGCGTAGATATTGAACAATATTCGATCTCAAAAGTCCATTAAACATATATTGCTGCATATAAGTAAGGGAAGCTGACGATTGAAAATTTAAAGTCACCATGAAGTTTGGTTGTACATGTTAGAATACTAATAGTATTAACGTCTTTTTCAAATAAATGACGAAAATATGAAAACAGACGTGTCAGACATTTCGGTGTCTTTTATTTCAAACTCACAAGGATATATCGATTGATCGAATACACATAAAATGGAAATACATGTAATAGTTGTTAATTAATAATTATAAAATATCAAATAATAATTATTGCGTCGTCGATATATCTCCATGCATGTCGAGTTGAAGGGCACAGCAAGTGTCTTCTCCTTCTTCAAATTTTGCTTCAATTGAATTCAAAAAAAGTCTGGCAAAAGTTTGGCGCAATTTGTATATATGGGAATTCCAACAGATTGTAGGAAGATCTTTTTCTCAAATAGAACATCATGTATAGATATTGTCAATCAGAAGTCACAAGCATCTGTTTGATATCAACTTCAGAGTACCTATGTGTACAATCAGAATATTTGTTAACATAATAATATTACAGGTAGGTAATTGTAAATTCCATTAAAAAAAGCAGCTTTCGGTAATATGAAAAAGCTTGGACTTTTATATATCGTGGGAAGGGTGTATATCAAGTTTAAAAGTCAAAAGATTTTAAGCTGTTGCTTTTGGTGAAATCTTGTGATTGCAATTTTGCGAAAGTATCCACATCTGATTTACATCACTTCTAAAAAAAATAATTGTACAGTACTACTGAAGAAATTCAAATCATGTATATATCTAAACCGTTTGTTGTTCATGTCTAAAAATCTTTTGATCCAATTGGTGTACCGTAAAGTCTTTATCTGACAAAAGAACTCAGAGAAAGTCATAGTCCTCACTTAACCTTATTCATGTTATTATAAAGATCGTGCACGTACAATCAAAAAGTTTGATATAATTTTGGGAATTTTTGGGAATTAAGTTTTTGATATGTTTGAACATTTCTTGACATTGATTTTATCATTTGTATTTTTATGTGACATCAAGATCCTACAAGCAGTGAGTTGTGATTTTGACAGAACGCATTTAGTAAACAACTTTAATGAAACAGGAGTAAGTATATTGTTTGCTTGTTGAGTTATTCATTATTAAATTTTTTGCTTTCTTACTTAATTATGATTGACAGTTTCTTATTAGTTCAGCTTTGCAGTAACATGAAATCATGGATATACTAGTATAAATGATAATAAAAGTTAAGCTAACTAGTAAATGCGATTTTATTTACAGACAAATTATATTAATTTTATTGATAAACAATCTTTGATGCAATATTATTACAAACATTAAGAAATGAATTTTTTATTTATGGTGTCCAGTTTCTTGGTACATGGCATGAATTAGAAAGGACAACATTTCAATGGGGAGACAACACGTGGGACTCACAGGTGTGGAACTTTAAACGAGGAAACGATGGTCACCTGTATATGGCGTACACAGGGTTCGCGTGAGTAAAACAAAGCTTAAATTGATTACTGTTTTTATTACATCTAGTGATCAATTGCATGTCAGCAAAATATGAAAGAAGTATGCTACAAAATAGTATACAGTGCGTGTACATGACTAGCAATAACTAGTATTTAATTAACAATTCTTTCTATATCATTTTTGCTCTTGTGAGCTGAAAGCATAACCCCTAGGGGTAGGGTGGGACCAAAAGGAGCAATCAAATGTTAACAAAGAAATTCATAGAAAGAATCTTTAAAAATGAACTTTTCGAGAAACAAAGCGATGATTAGTCACATCATATAGAAACATCCTCAGGCAGTGTATATAGATTCAATTTTGTTAAAATCATTTAATTGTCCTCAGGTTGGGACACTATGGGCGGTTAAAGTTTTACATAGGAATGCATAAGAATAATCTTTAAAAAATTCCCTCTCAAGAATAGCAAAGGCATGGATAGTCATATTTAATATAGAATTATTATTAAATAAAGAAGGTTCACATTTAATCAAATCATGACCCCTGTACGTGTAAGGCACAACCACATGTAGGAAATTTTCTTGAAAAAATCTGAAAACCATGATTAGTCAATGTTCCAACATCTAGCAATATCGAAATTTTTTTACTCGAATACTGCTATACAAAACCCTATACAGGTATTAGAATCATTTGACAATACTGCAGTCTCGATCAAAATCATCATTTCGTAAGTTCTATGGTCGATAGAATTACCTTGTCAGCAAATATACTCAACAAAAAAAGAAACGCATATTCAGATTAAACATGATAATCTAAGTTTTCAGTTTAAACTTTAATTTTTAAAAGTGATTTTAGAGTGTGTTGTGATAAAAATCAAATAAGTCCTATGTTTCAAATTGACTGGTTAAGTTGATGTCATTGACATCGCCTCTAAATTCTAGAGGCATACGTCTTTACCAATCCATATGTCCTTTGCAACCTCTCAGCGCTAGTGGATTTCCAATGTACGGACTTCGTGCACGAATACCAGCTACTCTCAGTCTTTTATGAACAATTTGTGCATTTTATGCTGATTTTCAGCAGTTTGTACAGCAGTTCCGAGTGGATTGCGCAGGTGTTGATGGAGGATCTGACGGTCCTTTCTGGGTGTGGTAACCCGCGAACGGCGAATTCTAGGTCTGTCATCTGTGTTCCTAGCTGGTGTAGACGTGCGTTTAACTGCTGCAAAGCTGATTTATGTACACCAAACACAGTTGCAACTTGCAGTTGCGAAGTTCCGGTTAGAATCAATCTTAGAGCCTTATTGCATTCATCTTTGTTTAGGCATGGCATTGCAGCATCAACATTGCAATCAAAGCAGAAATATGGGTTTAATAGTGTAGTGATTATTGTTTCTTTAAATCCAAAATTTCATTGAAAAATAGACCCCCGATTTACAAGAAATCATGCAATACACTATTTTCATCAATATTATTGATCAAGGGAAACCACTCAACAATT
The DNA here is from genome assembly GCA_003671525.1 of Saccostrea glomerata. Classification (NCBI taxonomy): domain Eukaryota; kingdom Metazoa; phylum Mollusca; class Bivalvia; order Ostreida; family Ostreidae; genus Saccostrea; species Saccostrea glomerata. The sequence goes on along the minus strand of PRKT01000086.1, from coordinate 902,290 downwards.
GGGGTTTCAAAGCCAATGTTGTACTTTAAATAGGTCACAGGTATTTAATGATAAAAAATATAGTTGTTCCATATACTTTTTTCAAAATTTCTTTGATGAGTAAAAATTATGCGTTTCTTTTTTTGTTGAGTATACATTGAGTCAAATGCTGACTGACATTTTTCATACCAATTGTAAGTCCATTATTTATACACTGAATTGACGACAGTTTTCCGATATTTCCTGATTATGACAAGGAGCACACGGCGGGTGTGACCGGTCGGCAGGGAATGATCAATCCTACATCCACCTGATCCACCTCTGATGTTTGGGAGGTCCATGTTTGTTCTGCTCCTATTTTATATTGTTTTATGGACTTTTGATCTTGGATAGTGTTCGTTATCTCCAAATGTTTAATTAAAAGAAAATGCTATAATTTTATGCTAATCCAATGTCTATTCCAGACAGGAAGAATTTGCTAAATTGATCTCGAACGTGACACAAATTTCACAGTCAAGGCCTATAGGTCCCCGATTTGATATCAGTATTATAGTTTACACCTATTCATGATATACACAGATAACGAACAGTATTGAAGCCCAAAGTCCACAAAACAAATCAGGAAGAGAGCAAACACGGACCTCCAAAACATCAGTGGTAGAATCAGGTGCGAAGAAGGAAGCATCCCCTGTTTACCGGTCACACCCACCGTGTGCTCCTTGTCATTTTATTCCACAATCTAAGGACCAAATGTTATCTTTTGAATGATAGCCTTGACATATATTCACGACAAATATATTAGGAGTAGGACATAATGTTTTAAGAATTCTTTTCGAGTACCCAGTGAAACTCAGCCATCTATTTCTTCTGAGGTTTTCTGTATTTACATATATACACATTTACATGTCCAAGTGTTTCCATATATATATATATATAATTTCAAAACAAAATGAAGAATCGGTACAGTTTTTGGTATATTAAAAGTAAAAATCCAAAAATATCACAAAACATTTACTGCAAGCGCTTTCGCCATGTTCGGCTCTTCAGGCA
>PRKT01000086.1:830380-899413 GCA_003671525.1 Saccostrea glomerata | reverse complement strand
ATATATATATATATATATATATATATATATATATATATATATATATATATATATATATATATATAATATTTGAACATTGAAACCTGTTCAAATACAATTTCATCAAATGATCACAATTTTATTTCTAATTGACTTAATTTCACAGTGATTGATGTTCCCAGTACATTTATTGTATGCCGCCCAGGTCTATAAAATTATTAATTACATTGTATTTGGCTTCAAACCTATGATTAATATAAATATAACCTTTGAAAATAAGTCACAAAATAGATACACATGTATAAGTAGTAAGGTATTATTAAGCATGTTTGGAAATATAATTGCAGATTGGCTTGTAATCATACATGTATATCTATACCAGGCATATGGAGAAAAAAAACTTATTTCCAAAATGTATCTGTTTACTTCAGGTCACACGTCCAATAATAAAGTAATCAGTGAATAGAAGGGGGATACATGAACATACTTTTTAAATGCCAAAAAGAATAAAAAGATATACAGTACATACAATGAATGAATCAATTTTTTCTAAAGTCCTCGTACACAGTCTTGTACTTCCCCTAACACCGGACTCTTGAGTGGAACTGGAGGGGCATACACAATGACGTCAGAGGGAAGATATGAAGGTGAGTCATGACGTTTCAAAGTTACACATTGACGTCGGAAGATGAGTAACGAGGTATCAAAATTACACAATGACGTCAGAAAGGAAGATATGAATGTTACAAATTGACGTCAGAGGGAAGAATAAAAATTAGCCACGACGTATTTTGAAAATTTACACATTGATGACGCTAGAGATCGAGAGAGGTAGGTACGGGTATACGTACTGTAGCAAGAGACTTTTTTACTGTTTGGAAAGACACGAGGTAAGTCAAAATAACAAATTGCACGACAGGGGGAAGGTATGAAGGTGAGTGATGACGTATCAAAGTTACATTGACGTCAGAAGGAAAGCATGTGAGTAAATTGTATAAGATATCGAATTCACATATTGATGTCATGAGGTAAATAATTTTACATTTTTGATCATTGAACCATGTCGAACGAAATGTTTGCATCAAGCTCGAATTATTAAAAAAAAAATTAAAGTTATGTTTGGTCTCTTTGATCATTAGTATTAATATATATATTTTGGCTTTTTTATTCAATAGTTTTTTTCTTGTGTTCCTATTCCTTATAACATTTCTTCTTGAATACGTCTAGCTGCATTACGAGTTGCTTACACGGACTACGCAAACATCGCCTTGGTATACCTGTGTTATGCTCCTGAAGTACAGGGTACCTGTGACAGGACAGCTGTTCACGTCTCGCTCCTCTCCCGGACACCTGCTCTTTCCACACCACAGCGGTCCGTGCTGAAGGCTCACCTGGATCTAAAATGTGTGGAAGATCATCACCTTAACCAAGCTTCCACAGGTCTGATTGCATGATTATACATACACATCTTAACAGATTAAAACAAAAATGGATTTTCAGTAAAAAGCCACCCCCCCCCCCCCCCCCAATATTCAATTTAAATATATAGTATATTTATCATATTACAATTGGTGATTTGTGATTACATGGTATATAGAAAATAGTATCCTGTATACGTATACATTGTATATGAGACTTTACGAAGTATTTGCATCTTCAGCTTCTTTATGGATTTGCGAAATCCCCGATTTTTGAGGCTGTAAGAGTTAGTTTTGTTGAATTTGTGTTATGAAGAAACCAACGATGTGTACAAATTTTCAAATATAGTATTTATTTCTATTTTTCATTCAAACTATTATATTATATTTGTCATTCAAAATATATTTGCTATTGCTCAAGCAACCACAAAATCAAATGTTAGATCTAAACCTTCTTTATATCGACTAAAATGCAAATTGACCATTTCATACTATATGAGAAAATGTCAGACAAATTAATTTCTTTTTCAGGTCGTTGTCAGGTACCGATTCCAATTAGTAAGTATACTTTAATTACAGATAATTTGTAAAAAGCTAGATATTGTCTCTTTTTATTATATACTTATTTATTTACGTACTTCCATATGTGCTTAAATGGCTTTTGTATGTTTGTAGAATATTTTAAAAATACTTCTTTTGTCAGCTTTTCATTTTTTTTCCATTCCAGTACCAGTTGGGAAGTAAGCGTCTTTGGAACAAATGAATTCTGTAAAATCCAATTTAATGTATGACAACAAACTGAAATAAATTTGTTAATGAAATTGGCAGAGAGATAAGTTTGATTGTTTATTTTATTTGTTTGATTGCTTTTGTGTCACATTCATCTAGTGAAATTTTCACTCATATAGAGACACCACCTATTGCCGGTGGTGAATGCAAAATTTTTCCTATACTCGGCACTCAAGGCCATTAAGTAGGGAGGGATCTTTTTCATGTTGAAAATAATGATAGACAGTGTACACGGGAAGAAGTTTGATCACGACCCGAAAGTGTATCCTGATTTTGATGACTGAGACAATGGCAAGATCACATATATGAAAGTTTAAATGATTTCATAGTCTGTAACTTTAATGCAAAGAATTAATGTACATGCTCAAAGTCACTGGATTTTTTTAACACGATATTTAATAAGTGGTGAAATTTTATTCTAGAAGAATGCACAAATAAATCTAAAATTTGTCATGACCCTGGACTATTGTCGTAGGATCAGGAATTTAGTCTTACTCTTTGCCATAATTGTACATATTCTCCCACTGAAGATAAATAATTGATAAAACCAAACTTGATCAAAGATTGATTAAACAAAATTACTAAAATAAAACGAATATCCAACTTCCATCTTTCTGTCATGAAAAGTTTAATTATTATCCATGAATCATGTAATATTTTTGAAGTCAGTATGATGTACATTCAGTAAAACAGATAATATTATTTCCTTCCCAGACTACATGTATTCAGAATTACAATATGACAGTAAGAAAATTTTATCATTAAACACAAACTAACAATAAAACAAGATACCACATGTAATTCACCAAGTTAAATGAGAAAAAAAAACAACATTTTAATTAAGTAATAAATGTCGAAAGCTACTGAGTATTGCTTATGAACATAATGAAAGCTAGATAAATTTGATATCTATTACGCATGAGCATCAGATAATTATGATGGAGGCGGAATAAATCCAAATTATCACTGCTTTACTGTGGGAAAATGAAAGGCCTTGATTTTAGATTTTAACTTCCACCCTTCTAAGTCGCCCGCGCGGCGCAGTGGCTAGAGCTCTAGAGTCGCGGAGGAAGTAGTCAATCCTTAGGTCGCAGGTTCGAATCTCATTGTTGGACGTGGAGCCCGGTCCTTCGGATGATACCGTATAAACCGAGGTCCCGTGTCGCAGTAGTTGCTGGCACGAAAAAGACCCCTCCCTGCTCAATGGCCCTGAGTGCCGAGTATAGGACAAAATTTGCAGCTCTCCACCGGCAAATGGCGTCTCCATATGAGTAAAAAATTCTCGAGAGGGATGTTAAACAATGTACAATCAATCAATCAATCCACCCTTCAATCATTTGTCTCTTTATGTTAAGTACATTTAACTGAATTTATCAAAATTTTTCTGAAAGTTCTGTCAAATAGACAATTTATGTAAGGGTTTGCAGCGTGACTTAAGAGATATGATGTCCTGAGAAGAAAGAACAAATTAATTTTGAAAGAACTCTGTTCCGTTAACCATTGGAAATTTTGAGGACTGTTATACAATATGAGCACAATCACAAGAGGAGGTAAATACGAAATAAGAAATATCACAAACATTGTTAAAAACATCATATGAGTAGAAAATCGAGGTCTTCTTAGTGCCGTTCTAATCGAAATGGATCGTATGGGATTTTCACGAGATTTTGGCGAATTTGCGAGTTCCTTGTTTGTTTCATGAATGGAAAAAAATTGGGAAGTTTTCTTTTTGCCATTGCTGGCTCCCATTGCACGGTCACTTTCAATACATGTACTTATTTCTAGGGTTTTAGACGCTTGGTTCGAAGAACCAGATGGGTGATTCAGTTGTGAATCGTCCATATCATCACCCTCCTTTTCCTTTGTGAGTGGTTTTACATTATTGTCTTCCTCTGTAGTCGACATATCCAATATGTCTACGGGATTCTGTTTACATGTAGTGGTGTTTTCAATGCAATGCGGTGAAAATTTTCGGAGTCTTGTGCGGATGACGTAGGCAATCTTTACGTTCAAGACCATAGTACACGTAAAATTTCCTACTGTAGCCAATCCTATGGCAATGGAGTAGAAGTGTTCAAGATTTGGGTATCTTTTAGTTGCAATAGCAATCAAGGCTCCTTGAAATGTCTCGTTATCAATTGTCATTGGCAGTAGTTGACTTCCACATGTTGCAAACGTCGGTAAATTCAAAATGGCGGACGATATAACTATCAAAATAATCAGTTTCTTCTTCTCTCTGTCTGTCAGTTGTTTCTTTTTGATTTGACAAGTTCTACGATATCTGTCAAATGAAATCGCGAAAACCAACACAATAGAAGTACTGAGAATCCAGAAGATGATAAAATAAAACAACTTACACAATAAATCTGAATAGAAGAGTACCAGAAAATAAAAATTCAATACAACGCAAAGAGAACATATGGTACAAGCCAGTAAATCTACGCAGGCCAGAACTGGGATAAAATAGCGACCTTCTCCATCGATTTTCTTCTTTATGTAGAACATAAGAAGCACTGCATTTCCAATGGAACCGAAACAGAGGTACAGCAAAACGACCGTGATTGTCGGCACGGTGGCGTAAATTAGAGACCAATTCCATTTTATCAAATTATCGGCAACCATTGCGAGAAATCTAACACATTGCTCGCTTTGACTCCAGATCCCAATGTACTTATGAATAATGTTTAACATGTATAAATCAACAGGTTTCTTCCTTTTAGATGTAGCAAAGTCTAAGGTTTAAAAGTCAAGTCGATTTGAAATTATTACAAGGAAAATGAAATTCATAATTTGATTATTTACAGAGCAGATCTGTAACCACTTAAAATTTTTGTAATACAAGGACACAAGGTTTGATGAAACTTTCCTGATTATTAAAGCTGAAAACCGTGAACATATTTAAAGCTAAATGGGATGCCACCAGCATTGAAAAATTTATAATCATGAACAATACTATACATCAATCTTGACAAAATTAGTAATGATTACATGTTAATTTTAATCAAAGCTTCATACAAATCGCATAAAATTTATCTTATGCTTTACATGTATGCTTATCGCAAACAATGAAATCGAATAGATTCAAGAGTATCCAAACTAACATCATGCAAAACTGCTTATTGCATGCTTAAAATTATGATTTCTGAAATATTAAAAATTATTTACTATATTTTATCCAAGATGGAAAATATAATAGATATATTTATTTTGTAGCTCATATGATTGACTTATGCGTACCAAATTAAGTCAAAAGAATAAATATAATCTGCATAAAAAGACTCTTGCATATATTCTTTATTCGATATATCCCAGGATGAAAGAATATTCAATGTTGACTTGGATTGGGACAGAAAGTGAATTCTAGGATCATTAAACAGATTGATTTTCCAGGACGATTATCTCCCCAGATAAAATACAGATAAATATTAACGTAATCAAGGTAAAATTCAACATGTAATATAAATTCCTTGGATATACACTAAATGCCACCATCTATATTGGTTGTATCTAGAAATAAACCCCACTAAGGATCTCAAGATCTCTGGAATAAATAGAGTCGACATTTGAATGAAAGTAACTCATAGTAACATGTCGTTGGTACATAAAAATGTCGAAGTGGAGGCCACAGCAGGTGCCTTTCTTCCCACTTATTTCTTTTAATAAATACAAGTAATCAATATAAAACAGGTCGGCTTTTAACGGAAAATAATTTGTGCCCATAGGAATTTTAACAGCTTTTTGAAAGGCTTGGTACCGTTGTCTAAATAAATGTTGTCAATAAGGAAGTCAAGCATTCTTTTAATATCAACTTTGTAAAGAAATGGCCAAACAAAATGAAATTAGTCAATTGTAATTCCATATATGCAGAGACAATTTCTTTTTTTGACATTATTTTAGGCTTACAGTATTAAATATGGACTCATTTACCGGGAATATAGTATCTTGAGCAGAATTATCCCACTGAATTAAAGTAAACTGTGCATGATGCAACTTCCTGTCAGTGGATAGTGTGTGTGGACTGTTTGTAAAACCTGCATGAATTTCGGGATAAGAAAGTTTACTGTCAATTATTTAATTAAATTTACATAGTATATATATACTTGATATAATTACCTTGTCAGCAAATACAAATTATCATTGAGTCAATACAAATGCTGACTGACGTTGTTCATACTAATTGTAAGTTCATTATTTACACCTTGAATTGACGAAGGATTTTTCTGTATTTTCCAAATCATGACATGGAGCACATGACGAGTGTGACCATTCAGCAGGGGATGCTCACTCTTTCATGGCACCTGATTCCACCTCTTAATTTTTGGAGGTCTTTGTTTGCTCTGCTCCTTTTTTGTATTGTTTTATGGACATTTGATCTTGAATACTGTTCGTTATCGCCATATGTCGCATTAAAGCTATATAGTTATATAAAGTGAAACTATTTCCTTGTGTGAGACCTTCAGAGCACATATGTGTAGAATCAGATTGATTTTAACAAGTACTAAGTATTGTAATATTGTTGATGACCCATCACAAGATACGAAAATGTAATTCCATTTTGATTAGAGAAGCAGCTGTTTATTATAAAGTTTGAAAAAAAAATCAATTGTGGGGAATGGTTGTATACGAGAGTGTAAAAAAATTGTTCGTCCTCAGATGTTATCGACTTTTGAAAACAAATGTCGATTTTAAATTATCTGAACATTTCTTTGGATTTTTTAATAACCCACATCTGATTTACAAAGCCAAACAAAAATCAACAATGGACAGCTTAAAAACTTACGACTTTTCAACTTTATACACAACAATTCCCCATGACAAATTAAAATTCAGGATTTCTGATATCATTGACAGCTGTTTCTTCAATAAAAATGGAACTCGTAAATTTACTTACCTGGTCATTGGTCATTTGCAAAAATATTTTATTATAACAGATTCTGATTGCACACACAAGTACTCTGAAGTTGACATCAAGAAGATGCTTGAGTTTCTGATTGACAATATCTATGTGGTTTTTGGAGACCAGGTCTTCCAACAATCTATTGGAATTCCCATTGGTACCAATTGCGCTCCGTTATAAGCAGACTTTTTTTTCAAGTGAAGCAGAATTTATGCAAAATCTTATGCGTGAAAAGAAGAAAACACTTGCTGTGGCCTTCAACTCGACCTTTAGATATATCGATGAAGTGTTGTCAATTAACAATGGTAATTTCTATTCCTACGTCGATACAATATATCCAGGAGAGCTTGAGATTAAAGACGCAACAGAGTCTGACATATCTGTTTCATACTTGGATATTTACTTGAGAAAGACGTTAATGGTAACCTAACAACCAAGCTATATGATAAACGTGATGACTTTAACTTTTCTATCGTCAACTTCTCTTACTTATGCAGCAATATACCTTCATCACCTGCATACGGAGTGTATATACCTCAGTTGATTCGATACACAAGAGCATGCTCTACGTATGAACAATTTTAAAACGAGGTAAATTATTGACAAGCAAGTTGATGAAACAAGAATTTCAACAGTCTCGTTTAAAGTCATCATTTCGCAAGTTCTATGGTCGATACAATGCCCTTGTCAGCAAATTTATCATTGAGTCAAATGCTCACTGACGTTTTTCATTCCAATTGTTAGTCCATTATTTACTCACTGAATTGACTACTGTTTTTTCCGCTATTTCACAATCATAACAATAAGCACACGGCGGGTGTGACCGGTCAGCAGGGAACGTTACTCCTCCATGGCACCTGATCCCACCTCTGATGTTTCGGAGGTCCGTGTTTGCTCTGCTCCTATTTTTTATTGTTTTATGGATTTTGATATTGAATACTGTATGGTATCTCCATATCCTTCATTTATAAGTTATGTCGTAACTTTAGGACAGGTAAATCGATGAACTAGGGAGAAACTAAATATTGCGGCTTTATATCCAAGACTTCTTATGAAGAGAGAGAATGCGTCTTGGGGAGAGAAAATCCAATGGACTACTTGTATATGGATGATTATGCTCTTACAGGTTAATACTGCTTTACTTTGCATGGAATTACAAAAATTTCAAAAATTGTTAGACATGTGTCAAAATTAGTCCAAGATATATAAAAATGATCATGCAAAAAATTGAGCTGGCGAAATAGATGTAGACATGTTCGAATAATTCTCCATCATTTGAAGAGCACCCCTTTATAAACCAAAAAATAGCATATGGTTTTATCCATTATTATATATGCATGAATAGTTGAATACATTATGTTTTATCTACAGGTACAGGTAATATTTATTAATATATGACTTGTATTTTGATTGATATCAAATAAGAATTTGGTAAATGATATTTTAGATACTAGTGAATGGAAACTGAAATTGAAAATTTAATATGATTTGTCAGTGATTATCACATTTTGTGTTTTACTGAAACACATTTAGATGCAGATATTGATGATAATGCTATTTCGATTGATGGGTTTTCTACAATTTTCCGCAAAGATCGTACCTCATATGGGGGCGGTACCCTGATTTATGTATCCGATTCACTTCGAGCCTCAAGACGCACTGACCTTGAACCTTTGAACACGGAGTGTATATGGATAGAAGTTAGCGACCCTATAAGTAACATTTACCTTTGCTGTCTATATCGGCCTCCGAATTCTGATGAATCCTTTTGGAAAAACATAATGTGGTCCATTGAAAAAGTTTCTGATATATCCAATAAGATAATTATCCTTGGAGACTTAAATGTAGATTGTTTAGATATTCCACGCACTCACATTGTCAACGAAATTTTATCTAAATATAGCCTTAGTAATATTGTCAATGAAGCAACGAGAGTCACGAGTAGATCGAGCACGCTTATTTACCCAATTCTGGTTAGCTCAGACATCATGGTGCTTCACTCTGGAACTGTTCAGGTTGATAATTTTATTTATAAGTGACCATAAAGGAACTTATGTTATTCAAAATCAATCATACGAAAGAAAGGTTTGGTTATATAAACACGCAGATATGGATAAATTGAATTCTCTCATTGAAAATACTGAGTGGAATACCCTTATAAGTGAGGCACCTGATATAGATCAAGCAACAAACAATTTTACATCAACATTTTTGAATATAGTAAAGAAATGTATTCCTGAAAAATCGGTTATAATTCGTCCGAAAGATAAACCCTGGTTTGATTCGGCTCTGCGTGAAACACATAGAAATAAAAATAGATTATTTAGTAGGGCCCAGAAGACAAAAAGAAACTCTGACTGGGAAAAATATAAGAAATGCAGGAACAAGTTTAATAATATGAAAAAAATCGCCATTGAAAAATATCATAATAATATAGAGCATCACATTACAGACGCAAGTAACAATAATTCCAAACTTTACTGGAAGCTATTGAGAGATATATTTAAAGTTAAATCTACTACAGATATTCCTCCTCTACAGTATACCGATGCATGTGTGGCTTTTACAAATTGTTTTAAATGATTATATTGCTTCTATCACTAGTATTGACGAAAGCGACGCCATGTTACCGAATTTCTTTTCTGTTTGCAATAACCTATTTGAAACAGTCTGTATTGATGAACAAGAGATTATAGATATTATTTCAATTCTTCCTGTTAATAAAGCAATAGGCCCAGACAATATTAGTCACAAGATGTTGAATCCACCATGTATACTATTGTAAAACCATTATGTTTATTGTTTTATAGGTCATTAGTTGATTGTATTTTTCCTTGCAAATGGAAAGTTGCTAATGTTCTCCCTTTATTCAAAAAAGATGATCCATCTTTTATGTCTAATTATAGACCTGTGTCACTGTTAAGTTGTATTGGTAAAATAATGGACCGAATCATATTTAAGCAATTGTATAATCACTTTCGTGACAACAATCTTTTCTACAAATACCAGGCTGGATTTTTACCAGGTCATTCCACTGTATATCAACTAATAGAAACATATAATGCTATTGTTAAAGCTATCGACGATGGTGAAAATGTTGTATGATATTCTGTGATCTTTCTAAAGCATTTGATCGTGTGTGGCACAAGGGTCTCTTGTTCAAACTCAGAACTTATGGTATAGAGGGAAATATGTTTTTTTGGTTAAAGAGTTACATAGAAGGTAGATCACAAAGAGTTTTATACAGAAACTTGCTATCTGACGAAAAACCTATACACGCGGGTGTCCCGCAAGGCTCAGTGTTAGGACCTCATTATTTCTTATATATGTTAATGATGTTGCTGAAGAAATGTACGAAAGCCCAGAAGGCTCATTCGAGATTCGAGATTCAAAATACGAGATTCGAGATTCGAAATACGAGATTCGAAATTCGAGATTCGAAATTCGAGTTTCGAGATTCAAGATCCAGATTAACCAATCAAAAGTGTTTCAACATTTGATTACTCCCCTTTGTTATGTTTCTACTATCAAGAAATCGTTGAATATATTTATAACAAATGGGTCATTTGCAAAAATGATAATGCAAGAAAAAAATGTTTTATGTATTAAAAGGAAATAAAAATAAAATTTGGATTACATTTTGAAAAATACATAGATAATTTTATTTTTCTCAGTAAAAAAATAGTAAAATTAATGTATATATAGAATATTATATGGTCCTATCGTTGACTTGCAGAATAAGTAGGTCGACTATTTTTTTTAATCAGATCATTGCTGAGGGAGAATTTTGTATTTGATTATAATTAGATATGAAATACTAGTATTATGAATCGTCTCTACACTGCACAGTAATTCAAGGGTATATATTTCATTACATTTATAAAGGGTACATTTGTGCATTGAGACTTGGCTGCTGAATTAATCGAACTGTAGCGTTACAAGGTTTCACGAGTATATTTTAGTCTTTGGTCATAACGGTATGTCAGAGACTAAAATTTAAAACCATGACGCTATAGTTCTGCATCTTATTTAAACTCATCTACAATTGATATAAGATAAAATAAATGCCGCATTTATTTTAATTCATATAGCCAATCTGTATTGTATGTATAATTTTTAATTAATTCAAGAAATTCAAGCCTTAGATTAACATAAGTAATTAAATACTTAATTTTTATGTATTTCCTCTACATGTATCAGGAAAACGAACGCGATTTTTGTTTTTCAATACCACGTCGCCATTCAAATTTTACAAAGTAACATTTTCAGTGTGTTTGGAAAAAAGGCAGGTGGGGTTGGTAGGGGTGGGGTTATTGTTAATCTTTAGACACTTGACACTTATTTATTACCCCGGAAACAAAGTAAACAATACAAAAATATATATACTCCTGATATATGTATTCTATTTAATATTTAAGACGCCATAATATAAATTGAAGTATATCTTGCTGATCAAAAATCCAATGATAATTTAAATTCCTTCTAATATATATAACACTCTTTCTTGCATTGTAATTTAATCAAATGACTCATTTGTTATTAATATATTAAACGATTTCTTGATAGTAAAATCATAATAAAGGGCAGTAATCAAATGTTGAACCCGCTTTTGATTGGTTAATCTGGATTTCGAATCTCGAATTTCGAATCTCGTATTTCGAATTTCGAATCTCGTATTTCGAATCTCGAATTTCGTATTTCGAATCTCGAATCTCGAATGAGCCTTCTGGGCTTTCGTAGAAATGACAAGTTTTTGTAGATTATTTGCAGATGATAACTCCCTACAACAGTCATCTAAAAATGTTAATACTATTGAAAACAAACTGAATTCTGATCTTTACAAGCTAGAAATTTGGTCGAAAAAATGGCTTCTTAAATTCAATCCTTCTTAAACTAAAGCAACATTTTTTAGCCTGAGAAAAGATGTTATTTATCCTAAACTCTTCTTCCAGCAAAGTCAGCTAGAATTTGTTTCTTCTTATAAACATTTAGGGATTTTTTTCTCACAAGATCTTAGTTGGTCTACACATATTGATACTATTCTAGCTAATGCATATAAGAATTGGGCTCGTTAAAAAAACTTAAATTTGTAGTCAACCTTCGTGTGACCGGAAGGAAAGAGGGCTTGAAAGGGTGTGTCTGTGAACGCTTAGTATTAGCAGCAAATTTTGCAAAGTTGGAACATACTTTAAGTAGGATACGTAATCCCCAATTCCCCGGCCTCCATTTTGAAGCTAAAAATATAACCCATACTGCCATACTGAGAGTTATAGATAGAGCGGAGAAGTTATTTCCTTAAAGACACAAATTAAGAAATGACTAAGGAAAATTTTAAGATTGTTTTGTGAGACAGCTGTGACAAATCTTAGAAACCTCCTAAGTTGTAACTTAGGCATATCTAAAGTTATGTCTTACGACATATCTCAGAAAACGTTTGTGAAACAGGCCCCGGGTGATTTTGATTTTTAACTTTTGGCAAAGTTGGTGTAGATAATTGTGTATGCATTCATTGATTATTTACTTTAGCCTTGCGTACCAACTGCAGGGTGATATTTAAATTCCTTAATTTCGAAGAGTTTCTTATCACTATTGAATATATCTACTGTATGGTTATATTGATCAGACATATTTCATTTTTCAATTTATTTCTAACAAAAGTAATGTCATCATCGGAACACATAGCATAATTTGTTGATTTATCGATTCTATCGCTTCTATCATTTCTTTAGGTTGATTATGATAAAAGTTGCATACCATTACATTAATTGTTTGCTTCAACATAATTGTGATATTTCTTTGGACTTTTCTCGGAACATGTTAAGTTCTTGGAAGAACCATTAAACTATCTATATATTGCTTGGACTGGAAGACGCAAGCTTATTTAGACTTCAAACATATGAGATTTGTAAGCAGAAGGTAGGTCACTAGTGATAACGATTGTTCTACTCATTACTTTTTATCAATTTTGAAATTAGACAAGTTAAAATTTTGCATTTAGACAAGTTTAAATTTTATTGTGTGTAATCGTGATGGACAAGTTTAAATTTTATTGAGTGTAATCGTAATGATACGCTTACTGTTGAATTCAAGCTACATGTGTCAATATACTCACTTAACCATACTCAAGAATTGTCCTATTCAGATGCAGCATACCTTTCCTATCCATTTTTTATTGATTTGTAGTATTTTCAAACTTCAAAAATATCTTTACTGACCTTTAAATATAAAGATCAAAACAAAGAGGAACACATAAATAGCAAGATTGATTGTTTGTTGTTTAAGGTCCCTTTCGAGAATTATTCACTCATATGGAGAAGGCACCACCTGCCGGTGGAGAGCTACAAAATTTGTCATTTACTCAGCACTCAGGGCCATTGGGCAGTTAGGGATCTTTTACGTGCCAGCACATAATGCGACACGCAACATCTACTAGTTTTATACGGTGTCATCCGAAGGACTGGTCTCCACGTCCCACAGTGGGATTCGAACCCGCGACGTAAGGATCGACTCCTTACTTTGCAACTCTCGAGCAGACGCTCTTACCACTGCGCCACGCGGGCGACCATAAATTGCAAGGTTTCAAACAGCAGTTAAACTTCAGCTAGAAACGTTTAGCTGCAATACATGCATTCTCTGTACGTCAATTGTATTGATATGCATGGGTAATATAGGGATTAAATAATGTCTGGATGGTCTATCTAGATTTAAATATATATATTATCGAAAGAAGCTTGTTTGGCAATTGTTGAATCGTGAAATATTTAAAAAGAAGCTAGAGGTACTGTGAGCAAAGAGCTCACTATATGATACCCCTGTTGCAACCACTATTGAAATAACGACCACTATTGAAATAATTATTTCAATTGTGGTTGAGAGTGCATTTCAATAGCAAACATAGTTAGTAACCACTATTGAAATACGACCACTATTGAAATAATTATATCAATAGTGGTTGTGAGTGCATTTCAATAACAAACATAGTTAGTAACCACTATTGAAATACAACCACTATTGATTGATTGATTGATTGTATACTGTTTAACGTCCCTCTCCAGAATATTTCACTGATATGGAGACGTCACCATTGCAGGTGAAGGGCTGCAAATTTAGGCCTATACTCGGCACTTACGGCCTTTGAGCAGGGAGGGATCTTTATCGTGCCACACCTGCTGTGACACGGGGCCTCGGTTTATACGGTCTCATCCGATTGACCGCCCCGTTTAATCGCCTTTTACAACAAGCAAGGGGGTACTGGGGACCTATTCTAACCCGGATACGACGACCACTATTGAAATAATTATATCAATAATGGTTGAGAGTGCATTTCAATAACAAACATAGTTAGTAACCACTATTGAAATACGACCACTATTGAAATAATTATATCAATAGTGGTTAAGAGTGCATTTCAATAGTTTCAATAGCAAACATAGGTAATAACCACTATCGAAATACGACTACTATTGAAATAATTATTTCAATAGTGGGTGAGAGTGCATTTCAATATAATAAGCAAAGGTTTCAACCACTTTTTTTATGCCCCCGTAAACGAAGTTTCGGGGGTATATAGTTTTTGTCGTCCCCGTCTGTCTGTCTCTCTGTCTGTCTCTCTGGATCTCTGTTTGTCTGTTTGTCCGCAAAAGCTTTAACCTTGCCCATAACTTTTGATTTAGTGGAGCTATGACTTTCATATTTCACATGTGTATTTCTTGTGACAAGACCTTTCTTTGGGTACCACAAAATTTTACCTTTAGACCTTGGAGTTTAACCTACTTTAACATGAAAATTTCAAACTTTTACTTTGGCTATATCTTTTGAACAGTAGATACCAGGACATTTATACTTCACATATGTAATCTTTGTTTAAAAATCTTTCATTGGATATGAACAACCTTGACCCTGTAGATTTTCATTTTTGTAAAAAAAAAACATTAACCTTGGCCATAACTTTTGAACGGTAAGGGATATGACTTTCATACTTCATATGTGTAATTCGTGTGAGAAGACCTTTCAATGAATAGCAAGAACTTTGACCCTTTGACCTTGACCTTTCAAACCGACCAACTTTAAAAAAGCAAACTTTGAGCATAACTTTTAAAGGGTTAAGGCTTTCAGTCTTTACATATTTAATTCTTGTGACGAGACCTTTCATTTGATAACAAGAAGGACCCTTTGACCTTGGAGTTTGACATACTTTAAAGAAAAATTTAACCTTGGCCAAAACTTCTGAACGCTTAGGTATTTTTTGTGACAAGACGGTTAGGGCTTCCATACTCTACATAATTAAGTATTCTATGTGGCAAGACCTTTCATTTGATACCAATTACATTGACCTTTTGACCTTGACCTTGGAGATTTTTGTACTTATTGAAAAAACTTCAACATTGGCTTACTTTCAAATTTCACAATTGTTTTCCAATTAAAATACCCTACTTTTGGTACCAATTAATTAAATTTGCATTTAAAATTTCAATCTTTGCTATGATGCCATACGGGGAATCAGTGTTTCACAAACACATCTTGGTTTTTAAATCAATTTGCGTAGAAAAACTCATTTTAGGTTTTTTTTGTTGAATTATTTACTTTTTAAATCAAATTGCGTAGAAAAACTCATTTTAGGTTTCTTTTATTTCTTTCTTTTATTTCTAGGAAGAGTCGGATTCATCGATGTCGTCTCCATTTTCCGATAGTCAGAATTTATTCGACAACTATTGGATGCCTCACTGTTGGCTGCAAATGTATCCCAGTTGCAAGCTGTGCATTTGAGCAGGTTAATATATTGTTTGTATATATATTATCCAAAGTATGAGTAAAAATCCACACAAGTATTTAAATAATTAAAAAAAAATAAAAAAAAAACGCTGACTGTCTATCGTAAACAGACCGACAACCGAGTACATGTGCACTACCGTAAGCGGACATTTAAGAATCTGCGCTAAAACATATGAGAAACGAATGATTTCTGACAGTAGCTTATACTTCTTTTATTACGTTTCTTGTCGAATGGAAAATATGATCTCAGGTTAATGTATATCGTACCAATATCAGTCAGACCTGGGGTAATGGTAATGTGTAATGGTAATGCATTGTAATCATTACATTTTTTCAAAGTAATGTGGTGTAATGTGTAATGGATCCATCTTTCAATTACAAGTAATTGTAATGTAATGCATTACTTTAAAAGAATGTCAGTAAAGAACAATTACTTTTCAATTACATTTCAGTTACATTTTGTATATTAGTCTCTTTTTATTTTTGAATCTGAAACAAATAAATATCACTGAGAGGTTATTTTTTTTATTAATAATGTTCATGATGTTAGATTATTAAAATAAAAATCTTTTCTTTTAATAGATAACTTCTTGACAAGATAATTGTAAAATCAATTGAAGAGAACCAGAGAGAAATATATATTAAAAGAAATCATCAGGTTTTAAAGAAAGATACAAAAAAGTGACATTAATACATGTATAGTGAGACTTCCAGTTAAATTAAGATAAAAATTATATTTTTCTACTTTTTCCCTTTTCACTCTGGTAAACATGACACAAGATCAGTATATGATTTATTGTAGACACAAAGAGAAACTAAGGCCAAATATACATATAGACTGATATATTGACCATCATTCATTTTTGGTAGCTTAAGGCCTCAAAATTCAAACACCTACTTGTAATTATCACCTTTGGTTATGTTTAATTAAATTCATAGCTTCATTGATTAAACCCGTTAAGCTTATTAGAAGTGCTGGTTAATTCATTAAGTTTTTGATACACCTGTAACATATATAGCATTATCTGTTAATTAAATAGTAGTTTACATATTAAACATCTAGTTGGAAATGTTAAATAAATCATTTATTTAAAAACACAACAACAGAGAAACTAACATCAGATATTGAACAAAACTACAACATTGAAAGTGTTCTGATCCACTTTCTTTTTCAACTGTAGATTGGATTGGTAAACTACATAAACTTGATACATGAATCCAAAATCCAAATACCCCTCTGATTTATAGATATGAGGGAAAGCATATTAATTGAGCAAAAAGTGTGAAAGTTAATTTATAGGTATAAATTGTGTGGTCATACGTTGTGAGTTTTTCTCTTATAAAATGTAATGTGTAATGTAATTCATTACTTTACCAAAGTAATTGTAATTTAATTAATTACGTTTCTGAATGAGAGTAATGGTAATTGTAATGATAAAAATTCCAAAGTAATTGTAATCTAATGCATTACATATCAAAGTATTTGACCCCAGGTCTGATATCAGTAAAGTATATCAACAATAACCACTTATTCGTTTCTCAATTTCCCAACTGGATGTAAGGCATAATCAATATACTAGACTTTTAAAGTAAAATAACTGCATCTATATATCGACATTATAGAATCAACAATATTAATCATCTTGACAAACATGTTTTAAAGAAACCATCACAACCAGACAAGAAAATAGTATTTACACGTATGCATTTATAAATTATGTATAAAGTCTAATAAAAGTCAAGGAATTCAGACATCGAAAAAGAAGGCCTCGCTGCTTTCATTGACGCGTATTCCGACAGATCCATCCAGAAAAAAGTGAATTCTGGGATCGTGGAGACAGATGAACTTGCCAGGGCTAACATTTCCCCAGGTAAAATACGGATAGGGATTATCGTAATCAAGATAAAATCCGACATATATCTCAGCACCATTGCCATCCTAAAATATTGAATTGATAATAAATAACTTTGTAACTGAAGTGTTAAAATTTTTTGGCTTATTTCGGGTGTACGGAAAATTACATCGGACTTTGTAACCAATAAAAGATCATGTGAAAAGCTACATATATCACATTGACATTTCTTTTGAGAAAGCTTTTCCTTTGGTACCTAGTATAATTGGACCATTTGTCCTTGACATTGGCGTTTGATTTACATTTGAAAATCTGCAACCTTCGCCATCATACGAGGGCATTAGTGTTTCACAAACATATCTTGTTTTAAATTTCCTCATGCATTTATATTTTTAAATAGCTACCTGGATGTACACACAATGGCGCCCTCTATAGTGGTGGAATCTAGAGATAAATCCAACGAAAGATACTTTTGGGGTACCATAACTCAAGGAAAACTCTTGGGGTATTTCTTCAATATCCTCGATGATGTGCTTCAAGGGGAACTTTCGTTCCACGTATAACTTTGCCTGTCTTCTTAGTTCTTTTGTTGTTGACTTTCGCAAAGAAAGATCAGCAGAATCTGTTCTGAACATCGCTGATGGTCCAAACATCATGTGAGATCCATTATCAACAGCTTTAAAACTATTTCTGCTTTGATTTGCTTTAGAACGGAGTCTGTCCGAATTTGACTTCTTCTGCTGTTCTTTGTATCCATCAGTCTTTATGACATCAACTATGTCTCTATTCTTTTCGCAAACGGTTTTATGGTCGGGCCAGTGTTGCTTTTGACAAGATTTTGAACAATAGCTGACAGCCAGGCAACGTCCGCACTTCTTGAATTGTCCTGCTTTAAGACAAAACACACAAGTTTCGTAGCTAGTATTTTCAGTGAGATCACTGGATGACTGGTTATTATTAAAATAGGAGAAATTGTGTTCATCGCTGTTCATTAATGTCGCTAAGGTATTTGTCAACTTTCCACATCTGGTTTTATGGTTCCTTTTCCAGTCTTTTTTCCGACAGTCTTTGCTGCAGTAGTACACCGACAGACATTTTCTACATTGCTGCATTCTTTCCCTTTGAATTCCGCAGTTGTTGCATTTGTATTCTATTATGACCTAAACAGATGGACGTATTTCACCTTTAATCATGATTTTGGTTTTATTTATGAAGTATACACCCGACTTTGTAACCAATTAAAGCTCATGTTACAAGTGTCATAGGAAATAATATTCGTTATCCAGGTTCAATCAAGGATGAACGGGAATTTACCCCGGGTTTTATTCCATACACCCTGAGGCCGAAGGCCGAATGGTGCATGATATACAACCCGGGGTGAATCCCCGTACACCCTTGATTGGACCTGGATAACGAATTTATTTCCTCTGTGATCATAAAAATGCTTTGTAAACGTATAGTGTTTGTCCCAATCAATCGATTAGATAACTACAGCTCAACAAACTTTTTAAACTCACATGGGTTTTCGCACAAATTAAGGTAACATTTTTCTTGCAATAAAGCTTAAAATTTTCGAGTTTCAGTACGAGACATCCCTTATATTATTAAATTGTTTCATGTTGAAAGTGCATATTCTCTTAAATCATTATCTTAAGTTTTAAAAGTCAATGTTCTAAAAGGAAATTTTTTAAATAAATTTTATGATGTTAAATGTGTATGATTCTATCATAGGTTTTTCCATATTAATAAATGGAACTTCCTTTGATACTATGTGGTTAAAACGTTCAAAATTACTTCTTAAAGATGATTATTTTTCGAGGTACTCTGCACTTTTTCCATACTTGTCTTGGTTTTGTTGAAATTCAGAGCCGAAAAATGACAAAACTGCATAAGTAAATCATGTAAAAGGATAGGATAATAAAGTATTGTTTATCTTTCAATAAAGTAAACTGTGAATATCGAAAGAAAATTCTTTTACATGTATGGTCTGAAACTTTGAAATTTTGTGTTGGAAGGTATCCTTTATGATGCTAGATTTCAGGAAGTTAACCTGAAAAAATGCCATCTTTTTAACATGGAAAACAGTCGAACAGATGAGAAATACTTCTATCATCTTGTGCCTTAGTGTTATATTAATGTTCAGAAAATACAGAAGTTACATGAACTGCACTGTTTCTCTATTAAAGCAAGGCAAAAGTATGCTTCAACATGAACGGTTACAAAGACATTTGCATTTGACGAGAAACAATGAAAAACCATTTGGAAACTCACATAATTTATCAACCAAGAGCATATAAAAATCCTACCAATTATTATGTGTGAATTATGTTTAAAGTAATGGGATATGATCAAAATTATAAGTTATAAATCATTTTTAAAATATATCTTGTTGTCACATTACATAATTTTTGCATTATAACAATTTGTGCGAAAAACCATGTGAGTTTAAAAAGTTTGTTGAGGTGTATGTATGCATCGTGACGTCATGATATTTGGTTTTTATCATAGAAAATGTATGCATTGTGACGTCACGTTTTATCTACACCCGACTTTGTAACCAATCAAAGCTCGTGCTACAAGCTAGATAGGAAATAATCATATATATTTCAGTCTTTAGATCGTGTTTAAGGGCTCACTCACTGGGGCAAAGTTGCTGACTCTCGATTGTAGTTGAGTTGCCTTAGACTTGAATCCTTGTTCTTCATGCTAAAATAGGCAAACATTTTTAAAAAATATGTTTGATATATCTGGAGAGAACAAAAATGTACTTACGAATTTATTTTGATCCTTATATATCTGACGTACGTAAATGATGCAATTGTTCAATAAATCTTAATATTGGGTGAATATATATATATATATATATATATATATATATATATATATATATATATATATATATATATATATATATATATATATATATATGTATATATATATATATATAATCCTTATTTTGCATGCATAATTGTGCTGTCATTAACTACATTTCTTTTATTATTTTACATTTAAAGATACAGATTAGCTAACAGCTGACCTGGAGCGTTCTCGTATATTTCAGAAAACAGCAGACCAAAACACACAGTGTTATGACCATGGCTACAATCTGTCCGAACACATACAGACAATACGTTATCCCTTCAGCAAGCATCTCAGCAGGTGCACCGAATAAAAACTTGAATGGCAGGAATCCAAGTAGAATCGGTAAGGCAGCGATGAATATTTTCATATGATATACCATGTTGAACGTCTGTGTTGGTCTTATGTCTTCAGGACCTTGCTTACTCCAATGCAAACCAAAAAAAAAATGATAATGAAAAAAGAGAAGATAACAAACAGTGG
The DNA here is from genome assembly GCA_003671525.1 of Saccostrea glomerata. Taxonomy (NCBI): domain Eukaryota; kingdom Metazoa; phylum Mollusca; class Bivalvia; order Ostreida; family Ostreidae; genus Saccostrea; species Saccostrea glomerata. The sequence continues at coordinate 878,363 of PRKT01000086.1, read as the reverse complement.
CCGATCTTAAGGACGTTCGATCCTGAGAATTTGAGCGTATTTCGGTCAGGTCCTTTATTTATAAAATTCTGCATCTTATTTAAGTTCTAACATTAAGGTCAAGATCTAGTAAAAGAAAGATGCCTACAGATGTATCAAATTTGAGAAATAAAGTCCTTTAATGATGCACTATAATTTAAACTTAGCCATATAAGGTGTTTCGGGTCATAATTTGTAGGTAAACAAGATGAAAAACCATATTTTCAATGAAAAATTAAGAAAACCAATCATGAATATGGGATTTTTTTTTCATATTCGACAAAGGAAATGTATCCAGATTGCCTACAGTCTCTCAGAAAACGGTAATTTGTATGTTCACGGCCTCTTCTTAAAAATAGTGTCAAATTTAATATAGGTATCCGGATTACTTTTCATATGATTTCAAATTGAATGCCATGAAAATACCATTTTTTAACATAAATCTGCTGAAGCCATGAAGTACGGGAAAAAGAAAGTTGAAATTGATTATGACGTCATAATGGATCAAGCACCACAAAGTCAGTCTAAATTCATTTACTAGATCTTGACCTTAAATCTGAAATCTACAGTGCAAATTTAAATATATTCAATGAAAAAAACGCGATTAAATTCCATTCAAGTAGAATTAACTTAGGGACTATATTCTGTGGCGGAAGGTTTTTTAGAGGAACTATAACAGTATTGTTGATTTTAGATTCCTATTTCTCCATCCTGGTTGCACATATAGCTGTTTTTTGCAGTGAAATGTGTTATGCTGGTTCTGAAATATCTGTTAAATCATTTCTTATGAATTCTACCAATAAACTGTGACAAAAATAATAAATATAATTTTATTCTGAAAATCCGGGAAAAGATGGAGCCAATTTTAACATAAAATTGACACTTTTTTAGTAATATCTGAAAATTTACATAATATACCCCATTTTTTGATGTTCTTTTCTATATATTCAAGATAAATTTGACATTAAAATCAGAAAAAGTTTAAGACTTTAAAATAATTTTCTTGCTTATCAAATTTTCAATGCCAGAAAAATCACTGTTTTTTAGTGCAGAAAGGTCAAATAATTGATTATGCAAAGCAATCTGAAACTTTTTCTTAGTCACAATTTTTAAGTGTCTTTTTTAAAACAAACTTAGAGTTCATTTTGTTTCATGCATTAATTGAATAAAAATAATGGAGGGAAAACTTCAAAAAATTAATTTTTAAATAAGACACGAATTTCAGTGCTAAAATATCATATTAAATGTACTGTAGCGCCAAAAGAAGCGCATTGTCCCCCATTTTTTATCTGAATTTTAATTAAGCTATGTATGTAGAAACAAAAAATATACTTGGCAAAAAAAGTTTAAGACTTTAGATATCAGGATCGAACGTCCTTAAGTAATCATTTAATAACACAAATCTGTGAAAAGATCATAAGCATTTATAAACCCTGGAAATTCCAGAGGGGGGTCAGGTGCCTAGGGGCAGTAAGCATCCCCAGTCATCTGATCCTTGTATGCTCTTAGAATTATGTTTTTGTCAAGATTATTGTCGAAAGAATACCATGTCTGAAACAATATTAAGTTATGCATTGTACATATAATTTAAAAGACATTAGTTACAAATGAAGAATCATTATCATACTTAAAGTTGACAAATTTTAATTTTTCCCGCAGTATTTAATATTTGTAGAGAGAATATAAAAGCGTTGTTTTTTTTTTATTTCGCCATGTTTATCCCTTTGTGCTGCGCTGACCACGACACCATAGATAATCACATGGTAAAGGTTTTTTTTTTTTCATGTCATATAAGTCATCCAATATTTTTGAGAAGATATTTTGCCAAATTTATACTTTCTGTTTCAACAATTTTATGATATCTATTGTACACTCATAAAGTCAGGTTGATTTGACAATTGTATACAATCTAACTGAGACATACCCTGGTGACCGACCACACCCATCGTGAGCCTTATATAGACGGAACTTAATTTCATCTTAAGTTTAATTTGCCTTAAAATTAATGAACTAAACTCCATTTATGTAACTAAACTGGGATTCCTCTTACCATCATTTAATTTTATATAAAAATATATCACTCATTTTGAAGATGATTTTGACGACGTAGTAATATCTATTTTTCATTGACGTCAAGTTATTAATATTTTCATTTTTTTATGACAAAAGTTATAAATTCACAATTCATCAGAGTAATGATAGTACATGTAGTTGTGTAAAACTAAATTTTTACTATAATATACTCATAATCTAGAATGAACATGGATCGATTTATTTGCCTGTTTTAACCTTTTGTGTGCTCGAAAACAGTTTGAAATTTTAAAAAAATTAATTAAATTATTGTGTGCATATTTACAGATGCGTGACACCATAACATAATACATACGTGCAATTGCGTATTGTCAACTTTAAACTATTTGGTTTACCATTGAAAAACTCACAGATATTCAATATAAATGTAGATAAGAAAGGTACTCCAATGCATAAATATTCATTGCTAAATAAATCTGTATACCTTTTCCTTCTGTCTTTGTGATTACAATAAAGTCTGAACTGTGAGGTGTCATGCAATATTAATAGGAAAACAAACAGAAAATGAAAGTATGTACATCTCTTCAAATAAGACAAAATGCATAATATAAACTATTTCACGAAATCCTTGATAACAAAATAACAAGCTGGCTTTGTACAACGGTTAATTTTAAAATTATAGCAAAGACACTCAAATAGTTTATCAGTATTCTTTATTTGAGTTTTACTTGCAACTTGATTTTTTTTACTCAAACAAAGAAATGGGGTATTAGCTGATTTGTTTGTTCCGCGAAATCAATCACAAAATCAGTCGACAGAAACAAAAATCAATTCCTGAAAGATGCCTTTCACAAACGTGAAATTTTACTAAATTTTAATTGCAGAACTGATAGCATATAAAATAACATTATTTAGTATTCTCATCTATTTAGATTTTTTAAACATAAATGCAAGTATATTTTTCAAATGATATGAGCTTTTTTCTTTCAATTAATATTACTTTCGTTTTATACATGTACTTACATACATTAATCTAGAATTTAAATTTAAGATATCGATAGGATCATTTAACATGGAAGCCAAAATAAAGCCTGCTTAATTAGGTCCTGTTTATAATATTTTTTGAATTTGATCTTAAGTTGAATTGTAAAATGTGTTTTAACACAATGAATTCATTATTTCAATTTTTTTAAAATAAATAATAATGAATTTAATCTGTTATAGTTAATAATGCATTCGTTATAACGATTTCAAAAGAATGTTTTAACAGTTGAAATGTGTTAAAACGTAGTACAAAAATTGGTAACGAATGAACTTCATTTAAATCAATTCCATTTTTTATAACGAATAGAATAAATTAACTTAAAATACCTAGTTCATGAGAGATAGTATCTCCTCTTAATTTCGTTATCTGAGGTAATAAGGAAACTTGGCAGAAGTCGTTCAAGGTTTGAAGGGAAGGGGTTGAGTGCAGTATTGTTGTCTTTCCCCTCCTAGTCAACGTAATGTGGGCTTCGAAATGGCCTATTCTTACCGTTTTGTTAACGAAGTAAGTCGCTCATTATAAAAGTCAGCACCTCTCGCAAAAGTCCGCTTTACCTGCAGGTGATTATAATCCAACTTATACTCATAGTTTCCTTTGGATATTTTCTTCAAAAATCATATGTAAAATTAAAATATATTCCCATCAACAGAATCCAGTTTGAATTATTAGCTTTAGAGACTATATAAACTCCTCACATACTAAGAAAGTAGTATATAGTGGGTTTTAGTAAATGTACCAAGGATCCTTCTTAACTTCTCACGAAAATATTAACTGCTTTGAAGTGAAGAGAATCTTAAGAAGCACAATTCTTAATATTATAGAAGTGGCTTTGATCAAATGTGGATACGTACATGTAAAAACCCCAAAGAAAGTTTGCAAACACTATTTTTTTTTCCAAAGTCAACACCATCCAAACATAGGATTTTTCAAAATTAATCCAAGATAAATTGAGGAACAGCCTTTTTGACATCATTGGCAAAGGCTCTTTTCCAATAAATATGAAACTCGTTTATTCAAGGAATGTTTTTAAGTTTTGTGTGAGTTATTGGTGTGTGAATCATACGTGCAAGTCTGTGTGATTCTCACACCAATAATTCACACAAAACTTAAAAACATTACTTATGTTTACATTTTACATGTTTGGAAGCACCGAAAATGTACTCAATATTTGAATTTCTCGCTGCCCTATATTGTTATAATTTTACTAACGTCGCTGTAGCCCTATTGTGACGTCACGGTAACGCACGTTTCTCAGTGTATATTTCTACTCATGAGTATACACGAATTGGGAAAATGATTTTCAAACCAATTTCACAGCCAATGTTTTATTCTGCTTAAAATAGGACATCAATTTATATTACTTCATCGCGCTAACACAATAGCCATTGTGACGTCACCTGTGTACTTAACTGTGATTTAGGATATCAAAAGAATATCCAATGAGTCATATCAACGGAATAATGGGGTAAGATATTGTATCTTTATTGTACCTGGCATCAATACATTTGTTTTACGCTTTTATTGCAGTATGTTTCATAACTTTGTTAATGCATTCATGAATATTCTAGTTTCATTTGCATGGTACAGAAGCAACACGAACATTACATGTCGTAAAATTAAAAAAAATGTCATTAATGGTCTTTACACCAAAAGAATGGTGTAGAATGAAGATTTCTGTAAATAAGAAATAAGTAAATGTAGTACTGTGTATAAAATACATACTTAGATAATAAGTGTTTAAAATTTAAAGGAGTTAAGTATACATAAAAATGTTACCCTCCTTACATTTGAAAGTAAAACAATATCAGGGGTCACAACTTAAGGGTTTTTGTTGTATAAAAAAGTAGCGGGTCAAATTTCTATGGTGGTCATTTTTCAACGTGTGTGAAGTCGTAGAATTGCTGGTCTGGAATGTTTTTCTACGGTCTAAATATTGTCGTAGAATACCGACCCTGGTCAATATTCTACGGGGATCATTTTTCGTCGTTACACCGGCAGACTGGGAAAACAGTCAAACTGTTTGGCTTTTTTAAGTAAGAAATTATATAGGGACTGTTTATTAGGGGGTATAACAATAGTTAATATAGAATTTGTGTTCTGTTATTATTATACATGCATGGAAGAAATATTTTATATGTATAAAAGGACAATTGTCCATTTTTGTTGGAAACCTTTGATTCTTTTATTAACAACAATTTTTGTTAATTGATCAAAACTTTTATTTTGATAGATAAAATACAAATTCAATATACATTTGTCTTTTTTCATAACATTTGGAAAAATAGGAGGCATAAAAGTTTCTATTATGATTCTGTAATTTGAACAGTGTATCTTATATTATAGTGGATTTAGCTCACACTCTCAATAAAAAATTCAACAAATCAAATTGAGAACCTTGAAGGATTCAAAGTACACTACACGTGTAAATGACTTTTCTCTTTATATCAATATTATGTAAAACATATACATATGTCTTACAAATAATGAAAGTTAAACAAATGTCACACCAATTTGAAAATGAAAAGTTTCTATCAGATGTTTATTCAAAATTGTAATCAAATACAACATATTTAAGAAAGAATCTAAACGTACTTTTCAAATCACATATCAAATCACTAGTATATGTATTTTTTACTTATCTTGTCGAATGAAAAATATAGATAACTCCTATGATCTCAGGTGAATGTATATCATACCAATATCAGTTAAGTGCAATAAAATGAATTATGTATTCGTTTTTCAATTTTCCTCCTGGATGTTTTGCATAATAAATATAGACTGTTAAAGTTAAATAATAGCATCATGCAGAATCAAAAACATTTATTATTTTAACAAACATGTTTTTAAAAAAACGTCACAACCAGACATGAAAGAGCACATTCAGGTATGTATTTTTAAAATTATATATAAAGTCTAATCAAAGAGACAAGGAATTCAGACATCGAAAAAGAAGGCCTCGCTGCTCTCATTGACACGGATTCCGACAGATCCATCCAGAAAGAAGTGAATTCTGGGATCGTGGAGACAGATGAACTTTCCAGGACGAACATCTCCCCAGGTAAAATACGGATAGGGATTATCGTAATCAAGGTAAAATCCAACATATATCTCAGCATTATTTCCATCCTAAAATATTGAAATATGAATAATTAATTTAAGTATGGCATTAAACTTATTTGCGATCCTGATTTGGTTTTAAATTTAATAAATTTTAATGACATTTTCTTCTTTATTTTTATTCTGCATAATTTCAATAGAGTTATCGTACTTACCTGAATATACACACAGTGGCGCCCTCTATAGTGGTGGTATCTCGATATAAACCCGACGAAGGAGACTCTTGCATTACCAAAACTAAGAGGAAACTCATGGGGTATTTCTTCAATATCGTCAATAATGTACTGCATGGGAAACTTTCGTTCAACGTATAACTTTGCCTGTTTTCTTTGGTCTTTTGTTGTTGACTTTCGCAAAGAAAGATCGGCAGAATCGGTTCTGAACATTGTTGAGGGTCCAAACATCACTTGGTGTCCATTATCAAAAGCAGTAAAATTATTACGGCCCTGGGTCGCTTGAGAAAGGAGTCTGTCTGATTTTGATTTTTTCAGCTGCTCCTTGTACCCATCGGTCTGTATAACGTCAACAATATCCTTATTTTTGCAAACGGTTTTATGGTCGGGCCAGTCTTGTGTTTGACAAGATTTCGAGCAATAGCTGGCAGTCAGGCAACGTCCGCATTTCTTAAGTTGGCCTGTATTAGTTCCACAAAACATACACAAAGCAAGATCTTTCGAATCGCTCAATGACTGTTTAAGAAGCCCACCAAAAGAGGACTCATTCTTTTCATCGTTTATCTCCGTATCTCTGGCATTCTTCAGGTCATCACACTTTGTTTTGTGGTTCGTTTTCCAGTCCCTTTTCTGGCACTCTTTGCTGCAGTAGTACGTCAAGTGGCATCGTCCACACTTCTGCATTCCCTCTCTTTGAATTCCACAGTTGCTGCACGTGTTTTCCATTTTGATCTGACAAAAATGTCCATGAACGTCTTACATGCTTTATAGTTTAAGACAAATCATTCATTATATCAAGCATGTTTTAATCGTTCTATCATTTACTCTTTTAAACAAAATAAAAACAAAATACATGACATTGTACTCTTTGAGCATGCTAAACTAGAACTAGTTATCCTATCGAAATTAAACTTCATTTGGACGTTCCACACAAAACCCTTGCGTTCAATATATAACAAGAGGCTCGTGTGCAACATAGCTCACCTGAGTACTGTGGCTAAAAAAAACAGAAATAAGTTCACTATTGAAATGTTATTTCCAAAAGTGATCCTAACCTACCCTGAAAAGGAAGCCATGGGGGGCTATAATTTGAACAAATCCAGTCCCGCCCCGGCCCCCGTTATGATTTGCACAAATCAACATCTGCATACTACCTGAGGATGTTTCCATACAAATACTTGTAAGATCAACCATGGCTTTCAACCATACACCTAAGGATCATGATTTGAATAAATTTGAATTTTAATACATGGGGGTGCTAACATATAAACAAGATTAATCATGACCTTGTTGTTCTTGAGATGAAGTGTTTTCTAGATATTCATTGGTAAAAAAAAAAAACGTCCTTTATGACCCAGCCTTACAACCCTTGGAGGGGGGGGGGGTGATTTGAACATATTTGAATCTACACTAACACTATTTTGTTTTCTCCTTTTTGATATTCGAGAATTTAAATTGAAATTAATAACATTGTTTAATCATATCGATTCATTAATAAATTTTTCAACTGTAAATATTGGAATCCAAAGCCAAAGTGATAGCATTATTGAATTTAAAGCTATATATGGCGTAAGAATACATAATTGAGTTTTAATGATCGTGATATCTGTTATTTTCAATTTATTATCGATTAAATTGCTGACTGATGTTTTTCATACTAATCTTAGTCCGTTATTTACACACTGAACTGACGATGGATTTCCCCGTTTTTTCCCGAACATGACAAGGAGCACACGGCGGGTGTGACCGGTTGGCAACCACCTGATCCCACCTCTGATGTTTTGGATGTCCGTGTTTGCTTTGCTCCTATTTTGTATAAATATTGTGTTATAGACTTATGAGCTTGAATACCGTTCGTTATCTCCATATGTTTCATTATTTACTTTCAAATTCGAATGAATGGGCCATTGTTTGAAATTTCTTATATCTATGAAACGCGAGTGATTTAAGTTTTGTAATTCACAGGAAAAGTCCGAAAAACCCTGTCTTTATATCAATTGATAAAATAAAGAGTAAGATCTTTTAAATTTTTTATAGTCTGAACATATGAAAAATACTAATACGCCATATATGACTTAAAGAATGTGGAATAGATATGATTTAAACATGTTTAAGTGGAGTAATTCTGAAAATAATCGAATGTATAACTTGTTATATTTGCTGTATAATTCCTACCTCTTCCTTCTCTTATCCACAGCACAGATATCGTTGCAATAGTTACGCAATATTTATAAGAAACTAAACAGAAAGTGAAAGTACATTTATACTGCATACAGACAAATGGAACTGTTTACAAAAATTCTTAATAAAAAGAAAGTACCGCTGATCTTATAAATATTGATTATTCATAGCATTATTCCATATTGTGAATGTTCTAAATAATCTATTATTTATTTCATGTATTAAATATTAAGTGTTACTACTTTCATTTTCACCATCGATTCCTTTATTTAAATAAAGAAATGATGTAATAAATTATTTTTGTTCTCTTACAAGTTAATCACACATAGACAGAAAAGGCATTCTAGTTTTATTAAAAAAAACTCGGGCTGAAAATACAATATTTACTAAAGCACGATTGTGTATCGATATCTGATAACAGTTAGATTTATAAATAATGCGAGTGTTTATCAATATATAAAGTTTGTGGACTAGTGTCATAAAATTTAAAACTATTTGAGGTACATCAATGAAATTTAACACATTTAAAAGTTATTAGCGTCACCTCTAGAAAAAAACATAAATCAATAATTATATTTGATAATGTTTTTTTTTCAAATGTTTTAAATGTATACAATATTGTCCTGGTGGCGCAACATCAACCATGACTTTTTTTTCACTTGCGTATATCTGAGGAAAGAAACCTCGTAAGATATGAGCATTTAAATATATAGATTCAAGCATGTGGTATAACATTATTTTAACCTTATTCTCTATGTTCTATGAAATTTCATTTTAATTTTATTAGGAGTGTCCAAATAATTTAAATGCCGTTAAAAAAGAGAGGTGTTTTTGTATTCAACACTATACTAGAAGAACCTAATATACGAGGGGTAATCAAAAAGTTCGCGAACTATTACCAAAAAATTGGTACACACATAGCCATACACAAATTCTATAAATAGCATATGCGAATAAAGTTTTGCTTCTTGTTTGTGACGTCACAATGTGAAATTGACGTCACTGTGAAGACCACTCGTGACAAAAAATGGTTGTTTCAGTCGTACTCGTTTAACAAAAGACTGTAAAATTTATGGAATATCTTGAAAATTCATTTGCAGTAGTGTATAATAATTTGTTCACAATTAAATAAGACAAAAGACTTCCTATAAATTTAATAAATGATTGGATTGATCTTTTTAAAAAAAGAAGGCAGGTTATTAAAATTATATTTGTAATGTTTTCCAGTGAAAGCAAACTTGAAAAGAGAAGCGTTTTTAATCGAGCAATTTATCAAAGACCTCAAAATTACAGCTTGGAAATACTTTAATATCTTAACAATAATTTAATTATCAAATACCTAAGATATTGTTTACTTTTGATTCTAATCATATTAGATATGATAAAAAGGAGGCACCCATTCTCTATCAACGTTGAACAAACGTCTCTCCCGAGCCAGATGATTTTGGTTTTGATTGCGCCATGCTTATTTTTGGAAAGGACATTCTTATCCACCCATTCCATTGCAGAGCTTTGACCATTTCTGACAAATGAACTGTTCTTGTAATAAAAATTATTTTACATAGAAAGAAATATGAACCTTTCAGAAAAAACCTTTCAGCTTTCGTGACAGAGCGCTACGGAAGAGGTCACGTGACCGCCCATGTAATGTGATTCGCAAATGAGCATAACGGTGATAGATGTGCATGAATTTTGGAGAGGACAAATCTAAAATGTAATCAACACTGAAACCAAATACGTAATATTTCTTTTATTGAAGTTATTCAATTAGTTCGCGAATTTTTTTATCACATCTCGTATATAGATCCAATTTTGTATATTGTATGCACTCAAAGTAGCTATATTTTAACAAGACATATTTCAGAACTAATGAAACTCCAGTGAATCTCATCAAGATAAGTATAGGAGGTAGAGGGAGCAGACATAAAAAATCAATGACATTGTCGAACGTCATGAATCTAAACAGCAACAGCTCCAGATATAGCGTTTTTATTTTATAATGCTTTGGTGAATAATCAACATATCAGGCTAGGTTTTTAACATTTCTTAATTTTTCATTTTGCATAGTATTAAAATTTTTAAAATTTCCAATTCATGCTTATAAAATTGTAAAATATATGGTTATGTTTACATCAAATTCGAAATAATTATATTTTGGTTGAGTGGTAACCCAAATGAAAAATGAATTCCGTGTGAACTGTATCTTAAGCATAAACAAGGAGGTAACAACATAGTTCTTGTACATGTATATATAAGGCTCGATATCTATAGTAATTTGTATATTAGAGGAATTAAGATTTAATTTTGCAGGTCGTAACTCAGCTGATAGTTCGATTTCGAAATTCTCCACAAACAGATTCTCTTTACTTTGAATTATCCCATCTATAGTGGATTCCTAACCTACATGTGCGTTAATGTCCTTTCAAATGAAAAAGGTGAAAATAAAGAACAATGATACCTGTTCATAGAAAGTTATAGTAAATGGTCCACCCTTTCTTTAATCCTCATAAAAATATTAATAGCATACGTGAAAGAGTAACTTCAGGAGTACTGTTCAACAACATATATTCGAGAATTAAGTGATGTAAAATGTTATCAGACTGGTTCCTTAAATCCTCAATGAAACTTTTGTAAAAAATATAAAAAAAACTTTTATAAATTATATAAAAAGCACAATTTTTAATTATCAAGAAATGTTAAAAAAAAAGTAGACTACATGAATATTATGCAATGGTTTCAGCCAAGAAAGCTGTTAACTATATCGTTTGTTTGTAACATTTATCATTATACTTTTTTAAAGTATATTTTGTAAGAATTCTGTTTTATATGGTATTACTAATAATTCACATTATATTACCGAAAATGAAATTGCTTAAAATTACATTTCAGTGTTTTAATATTCAAGTTAACCAAGGTGAGGTCAATCTAACCTATACTGGATTCCGAAATTTAAAAAACTTATAAAACGAATACTATATTGGGGCAAAAGATATACCAAACTGCTATTCTTACTCCTTACTAAAATAATAAGTGCTTTTAAGGATCAAACACAGACATGCTGTGACAGGGAATTTTCAGGAGTGGTGTAAATCAGATGTTAAATAAATATAAACAAAAACTCTAAAGAAATTTCTGTTAATTTAAAATTCAGACTTTTTAAAGTCTATAAAATCGAACATTCAGACGTACGACTTCTCTACACTTATACAATTATTCTTCATGGTAAATCGAAATCTAGGCTCCTTCAACTCGACATTTACATATATCGACGACGTACTGTCAATTAACAATGGCTTCATTCTTATGTCGATACGATATATATCCCGGTGAACTTGAGGTAAAAGATACCACAGAGTCTGACACATCCTTTTCATCTGCGGATATTTTACTTGAAAAAATTAATTATAATCTAACAACCAAGCTATATGATAAACGTGATGACTTTATCTTTACAATCGCCAACTTCCTTTACAAATGCAGCAATATATAAGTGCCTTCATCACCTGCATACGGAGTTTACATATCTTATTTAATTCGATACCCAAGAGGAATCTCTACGTATGAACAATTTCTAAAACGAGGTAAATTATTAACAATCAAGTTGATGAAACAAGAATATCAGCAGCCTCGTTTAAAGTCATCATTTTTCAAGTTCTATGGTCGATTCAATGACCTTGTTAGCAAGTACAATTTATCATTGAGTCAAATGCTGACTTTTTCATACTTATTGTTGGTCCATTATTTATACACTATGCAGTAAGGGCTTTAATTTAATTGGCGAGTTTTATTCCCACCTAAGGCACATTTTAGTCAGAACCTAGATTAAAATCTTTTACCCTCTTTTATTGTGTAGTCGAATAATTGGACTAAATCATGTTTATATTGTAGCATATTTTATATTTGTTATTTATGTACGAGGGTTGTCCCAAAATTTCGTAGACTGAGCTCATATCTTTGAAAGAAATTAATGTATCTTTATAAAATTTTCAGTGTGTACAAAGCGTGTTCTTGGCAGATAAATTACGAATTTTTAACATGTTTACTTGACCACTTTTCGAGTAATAGCATATAAAGTGATATCGTTCTCTAACACCCGGAGCAATCTGCAACGTCAAAAAATACAAATGTCAACGGTTCAAATTTTTGGAGTAAATATTTCAATTACCAGAATCAAATTCTTAAATTAAACGAAACAGTTATAGTTATAAATGTAAAATATCTTAATAACTTTGATATGATCAAACATTGAAATGTATAAACAAAGTATATGCATGTATTGGTATGATATAATAATAATTTGAAAACGCTATGTTTCTACGAGCTTTCGTCTGTTTTCTCTAATGGAGTTGCACAATGGAACTCTTGCCCATTTCTTAGCCCTCTCTTTTATTTTAGTTATTGTTATTCACATATACATAGAGAAACCGTTTTCAAGTAGTCATTTTAAATATTAAGGACTAAAGTTTCCTAGTCTACCAAACATTTATGACTGGTACATTTCTGTAAGAGTGAATTCAGGATCAAAACACTTGATCATAGTCCAGTGCGCCGCCTGTGCCAACGCAGCCGCCATTTTTCAAAAAGTCGGATTTCAATCCCATGTATATAAAACGTTATAAAATTCATATTTTTCAAAGCATAAACGCCAAAATTTTAGGAAATATAGTTGATAAAGCAATGTTAAGAATTTTCATTTCCATTCAAAAAATACAGGGTAGTAATTACCTTTCCTTAGGATTTTAAATATAATATACCAAATTTTAATTGCAACTTTTGGGTGTTGCGCCGCCTTCCTACACCAGACAATGAAATGTGTCTTTTAAAATGGAATATTTTGTGTAGTTACTCCATATTTGTCAATAAATTTATTAGATAGTGTTGGTTTAATCTTTATACGAAGTTTCATTAATGTATGAGACAGAGTTCCTACAAAACAACGCTTGTCTACGGAATTTTGGGACAACTCTCGTATATGTATTTCATTACTTTGTTAATGCAGTTAGACATGTTTGTATATTCTGATTGTAGTTTACCTTTGGTGCAGAAGGCAACATTTACATGATTGCACTTTATACGTCCGTAAATGTATAAAATTGATGTCATGAAGAAAAATTTTTAGAAGGCAATAAGAGGGAAGGTGCCAAATTTTAAATAAAAACTAAGTGGTCTGATGTCAGGGATGGGGTCGATTACTTTCAAAAGAAATCGATTAAATTACAATAACTTTGGATTTTAAAAGTAATCGATTACAAGCTGATTACAGATATTTTTTACAGTAATCAATTACATTTGATTACTTTTCCTTCATGTAATCATGATTATTTATGATTACTTTAGATTACATTAAGTTTTTTGTTTAATGTTCAAGGACAACGGCATGTTTTTATTCTTCTTTCTTTAAATATCATAAATATTTTAAGGTAAAATTCAGACAAAGTTTTGGTGGTACATGTCTTTATATAGATGCATGAGATTTATCTTATATCATCCGATTTTATCTTTAACACAAGTAAATAACTTGCGCTATGGTTGAGAGAAATAGAAAAAATAGAATTTATTATTTTCATTTATAAATCAAACTTGACATAATTATAGTTAGGGATATAAGGATTCGATAGAGAACAGTTACACAAGTAATTGACATTCTTGATTATAGTGATAAACTTTTCAATTAAGCTGCCAATTATTAGATGTTTTTACTAGAATTAACACATTAGCTGATTAAGCATAGATAGTTCAATAATTGTTATTACCCAAGCTGACCTAACTTATATATACCTGTGTTTTATCACTAATTAATTCACATTATCTTTTTATGTACATTGTAAATCAAACAAAATGATTTTTAGAACACACATCTGAATACATACAAAGGAACATTTCATATATAAAAAAAATACAAGTTTATTGAGAGATTTCTAGGGAAAACAAAATAATGCATTACACACGTTTTAAAATTGGAACCAAAAAAAAAACTTTACTATGATCATGTAGATCGAAACTTTCTTTCAGTATATAAATGTATCTAGTAAAAAATGACTAAATTGCTAAGCTGCTAAAGTATTTTGAAATGACTACTTAATATAGCTAAGAAATTATAGAATTTATTCATTGCCTGAACAATGGACCTGGTTATAAGCACTTCTGGAAGCATTAGAAGAAGATACCTAACTAAATATAGCTTATCATTTTATAATAACTTTTGCTTATAAACAAATTTGTACACTGAAAAATATTCACTGAATATCGTCAAAAATCATGACTATATGAACTTTGTTTTAATATTGTAATTATAAAGTAATCAAAAAGTAATCATGATTACAGAACTTTTTTTCTAAGCAATCGATTAAATTACAATTACTTGTAAACAGAAAAATGGGTGATTACTGATTACTTATGATTACTTGGCAAAATGTAATCGATTACAGCTGATCACGATTACTGATTACGATTACCCCATCGCTGCATGATGTGGGTGTTTCGTAATTTATAAAGCTTAAACTGTCACAAGAATGAAATAAGCTTCATTAATTTAATAAACTATCAGTTAAAGGATTTTCACAATCGTTATAAAAATTTTAATTGATTAGTATAATCAATTTGTGTAATTTTCTGAGTGAGTTGTTTTTTCTTTGAAACGATTTTGATTTTTTAAACATCCCTCGGGGTTTCGTTATTTCTTCGAACAATATATTGTAAACATATATAAATGTAGACATTTAAAAACAATCTAATTAATTTTATTCCCTGCTTTAAAATAAGAAAAACCTCGACCATCATTCACATAAATATCATATTTTCATACATTTATTCGTCATAAACACAACAGAATAAAGTATTTTATTTCAATTTTGGTGATATAATCTACCCGTCACTCATTATAAGAATTGAGTGCGCTCACTCAAGCATTCAGAGAAGGAATTTGTTATTGTGGACTGTTAACAAATCTGTTACAAATATGTCGAATAAAAACATATTTGAATTAAGGGACAGGGGCTTTAATGTTCCCCAATGGATCCAATATTTCAATGTAAGTGTTATTTACGTTAACTTATCATTAATCTGCTGCTTTCTGATTGCACGAAATTACATAATTAGGCTTAATTTATGATTTCGACATGCATACGAATAAACCGATTTTTAAAAGGAAAAAAAATGTCAATTATATATGTTAGAGTCCATGCTTATGCATAATCAATGAGCACAGGAAATAGAAAAAATTTCTGATATTCAATTCAATACATTTTATTTATAATATTTTGCATGAGAAATGAGCATTTTTTTTCGAACAATGCATTTTTAAAATTACATATATGAAGATAATATCTCTAATCTCAGTATCACCTTTACCACTTCCTTTTGATTTTTGCCACTAACACTGGTTTTATTCATACTTTATTTTCTTAATAGAAAATAAGGTTATGTAGCAGGTATTATTTCAAACATATGTTGGGATTTACTCCCCGTTTCAACAGCATTTTCATATAAAATAAAAGTCTCTTTAACAATGATTAAATTTTTTTTGGTGATTAAAATATAAAAAGAAATTAAAGCGATCGAATAATATTTCATTAGCCTTTTTATAAGAGGTTTATGTATTTAAATGTTCTTTTTCCACAAAAAATAAGATCATTGATTTTTAAAAAACAATTGCACAAAGAGACACTGGTGATCTGCAAATCAGTAAAAGGGTGCCTTTAAGGAAAATCACACCCTGCTAGATGCTTATTTGTTGCAAAGCCACTGGAGTGAATTAATTGGTAATACAATCCCAAAATATGGCCTTGAATAATTTGCAAATATTGGCAGACATTCATTTTCTTCTTGATTTCAACTCCCAGATATAAAAATAAATTGATAATAAAATTGTTCCAAGTGGTTATAAAAATCCCCAATAGTATGTTTTCATCTGTGCTAGTAAGAACAGGGCGATGTCGTTTTTAGGTACTACAATGTAGAGCCTTTTAACAACTACGTGTATCCCATCCCTCATTCACAAGAGGCCGGGTAAGTTTTCATCTGTGACAGTAAAATTAGGGCGAGGTCTTCTTGAGGTAGGATCATTTAACAATTTCAGGCATCACATCCCTCGTTCACAGGCAGTCGGGGTCATGTCGCAGTCATCAACGTTTTTCAGTGTCAGATAGGTTGCATTACAGGAAGTTAAAACGAGAATACTATAAGTTAATGATGTGCATTCTGAGTTATTCACTTTGAACTGACGGATTAACTTCGTCCAACGTTAACTTCCAACTTAATTTTTCAAATCATAGATTTTAATGTTATCACTATCAAATATTCTGATCGACTAGAAACCAAAATAGTTTGATTGTAACATCTATCTACATTAATAGTTTTAAAATGAAAAAAATCAACTTAAATTTTTTGTTTCATGTGTCTCATATTTGTTTAAAAATGTTTGGTGAAAATATATGTAACAAAAACGGATTTTTAATGTAGAGTAAACAAGGACCAATGATAAATAAGCATTATCATCAATATGAGAATTTTTATTCTTATTTTATATTTTATATGCCCGAGTACACAAAAATGACTTAGACAATCGCTTTTTTGACTTGAAAAATAATAAAATTTAACCTTTTAACCTTGAATAAAGCATAAGAAAGTGATTGAAATGTACCTTTATTTATATACCCCTGATAAGGAGCACACGGCTGGTGTGACCGACCGGGGATGCTCACTCCTCCATGGCACCTGATCTCAACTCTGATGTTTCGGAGTGTTCCTATTTTGTATTGTTTTATGGAGTTTTGATCTTGAATACTGTTCCTTATCTCCATATATTTCATTGTAGAAGGTCAGTTCAGAAAAAGAAGCCAGTAGTAGCTGCAGCACTACTTCCGGGTCAGAACAGAGATCCGGGCCCTGCACCAGCAGGTGTGCTGTCTGGTCTTTGGTTTCCACAGCTCTGGTCATCCTTCTACTGGGTGCTGCGTGTGTTCCTCTTATCCTATACTTAATGGAGGAAAGTAAGCCAGGCGTGAATTTTCTATTTTCTCTTCAAACATGGATGATTGATCATGATTTATAAGTATTTTTTGATATCATAACTGGGTTTCAATTTAAATGTTGCATTTAAAAAAAAAATAATTTCGACATATCTAAATTCGTTTATTTATAAATATTTATATCTATATATTTTAATATTTTATTTCAGATCAATTTAAATACTGTAAGTTTGACATATTTATTTTATACATGTATTTCACAAAGTACAGACAATTGCCGTAAAAAGGAAAAAATGTTAAGCTGTTTTTGACAATGTACATGTTGTTGTACATGTATCTCTGATTCAAGTACATAGTTATGATATACAATGTAGTTAATTGGAAAATAATGCCTAATGAAATATACTAATATTTCAGACAAGGCGACAGCTACATTGAGATTACAGGGCCAATACGACAAGAGACTTGGTAACCTTAGTAGTACGATATCTATAGAGTTCCAGAAGGAATTTTGCAGAACGGTATGAAATAAAAATAGATAATACTGAAAATATTAGTCACTACAAATATCCAGATCATTAGAATCAGAACTTCTGAGTTGCCATGATTAATCAACCCTGATGGATTTACACATTCTCTAAAAATCAATATTTATTTTGATCCAAATAGTTTTTGAGTTGATGAAAGATAAAAGTTGAATAAATAGAAAGTAAATGTTACTGAATATAAATTGCATTTTAACAATTTTCATTTGAAAAAGTGTTAAGATACCAGGGTTCTCCATCGACAATTTAATTTGGCGGCCCCGCCACAGTCAAATTCCTACGCGCCACAGTTAAAAAATCAGCGCCATAGTTCCGCCACAATTAAAAATATTATAAACCCCTAAACGTCCAAATTATGTTCCGTTTTCAGTTTCTAATACTAAACTGTTAATTTACTCTAATTGCGGTCCATTGTTTGGCTTGCACAATCAATTATCTTCTAGACCTCGGTGGACACATGGAGTCGTTTTTAGCTCACCTGAGCCGAAGGCTCAAGTGAGCTTTTCTGATCACATTGTGTCCGTCGTCCGTCCGTCCGTCCGTCTGTCCGTCCGTAAACTGTTCACATTTTCGACTTCTTCTCAAGAACCACTGGACCAATTTTGACCAAACTTGGTACAAAGCATCCTTGGGTAAAGGGGAATTTAAATTGTTAAAATGAAGGCACATATCCCCTCGCAAGGGGAGATAATCAAGAAAAGACAAAAATAGGGTGGAGTTGTTAAAAAATCTTCTTCTCAAGAACCACTGGGCCAGAAAAGCTGAAACTTATGTGGAAGCATTCTGGGGTAGTGTAGATTCTAAATTGTTCAAATCATAACCCCCGGGGATTGGGCGGGACCACAATGGGGAATCAAAGTTTTACATAGAAATATATAGGAAAAATCTTTGAAAATCTTTTTCTCAAGAACCACTGTGCCTGAAAAGCTGAAACTTATGTGGAAAAATCCTGGGGTAGTGTAGATTTTAAATTGTTAAAATAATGACCCCCAGGGATTGGGCGGGGCCACAATGGGGAACCAAAGTTTTACATAGAAATATATAGGATAAATCTTTGAAAATCTTCTTCTCAAGAACCACTGTGCCAGAAAAGCTGAAACTTATGTGGAAGCATCCTGGGATAGTGAAGATTTTAAATTATACAAATCATAACCCCCGGGGGTTGGGCGGGGCCACAATGGGGAATAAAAGTTTTACATAGAAATATATAGGAAACATCTTTGAAAATCTTCTTCTCAAGAACCCCTGTGCTAGAAAAGCTGAAACTTATGTGGAAGCATACTGGGGTAGTGTAGATTTCAAATTGTCTAAATTATGATCAGTGGGGTAGGGTGGGGTCACAATATGTATTACAAGGGGTAAATCTAGTAAAGGACAGAATTGTCAAAGCTTCTCAGGTGAGCGATGTGGCCCATGGGCCTCTTGTTCACATTTCACTTCACAATTGCAAAGGAAATTTTTAATATCAATTAGTTTATGCTTATACAGTTAACCATGTCTCTAACATTACACTTGCACTGCGAGTCAAAACATCGTATGCCTTACATGTGACCTACCAGAATTTCCCATAACGTTCTTTAATTAACAAAGTATATTATTTTTTACCTTTCAAAAATATTCATTTATTAAATTATGGTTAAATAACTTAAAACATGTTATTACAATTACTGATACTTTTTTATATACTATACTTAGTAGTTATATGTTTGGGAGGGGGGGGGGGCATTTTCACAGTAGATACCGAGTATTGTGGAAATAATCTATTTAGTTCTACACTAGGTTAAATATATTTTTTAATTATTATTTTTAAATTTCTCAAGCATTTCCCCAAATAATTAATGTTATTTGTATTTGAATATTGATTCATATTATGTGAAGTGTGTTTTTCAATTTATTTCGGGATTCCTTCGCGAATTGGTCGCGAAATGACTGCGAATATATGTACTTCGCGCAATTTTTGCGCCACAGTTAAATTTGAAATGATGGAAAACCCTGAGATACACATTGCATATTGTGTAAAAAATATCTTCAAAACGCATTTTGCTTTGGTGCATGCAAATGAATGATTCATTCTGTACTTCTACCCTGACCTTTTCTGTTTGCTTTAAATTTGCAAATATTGATTCGAATTGGATATCTCAAACATATTACATAGGACATAATACTCTGATACTAAATTAAGGACAGATGATACAAGCAAAAGATGGATGCCTGGATAGGTGTATATTTTTTGGCCTAATTTAATTGAAAATGATGCAAATATAAACTTTCTAGAATATAAAGAATTAGTAGACCTTCTGCGATGTTCAAAATTCTGTCCCTCTGAAACCATACTTATTAATCTATACAAATATTAAATTAAATAAAAAATCAAAACTATGCGGTGAAACTTATTCATTTTATTCGTTAAAACAAGACCCAAATTGTTATTTTCATATTTTTTGACAAAACTTTGTTTGTATCATGTGTCCTTAAAGCATGTTAAAGTAGAAAAGGATTTACAGAGAGAAAGTTTCAAAAATTATTTAACTAAGCAGGTAGCGAATTAACAAAGATTGCATTGCAGTCTTTGGGGAAAAGCGATTTAAAAAAAAAAGTTTTGTGAAATTGATTTTTATTATTAAAAACAGAGGGAGATAATTCTTACCAAAATTCAAGTCATACAAAAGGACACATCCAACCGTACATGCTAAAAGTAATAAATGGGAGTTGTGTATCAATATACTATGCATTCAACACCAGTCCTACATATATGTTATGTATTTAATTTCATTCAATCTGTTGCTATTACGGATAAAATACCTTATTAATCAAAGACCCTGCTGTAATTCAGTGTAGTTTTCTACTAACAAGTTTAACTTTTGTATTGTTTATTATTTTTATACAGCATTAATTGTAGTAATTGCTTCCATTCATTGTACAATTTTTACAGATGGGGAATACACAGAAAAATAGATACAGCAATGACTACCAAGGCTGTTTAATTACAGAAATACGGTTTGTATTTAAACATTTTTATAAACTTAGTATCATATATCATGTTTAAAACTACAGACTAATTATAAAGACATCTAAAAGAGCTAAATGTACTTTTGAACATATTGCACCTCTTTAAATATATGTCAGTGACTAGTTATGGTAGATCTAAGTGAGATTTTTTTTAAAATACTTCCTTTGGTCTTCAACTCATCATTCGAATATTTAATTTTATCAATGAACAGCAGTTACTTTAATGCATTTGTTGGTTGACTTGATATATCCCAATGAACTTGAAATAAAGACAACTACATCTGTTTCATATTTCGACATTTTACTGAAATAGACAGGAAACGCAAATCAAGACCTAAACTGTAAGACAAATGAAATTGTCCACATTTACCATCATTGACTTTCCTTATTTGTCCACAATCAGATATATACTATTATGATGTCTATGTCTCTGCACTTTTCGGTCAATTTTGATTTTAAGCAATAACAAGCTTCTGACAAAGTTTAAGTTACAGGTCTTTCAGCAACTTTGTTTAAAGTCTTACAACAACTATGTTTACAGTTTCGTTTTGTGGTCGTTTAATGATCCTGATAGGAAGTCCAACCTGTCATTAGATCCTATTTTAACAGAACTATTTACTACCGCCCGTGTTTTTTTCCTATATAAATTTACTACTGAATGTTGTCTTTCTGATCAATATAAGGGCTTATCCCGGATCGATGTAACTGGTCGACAGGGGATACTTTCTACTCCTGGGTACCTGATCAAACATCTGGAATTTTCAGGTGTCAATATTTTATGCCCTGTGCTTTTTTTTTTCAAATTGATTTCTGTTGGTTTTCTTAATGGATTTTACTTAAGTAGAAAGAATCAAGAGCTTGAAGACATATTTTATAAAATTAAACAGTTTAAAAAAACAATATTGAATGATGACAATATTCTTCTTTTTACAGGAATGGAAGTATAATAGTAAGTTTTTCAATGTTCTTTTACACGAAAGACGTCCTGACTTCGGACAATGTAAAAAATGAAATATCCCAGTACTTGAGGACACGCTCTTATGCCACCTTTGCTAATGTGTTCAATGTGTCAATTGAAATAGAAACATTAGATGTTGGAGTAAGTCGACAAGAACAAACTGAGTATGACAATGCCAGATCAAATTCGCAATTTGTCACAGCTTCTTCGATAACAAGTACCGTCCAAACAACGACTATAACATCTACAATCCCTAAGGAGAATACCTCCAATGCTTTACAGAATGATACTACTATGACAGACAGCAACATCTCGACTTCTACACTCATTGAATCAACAACTACTCAGGCCGATACTACAGCAAGCGACACGTCAACTGCTCAACCCACACCAACAACAACTTTAGCAGGAGATACCTCGTCTATGGCATCGTCAACAATAACAACAGTCATTATTCAAGCAACAACTTCAGAAAGCGATACAACAGAAACCATTTCACTTACTTCGTCGACGATATCAACAGCTATGGCTACAGAGGACGATACTTCAGAGGGCATTACTTCCACTGATTCACTCACTACAACAACGGTTATCTCTTCATCTCATCAGAGCGATGGCACTTCTGCAGTCACTGAAACCTCTACAACAACATCTCCTTAAGGTTCATCGACATCTTCTACCAACTCTCCTTCAAGCAATACCAATAATTTCATTGATTCATCCACTGAAACAAGTACCAGTGGTGCCTTCACGAGCATAACACATGATACCCAAGGCACCAAGTCTTCTACCAAAAGTCTTAAAGAACTATCAGACGTAACATCAGAGCTTCCAGATTCCACCTCTTCTACTGAGGAGGTGACAGATACAGTTTATACCTCTTCTTCAACTTCCGGACATTCGGCATTCCTTGAATAGAGAGACCAAGTCAGTAAGTTTTTCTTGATACTGCTTCTACAACCGTGCAATTTTTAGATGACAGCACCACTGTGACAGACTTTTCAGATATGAGTTCTACATTTCCTTTACCGTAGTTACCAATTCCTCTAGTGCAATTGCTTCTACTACAACAGACAGTTCAGCATCTTTGATGTACACTACTACCTCTCCGTGAAAATTGTTATCATTTCAGATGCACTTTTATATTTAACATCTTAACAATTTTACATTGTAATGCAAGGAACAAAATTAAATGCACTTTATTTGGCATTAGCAATATTTGTGGGAATTTGAATTTTCATGAATGCGTAGATTCGATTTAGTTCTTTTCGAATGCTCTGTACGTAAATAATTACATTATATAATTTTATAAACAATACCTGAAGCGATGTGTTGAATATAGCAGAGGCTGCTAAAAAACAAAACCAAATATTATGTGTTTATAATATTTTATTAAAGGATAAACAGATTAACAAAACTCAACTAGCGGAAGAGAAACAAGCCGTACGGGGTTTTTTTTCTGATCTTTCATGAAGATGTCCTTCTTAGTGAACTTTGTAGCAACATCTACATGTCGTAAACCCAACGACCGCCAAACCAGAGTACTTGCTTCAAGTTCTATCAATCCTGACGCTGTCTGAAACCTGTTTCCTTCTTTAAAGGACAGCAACTTGTTTTGAGTTTGAGTATGTTTCAGGGCATTCTGGTCAGTAGTGATATCAAAAAAGGGGAGTTTCCGCGGGGGTAGTAGCCAGCAGCAAGTTAAACATGGTGTAGTGAAAGATCGAGGTGGCAGTCTCGTTGCAGAGCCAGACTTGATATCCTTCAATATCGCAACGGACTACAACAAACCAGTTGAGCCAGTAGAATTTATTCATAAGCTTTTTGAAAATCTCGTTGCGTCTGCCTTAGCGACTCCCTTGACGTTTTCTCGATTACATCTTTTTTTTCATGGCCTCTTGCATGTTATTTATTTGAGTCCACTTTTGCCCATGGGCATCGAGGTAGGTAGGAAGTTTTTCACTGTAGTATGCAATCTCAATCTCGACTCCTACAGTTGCTAGTATAGTTAATCCTAACATGAACGCCTTTACATCACGACGATTGTATTCGTTTGCCCGTATTGCCTCCGTTAAAATATAACTTGAGAAAGTTGATTCGTGGAATACAATATGTCTGTAAATCATCTGGGCGCTGTTTCGTACACACAGTCATACATTTTAAGAAATTGTCTGAAATACTGTAGATTCCTTTATTTTTTGCGAGTACTTATTGTCGAGAAAGGCATCTTCAACGTCAAATGGCGAGAATAATAATTTGCGAATGATCGTATCATCAAGAAATTTAACATTGTTTTTAGCACCATAAAAATAAAAGCGAGTTATCTCGAAAATTCGTTGACATTATTCGCATAGAAAAATTTGTCCAGCTCCATTCTCATCGCTAATATTTTTTTTTTTAAATAAAAAGACTGGATATTTACTCTATTTCAGTCGATCTTTCTGGCGATTTCTTCCAGTTTTTCGTCAGCTCGATCAAAACGAATTTCTATTTTGGACATGTTTTGTATAAATTTCAGTTCGGTAGATTCTGTGGATAGTCCAAGTAGAGTGGACACTGTTTTGATAAATGGGCGTATCATTTTTTTAATGGATTTTTATTTGCAAGGTGTAAACGGCAACACATACATAATTAGACTTATGTCCGTAAAATGTATCAAATACATGTCATCAAGAAAGGTTTTTAGAAGAAAATAAGCAGGGAGGCACCAAATATTTATAATTTGATTTAAAAACTATGCGCACTAGTGTGTAAAGGAAATTTGATTTGTAGACCTCCAAAAATCATTCAAATCTTTAAAAACTCTCAGTTAGGCTAAGATTTATTCTACTCGATATCAAAATTCATCTTTAATCGATTATTATAATTACTACGTGTAGTTTTTCTTAATGATTTTTTTTCCATTTTAAAGTGATTCAGATTTTAAAATCAACCCTTAAAGGTACTAGTATCTTTCAACAAAAAAATAAAAAACATTCTTCTAAATCATTAGCATACATATTCATTATGATTTCCTTCTGTAATAAAACAGAAAAGCCTCGCCCATCAGTCAAATAAATATTACAATACAATTTCGTACATAAATATGCCACTAACGCTCAAGGTTAAAGTTTTTGTTACATAATCTACCCGTTCGCGTTAACTATTGATCAAAAGATTCAAAGGCGTTCACTCAAGCGTTAAAAGAACGAAACTGTTAGTGTGGATTGTTATGAATTCTGTGACAAATATGTCGAATAGAAACTTATTCGAATTAGAGGACAGGGGATTTAATGTACCCCAATGGGTTCAATATTTCAATGTAAGTGTTCTTAACGTTATCATTGATCTGCCGTCTTCTATAGTGAAAGTCACTATGTTTGTTTTATGATTTCGACATGCATTTGAATATATCGATTTTTGAAGGCAAAACTAGCCATTCAATATTTAAGACACCATATGCTTTTGCATTATTGTTGAGCACAGGAAGTAAAAATACCCGATATTCAATTCAATACATTTGATATAGAATATTTTGTATGAAAAATGAACAACAATGCAGTAATATTCTATCTCCACTCTATGTATAATCATTCTTTGTTCCATGTGATTTTCTCCACTAACATTGTTTTATGCATATTTTATTTTCTCAATAGGAAAAAAAACAGTAGCAGGAATTATTTTAAACATGTGTTGGGACTTAATACCTCTTCCAACAACATAGAATAAATACAAAGCGATTGGATCATACATCATTATACTGTTTTAGGGGTGTTTTCTTCATTTTTCTATAAAAAAAAACACACACACACTTTGATCCTTGATTTTTTAGACAGAAGACAACACAATGACACTGGGTAATCTAAAAATCGGGGAGACGACATCGTCTTTAGGTAAAATGACACACCTAGATATGTGCAATTGTTGGAAAGCCACTGGTTAGATAATTGGTGTTCAGATGAATCATTAACGGTATAATGGAGATTAAGCAGCCACAAGATTTTCAGACTTTTCTCGTTGAATCGGACAGTATTGGGCACAGGGTCCCGATTCCAACACCCCGAAAAAAAATAAATAGAATATAAAGACATGAGACATATAATCGACAAACTTCAGACAAAGATGAATTGAATTATATATTTGTCTAGCTTAAGTAGTCTAAAAGCTAAATAAAGATAAATATATGGATCAATAATAAAGTTACTGAATGAACAGTCCATCTTACTATCATATCAGTCGTTGATTATCAACATGATTAAATATTTTTTTTAATTATAAAGTATAACAGATGAATTCAATGATGAAAAAAAATAAATGAGCCGATACGAAAATTTCAATGTGAAATTGTACACGTTAAATGTAAAAATGTCTAATGGTAAGTTTCAATCTATGACAGTAAAATTAAGCCGAGGTCCTCTTTCGGTAGAATCATTTAACAACTATGGATATCACTTCCCTTCGGAGAAATGTCGCAGTCGTCAACGTTCTTCGGAGTCAGGTAGATTGCATTACAGGAAGTTAACACGAGAATACTGCAACTTCATTTGCATATTCTGAATTATTCACTTTGTATTGACGAAAATATCCAGTCTATGCATTCTAGTAACTTGATATTAAAGACACCACAGAGTCTGCACCACTGATTCGTATTTGGATGTTTTACATACTAAAGACAAATTACGTTGTTAAAACTAACTGTATGACAAACTAGATGAATTCAACTTTTTCACTGTAATAATATCCCGTTATCACCGAATAGGGAATTTCAATCTCCTTACTTTTTTGATACTGAAGAACATGCTCCGAGTACAATAGATTTTTGATCAGGCTACTGACAAATAATTCAATGTTTCAGGGATCTCAATAAACTCGTGAAAGCTGAACACGATTCGAAAAGAAATGTGTCCGCCATTCGTGCTCGGATCTCGCTATATCCGAAGACCCCTATATGCAGGACTTGGACACTTTTTATTGTTATCAGTCGACACTTAGTAGAGGGAAGTATACTATACAATACTCGGTAACTGATACTTAGTATAATGCAGGAAAGAAAGATACCAAAGAATCTTACAATTATAGTTGTACAGGTCAGTGCAGTAAACAAACAAGCAAAAATACATGTATCTGCAATAAATGTAAACAATGCAAAGCAAAATTACCAGCACGAAAACGGGTCGCCATTACACGCCGATACCCATGACAAGGCAGTCAGGTGTAGCCAATGCGAAGAGTGTAGTAGTACCCTGGTGTTGATGCATTGTAGATAATTATATCGAAAATGGCGTATGCCTATTTACGAGTCGCGTACAGCTTTAATGTCAATATTTCGTAAACTCTACGGTCGTTATAATGATCTTGTTCGCAAATATAACTCATCAATGTGTCGTTTTTCGTGTTTCATACTACTTGTTAGTCCTTAGTTTATACTGAATTTGACTACAGAAAGTTCCGTCTACCTGATCAATACATATAGCGCTCACGGCGGATGTGACGTCATCAGGGGATGCTTACTCCTCCTAGGCACCTGGTCCCCCTCAAAAGTTTCCTGGGAGTCCGTGTTTATATGTCCTGACCACAGATTTGTAATGGAGATTTTTTCGGCCGATCACTGTTTGTTATCTTCGCCAATTTCATACCCAGGATTATCGATGGAAAGAAATCTAAAGCAAAAACAAAGAGAGTAAAAGAATTTTAATTTTAAAAAGGTTTTAAAGTATATTTGATAGAATTTCTAACTTTTATCCTGTTTGCGATAAGTTAAAGAAAAATGTTAAAACCTTTCTTTTTAAAAAGGCATATGACTTATGAATTGTGTATTAAAGCCTTTTATTATATTTGGATACTGCATTTTGAATACTGTTCATTATCTCCATATGTTTCATTCATTGCGTGGTAACGGGACTATGAAAGGCAGAAAAAAATGTATCAAATTTCTAGAAAGAGAGAAGCATCAATGTGACTCAACGGATGTATATGTATAACATTTCATTACTGAATGTGTCATAAGTGTGTTAAAATCGCTACTGAAAGGTGAACGGTAATTACAATGATAAATTATAGGAAGATTTATTACATCGGAGATATTTTAGAAACGCAAGGTGGACAGTTATATTATCAATCCCCGAACCGTGAAATTAGTGAGGATGTGAGATAAAGGTCTTCTCCCCTGTAATTAATGTTAGTCTGTCAAGCAATTTGTTAGTCTTTACATATTATAAGGAATGACTCTAATTCTTGGCCAAATTATTCGAGTATAACCTGGTTTGGGTCCGTTTACGCTTTTTTATAATCCGCTTCGCGGATTATAAAGCATAAAGTGGTCCAAACCAGCTTATATTAAATAATTTGGCCAAGATATAGAGTCATTCCTTAATTAGTTATAGTGTGTAGAATCCAAACGAACAGTACTTTATCTAAAATAAATGGGCAAATTATTAGTTGTACCAATATCATACAAATGCTTCGAATTGATGGTTTTGGGATGACTTTTAATTTCTTATAAGTGCTATGGTTTTAAAATTGACATTTGTATTGACAAGCGTATTCATATGTTGTGTACATATTATAGTTTGCAATAAAAGATGTTTTTATTTTATGAAAGTCACAATTGTACCCTGACATTTGCATCGGTAAAGATAAAAGCATTTGATACCAGTTCTATAATTCTTAATTTCAGTTGTTGCAATGGATCACTCATATGGCGAAATTGGCAAAGTGGTTGAACATACTTGCAGAATTGAAATCAGAAGTGGTGAATGGGAGCAGGTATATCTTAGACACTCTGACAGACAAGAGAATCTAGCAGTTCATCTTAAAAATGGCAGTACTGACATACACACCAACGACAGTATTCTCACTCCCAAATTTGAGGCAGATACCCCTTGGATAAATGCTTCACTGATTTTTAACTTAACCGAGTTTCCATCGGAACGCTGTGGATCTAGACAATTTGAATTTGTTTGTAGCGTGCAGATGAAACATGGATATTTCTTCAATACTACCGCCAGCTTTACAATAATAGGTAAGAAAGAAAACAAATAAGGACGTGATAATCTTCTGATAAACTTTTATGAAGTTGGGGTATTTATATATTTTACATGCGTACAATTTAGTAACATGATGTAGTGGATTTGTATGCATTCAGTAAAGATACGTACAGAAATCTACTTTATGATTTTTAAAGAGGTAAAGTGTCCTAGCATAATTTCAAAGTCACAAGAAAACATATTTCAAAAATGTAATTTTAAATAAAATTAAAAAATTCAAAGGATTTTCCTAAGTTAAAGGTTTGATTATCAATATTAAAAGATTATTATGTTGGCACACTTTTTTAATCGATGAAGCTTTAAATAATTGTCTATATGACTTTGAAAGGAAAAAGGGAATATTCTTTAAGCGAACTTACAATATAAATTTAAATTTTTGCTTCAATAGTTAAAAGTAAATATAACAATTCTAACAGTGAGGGTTAATCTTGTATGTGAATCTTGAAAGTTGGTGATCTCCATATCTCACTGGAATATTCTGTTTTGATACACGTGTGATGTACAAATTGAATACATGTACACATATGATGCCCTTTTTCTATGATTCTCATATGAAACCAATCATATGAGAATCATATGATACTCATATGAGAATCATATGTGGCTAAGTTGCCTGTATACAGATCAAGTTTTCAATTCTTAATTCGATTCGCTACAATGATTTTTTTAGATTCAAACAATCATTATTATTGTATTTTTATTGCAGAATTAAATCTCTGAATGCTTGTTTTTTTTATCTGCAACGGAGTTGCAAGGATAAAGTTAAGCATAATTTGCAGCTGGGTCGATTTCTAATGCTGTCTTGTTTTAAAGATATGCTTAGCTGGAGATCAAATTCACTAGATTTTAATTGCATTTTATTTAAAGTAAAGAAAAAAAAAAAGAAAAACATGGATAGTTTTGCTAATTTAATAAAAAGTGATGATTAATTTACTTTAATTGACTTGGCAAAATATGGTAAATTTGTAATGGAAGGAATTTCAATATTGAAATTTCTTCCATTACCTCTTATATTGTATATATATTATGATATATATGTTGCTAATCTGTTCATTTGTTACCTTTTTATTGTTGATTTATTTCTTCTGTGTGATTTTATGCCTCATCTTAGGCCACAAATTAAATAAACATTTAAAGTAAAAAATAATTCTTATGTTTTTATATTTCTGCGCTATTCATGCTGTTCATGATTGGCATTATTTTGTTTTATTTTTCCCATATTTATAAAATTGATCACTGTTCTTTTGAACCATTTATATTTAGTGAGAACAGCAGTTTATTTGACTAGAAAACAAAATGTTATTATTCTAATGTATATCTTCATAAAATTTCTTAAATGAAGAACTCAACATTAATCTTTTGTGACTCACATTTGTCTAGGAAAGATATGGAGATAACGAACAGTATGCAATCTCAAAGTCCACAAAACAATACAAAATAGGAGCAGAGCAATCACGGACCTCCGAAACATCAGAGGTGGGATCAGGTGCCATAGGAGTGTTTAGCAAAAGTAAAATTATCTGAAATTTCTTTTATCAGTAGTATCACTAGTATACGAGAGGTTTTTGATCTTTATTATAGCAAGGTTTTTTTGATTTCGGAACTCCACGCCCTTGACATTGTAAAGATGTTGTCTTACATACACCAAAGTGACTCAGAAATACCCCTTCTGTATCTTGCAAAATTATTTCATCATGTTTTCTTGACTAGACGTGGGAAAATGATTGAAATGTGCCTTTGATTGTAGAAAGACAATTCAGAAAAAGAAGCCAGCAGTAGCCGTAGTACTACTTCCGGACCAGTCCAGAAATCCGGGCCTTGCTCCAGCAGGTGCGCTGTCTGGTCTTTGGTAGCCACAGCTCTGGTCATCCTTCTACTGGGCGCTGCATGTGTTCCTCTCATCCTATACCTAATTGAAGAAGGTACACTAGGCATGAATTTTAAAGTTTCTCTTCAAAAATGCATGTTTGCTCGTGATTTATAAGTAGAACTTTAATATACCCCCGCTTGAAAAGCGGAAGGGCATATAGTAATCGGGATGTCTGTCCGTCCGTCCGTCCGTCTGGTAAGCTTAAGTGTACCTATCTCTTATCTGCAACATCTCTTTTACCACTGATTGATATTTGACAATTTCACAGATTGTCATTGTGCACCTCCTATTTCACTTTTTGATCTTATTTTGGGTCTTCAAGATTAAAACAGGGACAGAGGCGGGGGTATCGTTCAGTAAGCTCGTTGCTCAAAGTGCCTCTAGTGTTAAATTACAAATGGGTTTTAATTCAAATCAAATGCTCCATTTTTTATAACACAAAATTTCGACACATTAGATATTTTTACTCATATATATTTATATTTATATATTTCATTATTTTATTTCAGATCAATTCAAATACTGTAAGTTTGGCATTATTTTATATTTCACAAATGACAGACATTTGTTGTAAAATGGGAAAAAAATAAATGTTCAACTCTATTTGACACGAAAAAAATCATGTTGTATCTCTTATTCAAGTATACTGTAGATCACTAAATTTTCGCGACACCTTATTTTTGCGAGATAGTCATGGACTCTTTATACAATGTAAGCGAGACAAAATTTTCACGAGTTGTGGTCATTGCTTTAAATAATCTAAAGGAATTCTTTTTTACGTGAGAATGAAATTTTCTCGAGCATATCGCCTCGCGTAATTGCGCGAAAATAAAGTTCTCGCGAATAAAAAGTGATTTACAGTATATTCATGAAATCGTTCACTGAACATGATGCATGCCTAATGAAATATACTTATATTTCAGACAAGGCGACAGCTGCATTGAGGTTACAGGGGCAATACGACAAGAGACTTGGTAACCTTAGTAGTACGATATCTATAGAGTTCCAGAAGGACTTTTGCAGTACGGTATGAAATAAAAATAGATAATACTGAAAATAATTAATCACTACTGATATCCAGATCATTAGAATCAGAACTTCTGAATTATCAACATTAATTAGTTTTACCCTGATAAGTTGAAACATTCTCTAATAATTATTCTTAGTTTGATCCAATCGATTACAATTTTTGAGTTAATGGCTCAAGGATAAACGTTGAATTAAATTTTGAGCAAAGTATAAGAGCATAAACTGAATGAATTGTGTAGTAATGGCTATCATTTATTGTACATTTTTTACAGATGGAGAACACACAGAATGAAAAATACAACAATGACTACCAAGGCTGTTTAGTTACAGAAATACGGTTTGTAATTAACCATTTTTATAAATTAGATATCATATACTACAAGTATTGTGTTAATAAAGGATGATAATAAATATTATCCACAAAATATAAGGAAAAATGTATTTTTGAACATATTGTGTTTCTTTTACTAATTAAAATGTCAGTGACTAGGTATGTAGATCTAAAAAGATTAAATAGATACGTGCTATGGTCTTCAACTCATTATTCAAATATTTTTATTAATTCTATTACTCAACAACAGTGAACTTCCATCCGTTTTTTGACTAGATGTATCCCAATGAACTTGAAATAAAGGCAACCATACCATATCTGTTTCATAATTTGAATATTTTATTGACATTGACGATAAGGGCAATTCAACATCTAAACTGTAAGACAAATGATACTACTTGATATATCTGGTGTCTATGCCTCCATTCTTGTCGGTCAATTTTTCAGCAGTGCATGTAACAGGCTTCTGACAAACTTTATATTATTCGTTTGATAGGAAGTCCAACCTGTCATGTGGGTCCTAATTGTTCAGAAGTATATCATTCCCACACTTAGACCCTACTTTTTCAAATAAATTTACCTTTTAATGGTAAGTCTTGAAATAGATCAAAACAATGGCTTTCTTCCGATCGATGTTACCGGTCGACAGGGGGTATAACTACTCCTAGGTACATGAGCAAACAGCTGTAATTTTAGTTGCCAATATTTTATGGCTTGTGGGTTTTTTTTAGATTGATTTCATTTCGTTTTCTTCTTGGATTTTATTTATAATAAGTAGAAAAAAATCAGGATTGTCAACAGAAAGCTTGAAGACAGATTTTGCAAAATATATAATTTTAAAAAATGCATCATGGAAGGATAACACTTTTCTTCTTTTAACAGGAATGGAAGTATCATAGTGAGCTTCTCAATGTTCTTTTACACAAAAGACATCGTGACTTCAGACAATGTAAAAACAGAAATGTCCAAATACTTGAGGACACATTCTAATGTCACCTTCGCTAATGTGTTCAATGTGTTAATTGAAATAGAAACATTAGATGTTGGAGTAAGTCGACAAGAACAGACCGAGTATGACAATGCCAGATCAAATTCGCAATTTGTCACACCTTCTCCCTTAACAAGTACCGTCGAAACAACGACTGTAATATCTACAATCCCCGAGGAGAGCACCTCGAGTGTTTTACGGAATGAAACCACTACGAGCGACGGTAGGATCTCTGTTTCTATGCCTATTGAATCAACAACTACTCAGGCTGATACTACAGCAAGCGACATGTCAACTGCCCAACCCACTCCATCAACACTAACCACACCAACAACAACTTTAGAAGGAGATACGTCTATTGAAACAACAACTACTGAGGGTGATACTACATTAAGCGACGTGCCAATTGTTCAAACCACTGTAACAACATTTACCACACCAACAAATTTAGAAGGAGATACTTCATCCTTGGCTTCGTCAACAGTAACAACTGTCATTGCTCAAACAACGACTTCAGAAAGCGAATCAACAGAAAACATTTCATTTACTTCATCGACGATATCAACAGCTATGGTTTCAGAGGATGATAACTCAGAAGACAGTAGTTCAACTGCTTCACTAACAACAGCTATGCTTATTTCTTCATCTGCATCAACTCATCAGAGCGATAGCACATCTGAAGTCACTCAAACCTCTACCGCGACATCTCCTCTAACTTCATCAACACTTTCTACCAACTTTCCTTCTGGTAATTTCAATAACTTTACTGATTCATCCACTGAAACAAGTAAAAGCACAACACTTGATTTTCAAGACACGACTTCCACTACCAGCATTTCTAAAGATACATCAAATGTAACATCAGAGCTTCCGGATTCCAACACTTCCTATTTTTCGAATACAGAGATCACTTCTCCAACTTCAATAAATAAGATTACTACAACCGAGCAATATTCAGACGACAGCACCACCAAGTCAGAGTTTCCAAATTTGAATGTCTCTAGTTCTACTATTCCTTCTGTTACCAATGCCTCTACTGTAACTACCTCCGATAGTTCAGCAACAATAGCGTATACTACTACCTCTCCTCAACAACGTGCAGGTATTTTATGTTTGTTAAGAAAAGATTCTCTTTGTTAGTTTGTAGTTATTTCACTAGTATTTGTACAGGTGGAAATAAAGAGCTTAAAGTGTATATAAAACACGCTGACAGATGATTTTTAAATTCTTTATATTTTAGTACAATTACTGGTAGTACATGTTTTTCTAGATGTGGGAAAATTTTTACTTAAAAAAATTATTTGATTTAATGATATTAGATAGTTGAACATTAGTAGACCCTTTTACAAATCACTTTGGAGGGAAAAACTACCTTTTAAAAAGACATGCTTTTTTTTCTTTATTCAAGAATAAATAATACGATGAAAAGAATAAATTCCAGATTTAGGAAGCAACATAATAAAAAAAATATATACATTTAACTTGAAATAAACACATTTTGTTTTTATTTTAGTCTTTCATTGTTTGATTTCTAAAAATGAACGCAAATTATTTCTGAATAACCTGGTTTGGTATGGGAACACACCCCCTTGACAACCAGCTGCATCATCTGTATCAATGCAAATTCCAGATTTAATAAATGTACCTTTAAATTCAAACAGTAGCTCGATCTTACCTCATGTTAACAAACATCATGGCTGCTAGATTTGTGTATCAGTTATTACTTCCCCTTGTTAACCATCACTTCCACAACTAGTGATATATTATTGAGCGGCAAATTTGAACTCATAAAAAGCAGCATAATTTTACTCCCACAGTTGTTTAATTATTTTAATTAATTCGATTCGCTACAATGATTTTTTTAGATTCAAACAAACATTATTATTGTATTTTTATTGCAGAATTAAATCTCTGAATGCTTGTTTTTTTTATCTGCAACGGAGTTGCAAGGATAAAGTTAAGCATAATTTGCAGCTGGGTCGATTTCTAATGCTGTCTTGTTTTAAAGATATGCTTAGCTGGAGATCAAATTCACTAGATTTTAATTGCATTTTATTTAAAGTAAAGAAAAAAAAAAGAAAAACATGGATAGTTTTGCTAATTTAATAAAAAGTGATGATTAATTTACTTTAATTGACTTGGCAAAATATGGTAAATTTGTAATGGAAGGAATTTCAATATTGAAATTTCTTCCATTACCTCTTATATTGTATATATATTATGATATATATGTTGCTAATCTGTTCATTTGTTACCTTTTTATTGTTGATTTATTTCTTCTGTGTGATTTTATGCCTCATCTTAGGCCACAAATTAAATAAACATTTAAAGTAAAAAATAATTCTTATGTTTTTATATTTCTGCTATTCATGCTGTTCATGATTGGCATTATTTTGTTTTATTTTTCCCATATTTATAAAATTGATCACTGTTCTTTTTAACCATTTATATTTAATGAGAACAGCAGTTTATTTGACTAGAAAGCATAATGATATTATTCTAATATATATCTTCATTAAATTTCTTAAATGAAGAACTCAACATTAATCTTTTGTGACTCACATTTGTCTAGGAAAGATATGGAGATAACGAACAGTATGCAATCTCAAAGTTCACAAAACAATACAAAACTAGGAGCAGAGCAATCACGGACCTCCAAAAGATCAGAGGTGGGATCAGGTGCCATAGGAGTGTTTAGCAAAAGTAAGATTATCTGAAAGTGTACGTATTTCTTTTATCAGTAGTATCACTGGTATACGAGATGTTTTTAATCTTTATTATAGCAAGGTTTTGTGATTTCGGAACTCCACACCCTTGACATTGTAAAGATGTTGTCTTACATACACCAAAGTGACTCAGATATACCCCTTCTGTATCTTGCAAAATTATTTCATCATGTATTCTTGATTAGACGTGGGAAAATGATTGAAATGTGCCTTTGATTGTAGAAAGACAATTCAGAAAAAGAAGCCAGCAGCGGCCGTAGCACCACTTCCGGACCAGTCCAGAAATCCGGGCCTTGCTCCAGCAGGTGCGCTGTCTGGTCTTTGGTGGCCACAGCTCTGGTCATCCTTCTACTGGGCGCTGCATGTGTTCCTCTCATCCTATACCTAATAGAAGAAGGTACACTATGCTTGACTTTTAAAGTTTCTCTTCAAAAATGCATGTTTGTTCAAGTTTTATAAGCAGAACTTCAATATACCCCCGCTTGAAAAAAGCGGGAGGGCATATAGAAATCGGGATGTCCGTCCGTCCGTCTGGTAAGCTTAAGTGTACCTATCTCTTATCCGCAACATCTCTTTTACCACTGATTGATATTTGACAATTTCACAGATTCTTTATAACAAAATGTCATTGTGCACCTCCTATTTCACTTTTTGATCTTATTTTGTGTCTTCAAGATTAAAACAGGGACAGAGGCGGGGGTATCATTCAGTAAGCTCGTTGCTCAAAGTGTCCCTAGTGTTAAATTACAAATGGGTTTTAATTCAAATCAAATGCTCCATTTTCTATAACACAAAATTTCGACACATTAAATATTTTTACTTATATATATTTTTATTTATATATTTCATTATTTTATTTCAGATCAATTCAAATACTGTAAGTTTGGCATTATTTCATATTTCACAAATGACAGACATTTGTTGTAAAATGGGAAAAAATAAATGTTCAACTCTATTTGACACGAAAAAAATCATGTATCTCTTATTCAAGTATACTGTAGATCACTAAATTTTCGCGACACCTTATTTTCGCGAGATAGTCATTGACTCTTTATACAATGTAAGCGAGACAAAATTTTCACGAGTTGTGGTCATTGCTTTATATAATCTAAAGGAATTCTTTTATACGTGAGAATGAAATTTTCGCGAGTATATCGCCTCGCGTAATTGCGCGAAAATAAAGTTCTC
Source organism: Saccostrea glomerata (assembly GCA_003671525.1). NCBI lineage: Eukaryota > Metazoa > Mollusca > Bivalvia > Ostreida > Ostreidae > Saccostrea > Saccostrea glomerata. Next base: position 841,160 of record PRKT01000086.1, on the reverse strand, counting down.
GCGAATAAAAAGTGATTTACAGTATATTCATGAAATCGTTCACTGAAAATGATGCCTAATGAAATATACTGATATTTCAGACAAGGCGACAGCTACATTGAGGTTACAGGGCCAATACGATAAGAGACTTGGTAACCTTAGTAGTACGATATCTATAGAGTTCCAGAAGGACTTTTGCAGAACGGTATGAAATAAAAATAGATAATACTGAAAATATTAGTCACTACAAATATCCAGATCATTAGAATCAGAACTTCTGAATTATCAACATTAATTAGTTTTACCCTGATAAGTTGAAACATTCTCTAATAATCATTCTTAGTTTGATCCAATTGATTACAATTTTTGAGTTAATGGCTCAAGGATAAACGTTGAATTAAATTTTGAGCAAAGTATAAGAGCATAAACTGAATGAATTGTGTAGTAATGGCTTTCATTTATTGTACATTTTTTACAGATGGAGAACACACAGAATGAAAAATACAACAATGACTACCAAGGCTGTTTAGTTACAGAAATACGGTTTGTATTTAACCATTTTTATAAATTAGATATCATAAACTGCAAGTATTGTGTTAATAAAGGATGATAATAAATATTATCCACAAAATATAAGGAAAAATGTATTTTTGAACATATTGTGTTTCTTTTACTAATTAAAATGTCAGTGACTAGGTATGTAGATCTAAAAAGATTAAATAGATACGTGCTATGGTCTTCAACTCATTATTCAAATATTTTTATTAATTCTATTACTCAACAACAGTGAACTTCCATCCGTTTTTTGACTAGATGTATCCCAATGAACTTGAAATAAAGGCAACCATACCATATCTGTTTCATAATTTGAATATTTTACTGACATTCACGATAAGGGCAATTCAACATCTAAACTGTAAGACAAATGATACTACTTGATATATCTGGTGTCTATGCCTCCATTCTTGTCGGTCAATTTTTCAGCAGTGCATGTAACAGGCTTCTGACAAACTTTATATTATTCGTTTGATAGGAAGTCCAACCTGTCATGTGGGTCCTAATTGTTCAGAAGTATATCATTCCCACACTTAGACCCTACTTTTTCAAATAAATTTACCTTTTAATGGTAAGTCTTGAAATAGATCAAAACAATGGCTTTCTTCCGATCGATGTTACCGGTCGACAGGGGGTATAACTACTCCTAGGTACACGAGCAAACAGCTGGAATTTTAGTTGCCAATATTTTATGGCTTGTGGGTTTTTTTTTAGATTGATTTCATTTCGTTTTCTTCTTGGATTTTATTTATAATAAGTAGAAAAAAATCAGGATTGTCAACAGAAAGCTTGAAGACAGATTTTGCAAAATATATAATTTTAAAAAATGCATCATGGAAGGATAACACTTTTCTTCTTTTAACAGGAATGGAAGTATCATAGTAAGCTTCTCAATGTTCTTTTACACAAAAGACATCGTGACTTCGGACAATGTAAAAACAGAAATGTCCAAGTACTTGAGGACACATTCTAATGTCACCTTCGCTAATGTGTTCAATGTGTTAATTGAAATAGAAACATTAGATGTTGGAGTAAGTCGACAAGAACAGACCGAGTATAACAATGTCATATCAAATTCGCAATTTGTCACACCTTCTCCCTTAACAAGTACCGTCCAAACAACGACTGTAACATCTACAATCCCTGAGGAGAGGACCTCAAATGTTTTACAGAATGAAACCACTACGAGCGACGGTAGTATCTCTGTTTCTACGCCTATTGAATCAACAACTACTCAGACTGATACTACAGCAAGCGACATGTCAACTGCCCAACCCACTCCATCAACACTAACCACACCAACAACAACTTTAGAAGGAGATACGTCTATTGAAACAACAACTAATGAGGGTGATATTACATTAAGCGACGTGCAAATTGTTCAAACCACTGTAACAACATTTACCACACCAACAAATTTAGAAGGAGATACTTCATCCTTGGCTTCGTCAACAGTAACAACTGTCATTACTCAAACAACGACTTCAGAAAGCGAATCAACAGAAAACATTTCATTTACTTCATCGACGATATCAACAGCTATGGTTTCAGAGGATGATAACTCAGAAGACAGTAGTTCAACTGCTTCACTAACAACAGCTATGCTTATTTCTTCATCTGCATCAACTCATCAGAGCGATAGCACTTCTGAAGTCACTCAAACCTCTACCGCGACATCTCCTCTAACTTCATCAACACTTTCTACCAACTCTCCTTCTGGTAATTTCAATAACTTTACTGATTCATCCACTGAAACAAGTAAAAGCACAACACTTGATTTTCAAGACACGACTTCCACTACCAGCATTTCTAAAGATACATCAAATGTAACATCAGAGCTTCCGGATTCCAACACTTCCTATTTTTCGAATACAGAGATCACTTCTCCAACTTCAATAAATAAGATTACTACAACCGAGCAATATTCAGACGACAGCACCACCAAGTCAGAGTTTCCAAATTTGAATGTCTCTAGTTCTACTATTCCTTCTGTTACCAATGCCTCTACTGTAACTACCTCCGATAGTTCAGCAACAATAGCGTATACTACTACCTCTCCTCAACAACTTGCAGGTATTTTATGTTTGTTAAGTAAAGATTCTCTTTGTTAGTTTGTAGTTATTTCACTAGTATTTGTACAGGTGGAAATAAAGAGCTAAAACACGCTGACAGATGATTTTTAAATTCTTTATATTTTAGTACAATTACTAGTAGTACATGTTTTTCTAGATGTGGGAAAATTTTTACTTAAAAAAATTATTTGAATTAATGATATTAGATAGTTGAACATTAGTAGACCCTTTTACAAATCACTTTGGAGGGAAAAACTACCTTTTAAAAAGACATGCTTTTTTTTCTTTATTCAAGAATAAATAATACGATGAAAAGAATAAATTCCAGATTTAGGAAGCAACATAATAAAAAAAATATATACATTTAACTTGAAATAAACACATTTTGTTTTTATTTTAGTCTTTCATTGTTTGATTTCTAAAAATGAACGCAAATTATTTCTGAATAACCTGGTTTGGTATGGGAACACACCCCCTTGACAACCAGCTGCATCATCTGTATCAATGCAAATTCCAGATTTAATAAATGTACCTTTAAATTCAAACAGTAGCTCGATCTTACCTCATGTTAACAAACATCATGGCTGCTAGATTTGTGTATCAGTTATTACTTCCCCTTGTTAACCATCACTTCCACAACTAGTGATATATTATTGAGCGGCAAATTTGAACTCATAAAAAGCAGCATAATTTTACTCCCACAGTTGTTTAATTATTTTAAAATTAAATTATAAGGAATGACTCTAATTCTTGGCCAAATTATTCGAGTATAACCTGGTTTGGGTCCGTTTACGCTTTTTTATAATCCGCTTCGCGGATTATAAAGCATAAAGTGGTCCAAACCAGCTTATATTAAATAATTTGGCCAAGATATAGAGTCATTCCTTAATTAGTTATAGTGTGTAGAATCCAAACGAACAGTACTTTATCTAAAATAAATGGGCAAATTATCAGTTGTACCAATATCATACAAATGCTTCGAATTGATGGTTTTGGGATGACTTTTAATTTCTTATAAGTGCTATGGTTTTAAAATTGACATTTGTATTGACAAGCGTATTCATATGTTGTGTACATATTATAGTTTGCAATAAAAGATGTTTTTATTTTATGAAAGTCACAATTGTACCCTGACATTTGCATCGGTAAAGATAAAAGCATTTGATACCAGTTCTATAATTCTTAATTTCAGTTGTTGCAATGGATCACTCATATGGCGAAATTGGCAAAGTGGTTGAACATACTTGCAGAATTGAAATCAGAAGTGGTGAATGGGAGCAGGTATATCTTAGACACTCTGACAGACAAGAGAATCTAGCAGTTCATCTTAAAAATGGCAGTACTGACATACACACCAACGACAGTATTCTCACTCCCAAATTTGAGGCAGATACCCCTTGGATAAATGCTTCACTGATTTTTAACTTAACCGAGTTTCCATCGGAACGCTGTGGATCTAGACAATTTGAATTTGTTTGTAGCGTGCAGATGAAACATGGATATTTCTTCAATACTACCGCCAGCTTTACAATAATAGGTAAGAAAGAAAACAAATAAGGACGTGATAATCTTCTGATAAACTTTTATGAAGTTGGGGTATTTATATATTTTACATGCGTACAATTTAGTAACATGATGTAGTGGATTTGTATGCATTCAGTAAAGATACGTACAGAAATCTACTTTATGATTTTTAAAGAGGTAAAGTGTCCTAGCATAATTTCAAAGTCACAAGAAAACATATTTCAAAAATGTAATTTTAAATAAAATTAAAAAATTCAAAGGATTTTCCTAAGTTAAAGGTTTGATTATCAATATTAAAAGATTATTATGTTGGCACACTTTTTTAATCGATGAAGCTTTAAATAATTGTCTATATGACTTTGAAAGGAAAAAGGGAATATTCTTTAAGCGAACTTACAATATAAATTTAAATTTTTGCTTCAATAGTTAAAAGTAAATATAACAATTCTAACAGTGAGGGTTAATCTTGTATGTGAATCTTGAAAGTTGGTGATCTCCATATCTCACTGGAATATTCTGTTTTGATACACGTGTGATGTACAAATTGAATACATGTTTAGCTATATATAACATCCATGTACCTGTAAGTACAAGCATTCTCTTTCATTCTAGTAACCAATGATCATTAAAAATATTTTACATATCATTTCAGCTCCAATGACACCACCAGCTGTTACTGTTCGAGCGACCAAACACGTGATCAACAGCACGAGCAATGAAACCTTTGCTGGTGTCCTGATCAGCTGTAATGTGACAAAAGACCAGTCTAACGATTCGGCTCAGGATGTAGGGATTCGAATTTTTAACTCTACTGATCATAAAATTGCAGAATTTGTCTATTTTCCTGATAGAAGTAGTATTCATACGTCAAATTGTCGAGAGTGGGTTTTTGTTCATGAAACTGAACCTACGGTGTTTTCATATCGCTCAGATTTAAATGGATCGACGCTTTACTGTTTTTTACAAAACGCTGGAGCGGGGAACAAGGTTGTTTTAAGTAACAACGTAACGCTGACGTTTGGTGCATTAGAAACAGAGACCTGAAAATTCTTGAACTTCACATGTGTTTATCATTTACTACGTAAAATCCGCACATTTATTTAAGGAAAGAAAAGGCATCGTTTTTATACGATCTGGAGTATATTTGATAATAACACTTTTAATTTTGCACACAGACTAGACTTTTAAGTCTTCCAGTTCCCCTTTCTAAAGTTATCTGTCGGACATGATTTCTTGGAATCATTTTCCAGTGAAGATTTTTTATCCTGTCTTAGAATTCAATAATTGCACTGGCATGTTAAGGTCATAGTTAGCAATAAAACAGGACCTTGACATGCTGTATATTCCACTTCGAAATAAATAAAATGTCTTTGCCATAAGTAATAACTCACAACTTACCAAAGTGAAGTTCACATTTATTAATTGGGAAAATCTTGTAATCAAAACAATGAAGCAGAATTCATCGAAAAGCATCTGCATTAAAAAAAAAGAACTCTCTTGTTGTTACTTTCAATTTATGATGACATCTTATATACCGTATAGCGTTATTTTAGCGGGGTGCTAATTTTGGCTTATTTTGGCGTTTTGATGATAGTCCGCTAAAATTTTAATTGCTAAAATAGTCAGTACTCTTACTAGAGTCCATCTGGAAAGAACATAAACCCTGCGTCCGCTAAAATAAATTATGCCAAAGTTATTGGCATACCTGAGAGCAGGCAAAACACCAAATTTTACACCCGCCAAGAAATCCCGCTATATGGTATTAAAAACTATTTTTATTTTCATTAATTTTCTGATTCGATGTACGGAAGAACAAGCTTTATATTCGATCAATTTATAAAACGGGGCAAACTATACTGAGAAAAAATGTGGATGAAAGAAAAATATCAACCATTTCCTTTAAAGTAAGGAGTATTCGAAAATTCTCTTGTCGAAATAATGACCTGGATAGGAATACCTATCTATCATTAAGTTGTTTGTGATGACATTTTTCATACAAATTGTTCGATTAATATTTTCACGGTGAATTGTCGACGATTTTTTTCTGTTTACCCAATCATGACAAGGAGAATATGGTGGGTGTGACCGCTCGACAGGGGATGATTACTCCTCCATGGCACCTGACCCATCTCTGATGTTGTAAGAGGTCCGTGTTTGTAGGGGTCCTTTTAATTTGTATTGTTCTTTGTGGACTTTTCAGCGTCATATCTGTTCTTTTTTTTATGTTTAAGGATTCAAAATCACAATTATAAACATATGGTGACAACTTCACCTTTTAATAATGCATATGGTTCACTTTTCTCATACAATGGTTTATTTTAAATAACGCCTCTATGTCCATTCTAAAAAAGATCTACAGTTTAAAAAATATTATATTTCATGTTCTTTTAAGTGTCGAATAGTGCAAAGCTTGTTTCCAGAAAGTGATAATTTATTTTAAGAGAACCTTATGCCTACCTACAAGTTGTTAGAACCTTTCTTATGGTATTCGTTTATTAAAATATGTTCAAATCAGAACTGATAAAGAAACTTGGGGTACGTATTCTTGATATTTATTTATGCTCAATTCCTTTTTAAATAACGGTCTGTTTAAAATTTGAATAATAAAAATACTTCAAAACATACTTTATAAAACCATTCTCTTATCTTTTTAAGTCTATCTAATACCCGCAAGCATGGTTTCAGAATTTCTTCCGGTTAGAAGGATATTGGTTAATTGAATATAATTGTTTAATGCCGAGTCGCCAATATATTTCCGACATATTTCGGGGATGGGTAGGAGGTGAGGGGGTCAATTTAATATCTCCATCATTTACGTATAAAATTTCCTTTTTATATCAGAAATACTACATGACATCAGATTGACACGGATGTATTGTGAAGTTTTCCTGTTTGTCAGAAATCGTCATGATGGCGACAAGGATCCTTCTTTTCTGATCTTTTTCAAGTTCTACTCGAAATCTATAAGTTGTTTCTTCCTTAACTTCCTTAACTCAGTGACCTCTAGTTCTTAGAATTATGTGAATCTTTTCATATCTTTTCATATCTTTTCATATCTTTTTTAAAGGAAGATTTCGATATATGGACAAATAAGCCATTTATATATCATTTATATACCATATTCAAGTCATAAATATACTGAAATTTTGATCACACATTTTGACATGTATGTCAGCAGAATATTGAATTTTAGTCAAAAAGTTCGGGAAACTGCAGTGCTTGACAAATTGAAGTTAAAATTCCGATAAATATTTCGTCTATTAAGGAACAGTCCTTTATAGATATGTACTAGACAGACTTTCTCAGAGGATTGTACGACCATGATTTTCAATCTACAGTATGACTAATTCCCGTTATTTCCCGATTATGACAATAAACACAAAGCAGGTGTCATCGGTTGGCATGCAATGCTCACTCCTCTATGGTACCTGACTCCACCTCTGATGTTTTGGAGCCCCGTGTTTGCTCCGCGCTCCTCTTTTGTGTTGTTTTATGGACGATTGAGGTTGAATGTTGTTCAATATCTCCATATTTTTCATACAAGTCTTTGTTGGGTTGCTCAATACCTAGAGACACCAGGCACTAAAGAGTGTGCAACATCTATTTCATATCTTGATGTTTTAATGTTTAATTGACAAAAGCCAACTAACAACCAAATTGTATGACAAACAAGATGACATGACTTCAGCTTAATTTTTACATTGTCAACCTTCTTCTTAAATTATATTCAGCATATGGTGTTTATATCTCCCATCTTATTGACTACTCATAAGGAGGACAAACAAAAAAGAGGAAAATATGATCAATACTTTATACAATTACATAATTTTTCTATATATTTGTCTCTTCTCTCAAGTCTTTATTTACTGAACGGTTGGTTAATTGATTAAAAGTATATTTAAAACATATATCACAATAATCGCTAAACAAGAAAGTCGTTGGTGTTTTAGTCTATGTGATAAAAAAATAATAATTGGGAATTTTGTGCTTTAGATCCTACTTCCAAGAAATTCATTTTAAACAAATAATCAAACTGATAGAATTTCACTCAGAAAAATTTGTTTGACAAATATTTTCTTTCATGAAATATGGAGATCATGAAAAGTATTCAAGCTCAAAATCCATTGTTCAAAACAATACAAATCAGGAACAGAGAAAACACGAACTTCTAAAATATGGTAGGATCAGGTGCCAAAGAGGAATGAGCATCCCCTGTCAACCAGTCAGACCCATCGTTTGCTCCTTGATATGATATGGAGGAAAAATCTAAAGACAATTTAGCTACCGTGTCAATTGATTTAAACAATATTTTTATGAATAAACACAATAAGATTGGACAGCAGACCTATATACAAGACCTCTCTACAGTGAGGTGAGTGAAAATAATGGCCTTACAATATTAATATAGAAAAAAAAGCATTTAACTTAATGATAGATGTAATATGTAAGTGGTCAATGCATCTACCATGCAACGTATCTTCATTAATTATACCTTTGCTCTAAATAACTTGATAGCTGAAACCATAAAGCTTAAAAGGTGCTTACACACACATTTGAAGTTAACATTTTCTCACAGTTCATGCATAATATAACCACTTATATTCAATAGCATTTCACACTAAAATTAAATAAAATTCTTATTTCATCTCGAAGTTATTAGAACTTCGAATTTCTGGACGGGTTTGATTGATATATTCTTGTACTGTCATAAATTTTATTTTAATTCTTATTACTTAAGAAAAGTGGCAATTTTGTTTTGTATTAATGAAAAATATTAGAAATATAATCCAGAGTATAGAACTGTAGAAAATCTGTGTCTATGCACCTTTAAGGGCCATCAAATCGAAAATCTAAAAAAGAAATGCATAGGGATTTTTAAGTGGGTTTTTTTTTACTTTTCTTAAAATGTAAACACTACCGTAAATCTAAAATCAATCGCAATTCTTTTCTTAGAAAGAACTTTTCCAGAACGCCACAATCGATCAGCAACTATTGCAATGCTTTATTTTAAGCTAAACAAAATAATATAACATATGATTAGGTACTAGTATATATTATATATCGATATTATATAACGATATTATTTATAAAATATCATTTAAATGCTTGTACAAACGATCTTTCTTTATGATACCAAGATATGTTTTCCTTTATTCTATGTACAACTGTTTAAAGCTGTTTGAGTTTAATGTAAAACAATTAACTGCATTGAAACCAGCCACACTGAGTTGTATTTATGTGTGTTCTACGAGGAGAAAAGTTAAGCTTGCTATAACATACATGTCCAAGAACGAATTCGATGTCGATATCGACGATATCGACAATATTATGTCGATATCGTATCGATATCGATCATGATCAGCACTATTAATTGGAAATACCTAGTACCATATTTGAAACTCTATATTATTTTAATGTCGTCGATATCGTATCAATATCTATTTGTACAATTTATTTTCACAATGAGTTATAACATAATTTTACAAAGTCACATTGAAGTCAAAATTGATTCATTATTGGCATGAATATGAAAATAAATTATGATTAAGAAAGTATTAGGGTTATTAATGTTTTAGATTAGATTTAGAGTAAGATGTTGGGTTAGGGTGACAATTCTTGAAAATGTTTTAACAATCATGATTCGATATCGATACGATATCGTCGATATCGACGATATCGACGGTAAGGTAAACTTATTAAACACAGAAGTGATGTAAAAATAATTTTTTTGCATTAGGATGAAGGTTGGTAAAGTAATATGCTTTTAACAATCATGATTCGATATGATATCGTCGATATCGACTTTATCGATGGCAGGTAAATCTTTGTAAAAGTAAAGTAATTGAACATAAACACATTCAAAGTAACAGGGAAGGTATTTACCAAAGGCTGAGCAAACATGATTCGAAATCGAAGCGATATCATCGATATCGACACTACGGGGGAAGTTTTACAAAGGAAGTTTTAAGTTACAGTCGTTAAAAACACAATATTAAGGATGGAAACCACGATTCTTGGAACAACCATGATTCGATATCGGCACGATATCGAGGAAATTGACAGTAAGGAAATAGTCTTAAAACAGGAAGTTTTGTAATAAACACACGTGAATAGAGAAATATTATAGAAAACCATAAAAAAAGAAATGTGTCGATATCATAACTATAATGAGGATCGAACATCCAAACAAGGATAATATAAATAACTAGAGCCGAGCTCGTTGCAAAGCAACGAGTAGGTCTTCCGTCCTGCTTGACCGGAAGTAACGTTTATTTAAAAAAAAAAGAGAAATGAAGTCCAAAAATGGGTTAATCCTCCAAATCTATGTTAAGTATAGCAAAATTAAGCCATTCTTTGGTACTTCTGGTTTGACCGGAAGTGACGACGACAGACGGAAAATTTATATTTAAGCTTCTAGTGAGACATGTTACCCAAAAACCTGTCAAAAACGGCAGAAATATGCATTTTCTTACTACTTCCGGTTCGACCAGAAGTGACGTCGCCGGACGTATTTTGACGACCCCATTAGATAAAACTTGATATTTTGAACAACTTTGCTTCTTTGATGCATAACAAATTCTCAATACTTTTTGAGATATCTGGAAAAAACTTTTGGCCCCTCTAGGTCCCTTAATTTAGGGGTCAGCCCT
>PRKT01000086.1:798659-827964 GCA_003671525.1 Saccostrea glomerata | reverse complement strand
AGAAGATCGCATGAGGGTGCCAATTGGTTCTTCGACTGTTTATGGAGACTAAAGAATGTGTTTCAATGAAATTCCTAAATTTAAGTCGGACTCATCCAACTTTATTTTCAGCAAAGATAAAACGTGACGCTGTTTTAGACACTTTGGCGTTATAATCCATGCGCCGTAAGGTGATCCAATACATGGCATAGAATCTCATAATTTGTTTATTTATGCATATATTTATCTGAAATTTGCTGTGTATATTACTAAAATATGTACTAAATAATAGTGAAAATTTCAGAACGAAGTGATGTTTATTTTTCCTACTAGACAACTTGTCCACGATTTTACGGGACAACCCTCGTAAATATACACTTTTTTATGTAAATATCTCATGACATCAAAATATGTATGATAAAAAAATGTGTTGATATATTTAATTAAAAATTAATTCTTTTTTTAGAGTAGAATGTGTATATTTTTAAAATATACTTTTTATGCTGTATGTTCCTCATGTACCATGTTGTATGGCTTGAGCTAAATAAACTGAATGGTTGGCACTAAATTTTTTGTTTGTTTGTAACAAGGACATTTAAATTTGTTTCTATCTTTGTGTTATTGTTGTGTGAGGAATGCCCAGAAATTGAGTCTTACATTGTAAATCGAACAATGTCAAGATACTGAAAATAGTCAAAGAGAAGATATAAAAATTGGAGTAGGAATTAAAAGTGTTCCCTTGTCCTTATAAAAAGTTCAATTTCTTGAAATTTAAAGAAGGGATAGAATAATTTGAAAAAAAGGCATCGAAATAAAATGTTATTCATGACTTTTTTCGAGGTAATTGAGTGTTTTTGTAATTGAACATTTTGAACAAAATTGAACATTTTTTTCAATAACTTGAAATTGTAATTATATTGACAGGAATTACTGAGATTAAATCTGTGATCTCGTGTTCTTGTATCATTTTTTTATTTCTGGAAATTTATTTTTACATCTTATTTCTATATTTGGAAATTCATGATTACTATCATCTAAGAACGTTAGAGATGTAAAACTTGTTTGAGTTCAATCTTGTCAGTGTCTAGTATTGCAGATACATCTTTATTGTAGTCATTGATATACTGAATTGGCGGTCTTTCATTCATCGATTTCGTGTGAAAAAAAAGTCTTTCAATTATTTTCAGTACATTTATAGCATGTTTTTTTTTCATGTTATTACATGTATCCTTTATTTCGTATTTTATTCTCAAACTGCACATTCAGAATTAAAAATTTTAATTTTAATTTAAAAATCTAAATTTTATACCATTTTTTTTTTCTATTTAGTTATGAAGAATTGCATTCTTTGCTGTTTAATATAGTATAATAATAAGTGTGTGTCATACAGATTTCTCTTGTTAGTTAGAGATAATTGCATTGTAAACCCTTAACCTTTATACTCTACATATTGAGAATTTCTACATCAATGAGCATTCGGTTCATTAATTAATTTTAACTTTCACAAAAGGTTAACATGGTCAGTTTTCCTCGGAATCTGATCTTTAAATATTTCAATTACATCAACTGTAGTTATGCATCATTTTTCCAGTTTCTATTGCTTATTCAGAAGCAAATAAATCTTAACAAACTGTACCATTTAGAAAACGGGAAAGAAGTTATAAATTCTATATTCAAATTCAAAATTATAATCTATCATTTCGGGAATGCTCATCCTCTAGTCGCACTTGATCCCATTCTGACATTCTGATTTTCTTTTTGGAAATTCCTGTATACGTATTACCTTTGCTGAAAATTCATACTGTTAAATTGAATTTTTGAGCATGACTGTTGTTCATAATCTTGAAGTAGTACTACTATACTAAACAATTGACCAGAACACGGAAATTCTGATTTAAATTTTGATTTAGATGTTCATATAGGAATGAAACCGGAAGGTTATCACAGTTTTCCGTAATGTAAAGAGTCGACATATAAAATGTAAATCCCCTGCTTGTAAATATGATTTAGTCTCTGGACTCTGGCTTAGATACAACGATGACCTGGCAGTACATAATTCCACTGTTTATTTTTATGGGAGTTTTAGACAACGTAACTTTGCAGGCAATTAATACTAGTTATGCATCTCGTAAGTTTTCTTGTCTATATATTGATATTAATCTTTTTAATTGCCCCTCATTCAAAAATTTCCTGATGTTTATTATCATAATTATCATTGGTTGCTGAGAATGTTCCTTTTTGCAAAGTGATTTAACACACATGTATCTTAAATGCCTTTTTAAACCAAAAGCATTAGGTAAAATTTGAAACAGATTTTAGTTAAATCAGTATACCGGTATATTAGTCTCTTTTTATAAATATCATATAGGTTTGTGCTTAATTAAATTATACATGTAGCTAATTCAACTTTGTTCATGGAAGTTATTAGTTTCGTGCTTAATCATATTACACATGTATATCCAATGCAACATTATGAACATTAAATCTATTCTAGATATTTCCGACTTATAATTAGTGGGGAATATACATGATCTGTATAAAAACGAACAGGATACTTTAATTGAATGTTTGCAAGTCTATTACGAATTATTACAAATGTAAATGTTAAGACGAATACAATCGTGTTCTTCATGCTGCCCTTTGCATTTTGATTTCTTTAAATGGAATCAAAGAAAAAAGGACTTAATTTAGATAGTATTATAACAGCCACAGTCAATTCAATAGTTCTTCTCTAATTTTTATTTCTAACTTAATAAAATATTCGAAATGGAGTCTGCTGAATGAATTTGACGGCGTCTACAAGCACATTCTTCTAAAGAAATGAAATATATGGTGATAATGAACAGCATTTAAGCTCAATAATCCATTAAATATGCAATTAAGAGAAAATACGTCTCTAAAACATCAAAGGTGGGATCAGGTGCCATGGAGGATCGAGTATTCCCTGCCGACCTGTCACGCCCGCCGTATACTCCATGTTGGGAAAATCAGCGTGTAAATACGAGGGTTGTCCCAAAAAGTCGTAGTCAGGGAAACAAGTTTAGTTTCTCTTTGCTAAATCAAATTTTCCTCTCATGGCAAAAAGTAACCTTTTATAATCATGCAATTAAAGTTCTATGATGATATCACATTTAATACGAAAAATATGAAAAAATATAGAAAGCATGTAAGGCACATCGGTGTACGAAAGCAAGCGTAATTTATGTCTCTTATAACGTCATCATCTCTTTTTCCTCTTCACATGCGCCAGCTAACATCCAAAAAAATTTTCAAAAGTGGAAAACAACTCTTGACTAAGGGACTTATTTAAATTCACAACTGCCCATTTTTTTAGCAGAATTAAATTTCAGTCGAAATTTAGTCGGACAAAAATTTAGTCGACAGATTACGTTACATTGTAGGCAGCAGAGAATATACATCATTTGACGTCGTTCGTGGCCCAGAACGTTCTCTACTGTCTGCGTTTAGCAAACAGTACTTTACTTCTTACACGCAGTAACAATTTTCGGTATAGAAAAAAAAAACTATCATTGAATCTCATACCATTTAAAAACAACTTCTCTATTAGAATCTAGTGTGTATATTACTTCTGTACTCTTTTTTTCCGTCTCTGATGTAGATAAACCATATCCAAACCAATTTATTACACATTCCTGTGCGCCGATTACGGGTTTGACGACGTCATTCTAACAACACTTTGAAAATTATGACACCAATCGTCTGTTTTAAATGCTATTCATATAAAAATTTGACATGTTATTAAGATTTTTATTCTGGTTACACCAATTTGAATTTGAATTCAATGTCCTACATTATAGCAAAGAAATTAAAGCAAATGTAAGAATTAAATGGGTAAATTATTCCGACTTTTGTTTGTGCGTTGGCATACCATACTGGCCTTCATAATAATCATTCCGATATTATTAATATAAAAACATATATACTTCAGAATTCACAATTTGAAAGAACGTTGAATATACTTTGTCTACGTAAAATTTGGTAAGTATTGGTTGCATGTTATTAATTGAAGTTATATTGTCTACAACTTTTTGGGAAAACCCTCGTATAATCACCTAACATTGTGTCTGAAAAACCTCATTAAGTACATTTATTTTATTTAGATAGATTGTATTTGCTGAAGTCATTGAATCGACCAATTTGAAAGAACTTACTAAATGATGAGTTTCAACGAGACTGTTGATATTCTTGTTACATCAACTTGACCGTCAATAACTTAATTCGTTTACAAAAACATTTAGAAAACATCTAACATATAAAAAATAACATCTTTTTTCCCCTGCGTTGAAAATATCTTATGAATCAGCAATAATCACTTTAACTGGTATAACTATATCCTCCTTCAAACATTAAGCAGTGTTTTCCGTGTGATCCTCGTAATGGTTTTTCTATTTAGCATTAAGGTTCACGTACTGGTACTGTTATGGAATAGAAGGGTTAAGATGAAAGCACCTCCTACTTACATTTAATCTGATCTCCGATTATTTGTATATAAGTTTTCTTCTCACAAGGAAGTTAAAGAAAGTTGCTATCTTGTCCTAAGCAAAGAGTCAACGACTTTTGAGTTCCCCCATCCTCCGAAAAAAAATTTATTGAAAATATTATTTAAAGAAAAAATAAGACAATATATATTTTATAATCAATTTAAAAGAAATCTTTGTGTTTTTGATGTAAAGAAAGAATACTGTTCAATTTCCAACACTTTTTCTTGAGTAGAAAATATAATGTAACCATTATTACCATCAAATATAAAGGTTATGTCTCCCAGTAGCTAGATACGGAAGAGCTTGATCTACGTAATATGAATAACAAGGTGATAAAAGAAGAGCAGCAACAGATTTATTTGATTTCATCATTTTGCAAGTTTGCAAGGACATTGTATCGACCATAGAACTTACGAAATGATGACTTTTTACAAAACTGCTAAAATTCTTGTTTTATCAACTTGTTTGTCCACAATTTTACTCGTGTATAAAATTGTTCATGCGTAGACCATACTATTGCATATCGTATCAACTGAAATATATATACTCCGTATGCAGGTGATAAAGGTACAGTCAGTATATATATGCATAAGTAAGGAAAAGTGACGAAAAAAATGAAAGTCATCACGTTTATCATATAGCTTAGTTGTTACCGAGGGCTGATATTGGTCGAGGGCTGATACAGGATGTGATGTGGAAAAGGGTATGTTTTATTATATTTATTACATACTTTGTAATAAAATACAGTAAACATTAAGCTTAGAAGATAGAATAAATTATCCTGCATGGACTTCTTACATACAAGTACATGGTCTATCATCTATTGTCTCATACGATTTGGATTTGTTTCTACTTCTTTTTCAATGCACTCGATCCGTAATTTGAAAATAATCTATTACATGTATTTGTAAATTAAGATTAACCATATTTTAAAAAAGTTAAAATTAAGAGAATATGAACCCACTCAAAATTGTGTATGATTACAAGTACTGTTTTTGTGGTTTAATTTACTAAGGGTGTGATATTGAAGTCACAATGGCCGTATCAGACCTGCAGGTTATCAGCCCCGCAAATCCATATCAGCCCTGCAGGGCTGATACGGCTATCGTGATGTCTTCCATATCGCATATGCAGAAAACTTGTATTTATTACTAAGTGTGTAATAAATCGATATAAAACCATATTATCTTTCTAGCATTCAGAGCCTTTCATGAGGCTCAGACTCCATTTATTGCCACAACATCGCGCTACAACTTGGGATACATAGGTCGTGGTTATGATTTATTCAAAGGGAACCCCCTCAGTGATGATGGAGTGGTGGATCAAGGATTTCGCCTCCCGATAATGGAATTACCCTACACCCACAAGTTTACTGCCGACGGAGAATATCGGATTCCTGATAATGTTGATGTCATTGCAGAATCAAGGTATTGATTGATTAATTAATCGATTGATTAATTGATGTATGTATTGACATGTGATATTAGTAAATTTTTTTAATTTAATTTTTATTTGAATGACTGATATAAATTTGAATAAAACTATCAATGAATTGTAACAGAAAAAGAATCAAAACATGTAAAGAAAATTTTGAAATGCTGGTGAGGTTGTATTATATATGCACTAGAACTAAATAACATGTACTTAAATCTACACTTAAAAATCGATTTTTTTATGAGACACATACAAGTGCACCATTTCTCATTTACAGTGCCAAATTTGGGTCCTCTCTCTATTCGGTGCAGTCAGAGTCGGACTATAAAAGCATGTTGAGTGTGGACGCCTCGGTATATATTTGAACTGATTTAATCTACTTTCGGGTTTTTTCCTTAGTTTACATAAGTCAAATGAATTTTCTTCTTGCAACAGTGTATCTCTTGACGAAATATCTTTTTACATGAAAACTATACTGGTATTGAAAAACTTGCCTTTTAATTTTCACAAGAGTGAAATCAAGTGCCAATTAAGATGCGAATGTTGACAGATAATAACTTCAAAATCTCTCATTTATACATTTTTATTATCAATAAATTCCTTAATTTTTAGAGTAATGAAATAAAAGTTAACAGAATTTTTTTTCAAAATGCTACATTTCTACAAAAAAAAAACCGTTACGTTAAAATATTACGTTATTTTTAAAAGGTCAATGCCGCTGGAGGTGGGTGGGGCGTTAGTGCCAGTTTCAGTGCCAGTGCATCTTATCAAAAAAATACGCGGGAAATTCAAAAAGGAGAGACAACTACTTTAAGCATTGTCAGCCGGGCTGTGGCGTACAGAGCTAGGATGTCCGAGACCTCCAAAATGTCCAAGGTAAAAACTTTGTTGTTAAATGAGTGTGAATGTACATGTATATAGATACTAAAAATATTTGTATTAATCACTATTTAATAATTCAAATCCAATAGCTGAGTTCTTCTCCGCTTAGCAAAAAATAATATGTAAAACAAGATGTGTTTGTGAAAACCTGATGACCCCGTATGGCAACATAGCAAAGATTAAATTTTTCTTAAATGCAAATTTAATCTATTGGTATCAAAAGTAGGGTATTCTCACTGAAAATACAATTAATATAAAATATGAAAGTAGGCCAAGGTTATAGTTTTTTTCATAAGTACGTAAATCTTCAAAGACAAAGTAATTGGTATCCAATGAAAAGTCTTGCAACAAAAAATACATACGTAAAGTTTGGAAGCCCTAGCCCTAACCGTTCAGAAGTTATGGCCACGGTTAACAATGTTGAAAGTAGGTCAAACTCCAAGGTCAAAGTCAAAGGTCTTGCTATCAAATGAAAGGTATTATTACAAGGATTAAATATGTAAAGTATGAAAGCAGTAGCTTTAACCCTTAAAAGTAATGATCAATTAAGTTTTGCTTTTTAAAAGTAGGTCAAAGGCCAAGGGGTGAAAGTTCTTGGTTTCCAATGAAGGGTCTTCCCACAAGGATTACATAAGTGATGTATGAGATGACTAGCCCTTAGTATTCAAAAGTTATGGAAAAGGCCAAAGTTTTTTCATAAGTACAAAAATCTCCAAGGTCAAGGTCAGAGAAATTCGTATTCAATAAAAGGACTTGCCATAAAGAATACATATGGGAAGTATGGAAGCCCTAGCCTTAACCGTCCATGTGTGATGGCCAAGGTTAAACAATTTTTAAAGTAGGTCAAACTGCAAGATCAAGGTCAAAGGGTCAAATTTGGTGGTACCCAACGAAAGGTATGGTCACAAGCATTAAATTTGTACTAATCCTCTTAAAGTTATGAACTAGGTTTTTTTTTTTTGAAAGTATGTCAAACTCCAAGGTCAAGGTCAAACGGTCAAATTTCTTGATATCCAATGAAGGGTCTTCTCACAAGAATTACATATGTGAAGTATGAGAGCACTAGCACTTGGCGTTCAAACGTTAAGGCCAAGGTTAAAGTTTTTTTCATAAGTACAAAAATCTTAAAGGTCAAGGTCAAAAGGTCAAGGTAATTGGTATCTAAGAATAGGTCCTTCCACACAAAAATGTATTTTGAAGTATGGAAGCCCTAGCCCCTACCCTTCAAAAGTTATGGCCAAGGTTACCAATTTTGAAATGTAAGTCATAATTAATTTTATGATAACATCTAGTTTATCAAGGAATCCTACGATATTTTATGATTATTATTTTATACACAATACGATGGATTATCTGATTTTCTTAGGTAAATGAATACTTTGAGAAAGCTGTGATGTTGCTGCCTATGGAGAATTGTGAGGACGAATCATTGCAAGAAATGTACATCAATTTTATACGCGAGTTTGGAACTCACTACACAACCCAGGTAGTCATGGGGGCTAAAGCAGTTCAACAGCTTACCTTTGCCAAATCTGACCTTTCAAAACTGGAATCAGAAGGTATTAGTGCTAAGGTAAGACGCCTTAATAAGAACATGTATGTAACTTCAGTTGGGGGAAATATACGTCACGGTTTTCTCATTCTGTATACATTGAAGTAGCCACACCAATAAATAAATTATTTCATGCCTGTGAAATGGGGTAATAAGATATCCTTTTATCATATCATTAAAAAAAATGTTAAGAGCTTAATTATTATGTTGCACTGTTTTGATACTAGAAATAGCTACAATATGTTTATGAGTTCTCTGACGTACCTCTAGGGTTCGCATTTGTCATCTTCAATATTTACTCTATTTTCCGTTGTTTTCAACACATCAATGTGCAGCATTCAACGGTTACCTTTGTAATACCAATGCTAGCTGTTTATTGGTGAAGCTTGAAATAGATTAAATTTTAGCAAGCTGTATTCCTAGGTTGCTGCACAAGCCTCCTTCAGCGGATTCGGTGCCTCGGGCGGCGGGGGTTTCAGTGTGGGGGTTAGCTCCAAAGAGGAGTCAAAAGAGCGTGTGCAAAATACGAACAAAGAACAATATGAATATTACATCGGCGGGAATCCACCATCCGGGGATTTTTCTTCCGGAAGTACCGAGAGTTTACGAGAATGGGCGAGATCTGCAGATGAAAAACCGGTACCGATTCAGTACAGGCTGACCACCATCGAGACGCTCTTGAAACCTGGATACTTTAAAGATATCACTTATGGTATACATATACTAGTATCATAACATGGTTAAAGTATATATTTGAGTGTACACTTTAATAAGTTTCCCTTTTGGTTGTTTGCTTATTTTAAAGGATATAAATAATAATAATTTTCGTGCAATTTTTTTTTGCCTTGATATTTTTTATTGGAGAAAATCTAAATTAATAAAATTTAATGTTTGTGAGAAAAAAAAATGTTTTAAATGAGCAGTGTGTTGTTTCGATGAAAATATCCAAAGTTGATTTTGATAAAAATTGTTTGTGCAGAACTTGTGCTTGTGTAGTCATTTAATGCTAACAAATGTATGGAATTCACAGATTCAAAACTGAAAAAAAAACACTGAATAGATTTATAACTGGGGAATATAATCTTCAATTTCAGGTTTGTTTGAAAGACGTCAATGTTTACGTCGGGCGCTGTACACTTACTGTAAGTCGACGGCATCTCCCTCCCTGTGTAACCCGCCAGACGGCGCTTCTACGACTCTTACGTCACGACGCAAACGACAGGCCGAGGATGTCGAAAGTGCTGATGATGGTATCAAGTAAGAAACTCTACAAAATACATTTAATTACCAGAATAAATTTTTCATAATTTATGTTTCTACAGAAGGTGCGGATATATTGTCATCTATCGAGTTATATGCTATGTGTCAAAGACAAATGGCATTATTATTATATTTTTATGCCATCTGAAAGAATAACAATATATAGATGTATGTTTCTATGGAAAGCCAATGGGTTCAAAATTCCAACTCTGTTATTCTTAAAATGTACACATGTAAATCTGAATTTGTAAATTGTAAATATCTGTAAATTGTTTTTTTTTCTCACAATTTGTTAGTTGTAACTATCCATGCGTAATTTGACAAGTATTTTTTGCCGATGCTCTCGTGTAATTCGTAGACTTGCGATTTGTCAACTTGTGAAATGTGATTTGTAAATTATGCAAGGTGGCATTATTAAGACGAAAGGGGGCGCTATAAGGGTGGCAGGTTTATTCGTTGCTTAACAATTAATTCACTTCCCCAATGCGTCCAGCAATGCATCAGACCTGAGGTGCATTGACGCGACAGGCCCAGGATAGACAAGAATGCATGGAGAAAGTTTTTGTTGCTGCCCTACAAACCACAAGGTGTAAAGTACGACGATGATGATGATGCGTCCTACCTGGCAAAATATAAAGAAAGGCTGATGAAATGTTTATAAATTAATTTCATGTCTGTCTTTAAGACAAGGCTCGGGGATAGAAAACACACAACTCGTTGGATAAAAATCATATCAAATCACAAACCATGGGAGATTCTTTTTATCACATATTTTTGTTCACTATAAATGTGTATTTTGTCGTTATTTCTAATTCAAAGTTCCTTTTCGTTTACCTCGGACCAAATAACGTAATAAATAAAATTACGCTGTATGAAATAGTTCGTACAAATATAAAAGAAAGAAAATATTTCAGCGCTTATTTTTTTTAAATTCATGAATGAAATCTTGTTAAAATACATCAAATAAAGTGAAATTTGCCAAATTAAGTCATTCTACCATCATACACATGTATTTGTTTATTTACATTACGTCACGCGGCGTAGGAATACATAGTGTTGATACGAAAACGATATCACATGAGCTATATCAACGGGATAAAGGTGAAAATATGTGATAAAAGGAAAATTTTAAATTAAAAATTATCTAAAAGTGATCATATATATAAGTACGTAGATTTTCTTTTTCTTCCAAACAGATGACTATTTTTGTGTTTATAAATAATCATTAATACCATATCATTAATATATATTTTATAATATTTCGTCAGATTTAAGACTAACACACTACTATGAAGCATGAGGAAGAGAGGGTCCTTCTCTTTGCACCACTCATTGAGTTTGTATGTAAAGATGATTTTATAGAGCTGAAAGGGGCACCGAAAAATAATTGACACTTTTATCTGAAAACCCTGGGGGAGGGAGTGGTTTATGGTTCTTACTTTTTCACAAGACAATTCGATTGGTTTTGATACTAAATTACAGTAAAATATGTTCGAGAAAAAGCAGGAAGGGGGAGCCCCCCTACAATACAACGTGCCAAGTCTTTAGGCTTCTTTATAATACTGAAAATAAGTTTCGGGTTTTTTTCCCTCGGCATCTCTCCGTGTGCTGATTTAGAGGGGGTTTGGGAATCCGGACCCCGGCCCTTCCCCCAAAATGAACATGTTATTACATGTATATACTGAAGCACATAGAAATTACTTTGGACCCCCCCCCCCCCCCCCCACACACACACACACAAACCACAGCCACCGAGACGAAATAGGTAATTTTTTTTGCTTGTCGAAGAATTTTTGGTTTGGAATATTTTGACTGGGGTGCGCCTCGTCCCCCGTAGGAAAATATCGCGACTGCCCTCTGTGCCGGTATATACGAGAAAAGTTTTGTGTGTTTAGATCCCCGATCTTTTCTTTATTAAACTTAAATCTTATTTATAAACAGCTTAAGAGACCACTTGAACGCATGATATGCATGCATACCACAAAACTCAGTTGGTTAAGGATCTTTTTTTAGCTTTGGAGCACAATGACTTGCCACCCTTATAGCGCCCTCTTTCGTCTTAATATGCAACCTTGCATATTTACAAATCACGAAAGTACATTTCATAAGTTGACAAATCGCAAGTCTACGAATTACACGTGATCATTGATATAACTTGCATTACATTTTTACACTTTTCAATTTATGTTGGATAATTTTACATTTAACAAATTGTGAAAGACCATTTGACAAATTATGAAATTAAGATTTACAATTTACAAATTCAGGTTTACAAGTGTACATTTTAAGAATTACAGAGTTGGAATTTTGAACCCGTTGGCTTTCCATATGTTTCTCTCTGAATCATACTGAAATTTGTTTATTGCGATCACTTTAATGAAATTTCACAATAAAACGCTTTTATTGGTCGTTGCTAGGGGAATTAAAGTTTATGTAAATGTACTCGCTTTTTAAGAGAACATTTACCATTAGTCTTCTTGAAGCTTATTAAATCCTTATTCAAACATGTTACTGCTTCTCGCAAACAGTGTTTTTCGTGTTGGACTTTCAGGTTCGGTGATTTTGTCACTCTTCGGAACAAAAATTCCAGAAAATATTTGGCGTTGTCCACCTCCACGGGATACTTAAATGGGACAGTCACAAAACCACTTGTGCAAGGTACGGAGGGGGAAAAGGCACAATGCTAAACACGCATCGTCTATATGACCATGATATCTAACTTTTTTCAAACTTGTGCGTAAATTAAGATAAACAAAGTGTAACATATGTACTTATAAATGAATTCTTGCATAATATAATTAAATGAAATAAACTTTGTATTGATATCCTTGCCCAAAAGATACATATCGCTTAAAAGTGACAGCAGCTTTTGAAGAAGAAAGTGTGAAGAATTGTTACAATAATTTGAAATACTATGTAACATTAACATGTACAATGTATACATGCATGTATCGAGGTGCACTCATTTCTGGATTATATATACATGAACGTATCATTATTGCAAAAAAAAAAATTAACACTATCAGATATTCAATTTGAAATGTAAATAAAATCTTATTGCGTCATAAATACCGGTAAATAAGAAAATATTTTCTAACAGTCAACAGTATCACAAATTATGACGGGCTCTTTCAAATCAAGTCTGGAGATGACGATTCCACGACACTGGGAACTTCGTTGGTGTATGGTCAGAGCTTCAAACTTGTGTCGGTGGAGGTTTGTTCAATTTTCTTTTCAATATTTGTTTCACAATTCTTGACTTGATGTTGTCAATAGGAAATCACTACTACAAATGCCTGCCAAAAAATAGGGGCTAGGGTAGACAATGTTTAAATTAAATCAATCTGAAAAGAAAAGTCCATATAGATACGTAGGTAAACAAAAATATACTGTTAATCACTTTTTATTCGCGAGAACTTTATTTTCGCGTAATTACGCGAGACGGTATGCTAGCGAAAATTTAATTCTCGCGTATAGTAGAATTCCTTAAGATTATATAGATCGACGACAACAATTCGTGAAAATTTTGTCTCGCTTATAAAGAGTCAATGACTATCTCGCGAAAATAAAGTGTCGCGAAAATATAGTCATCTACAGTATCCCATACAATAGCATGGCGAGCATATTCAGGCTCGGAGTTATCACTAATTTAATACATCCCCCAAAATCAGTTGAAAGTATGCACTCATATCACAGAAATATTAAAGGAATAAATATTTGGACACACTAAAAGGTTAAGTGGTAAATATGGTTATTCGGACGTTTTTTAAAATGAATCATTGCATAGATTTTCAAAGAATCATGAAATAATCATTTGATATGCATCTTTTCAAGGGAGAAAATCTGTTTACTGGAAGATTATTTATTGATGATGTGAACAAAGCCTCGGCCAGTAAACTTGAAACTGCCTATAAAAGACAGGACGGGCGAAAGTATGTTTTATTTTATGACTTTCAATTACAGACGCATTAAATCAAAACCCTTTGGATAATCTCATTGAAGCCTATAAGATTTCATAATTAAAAAAAAAAAAACATCTATAGATTCTGGGTCATTTTCCTTAATACAAATATACTCAATGTTAACAGCTCTTGCCAAAAATGTCAAATTTAATTCATGACATATCGTAAACAAAAGATTAATTAGCTTTCTGAAAAAAAGAATTTTGTTACACTTCCCAAAAGTTGAATTTCTTTTCAAAGATTTGCAGCTCCAGGGGATATCACTGATTTCTCCGTCTTCCTAAGATTGGAAAAAGGTAAGACTAGATCATTTTGTATCATATCATATAATCAGGTTTTATATGTACGCGTTATGTTTGTGTCTTTTTTTTTATTTTAGATCGGTCCTATTTGATAAGTTTGCAGATAAGGTGCAATGGAAGAAACAATCCTCGACAATATCAAGTGAATCTGGAGGGGACAGCAGGGACTGCTAAGTTTGAAATGGACAATCTATGTCAAAGAGGATACGGATATGCCTGGCATCATGGAGCCTTTGCCGACAAAGATATCGGTCAACTTCAACGTGTCAGGTTTATGGTGTGTACTTTTCATTTCGATTATTAACTTATCTGTTACTCGTATATCATTTAGATGGCTTACCAGAAAAGGTGTAAAAAAAAGTAAAGTTATGGAACTCCTTACACTGGGTACCCAGTTTCGCTAATATCATGGTTTTCTTGTGACAACTGTTTGTATTTATGTTGAATTTGTTATAATTTGACAAGTCTTTTACGAATGATCAGACACATTTTAGACAAAATTTAGTTGAAGTGTAGGCTGTCTCCGGTTCTTCAATTACACGTTTTCCAGAATAACAAAATGACGACCTGCGAAGAGAAGTGGACAGGGAAAGTGGATGTAGGCGAAATCCTGTCCACTTCTCTAAACAGAATACTTGTGCCCCTAGTCATTCGCATACATTTACATACGGACGATGATTGAAGTGCAGCGAAGAGTTGCAAAGTATTTGAAAATCTTTAAGCATTTTTAAGTCGATTTCCTATTCCAGATCGTAAGGTTAAGTCCGTATTAATTCCTTTCGCGTAAAAAAGATTTTAAAAAGTCTACATCACTAACTGCACCGCCATGTTGATTATGAATGTAAAAGGAGCTGATATGATTGAACGAACTTTTCCTGGAATGTATTAATTATGAACCTCTCGATTCCTAAAAAAATTAAACCGCTAAAACTTTTTGGTGACTAAGTTTACAAGATCATATGATCAAATCAGAGAAAATTTTGTAGAGCTCAAATGCAAATGGGCAAATATTGAGTATAGAATAAATTCCGGGGAAAAATTGTCCTGTCGTTCCCGCTAAAATCATGTGTGGTATAAAATTAAATTTTTTACAGTTATCATGCGGAAACAGAATATTAAATAACTTAGACCCTCTTCCACCCACACCCTACATTCAGGGTCCACGCAGATTCATATTAGCGAGGTTAAACCGGATGCCATGGGTATACATCGGCTACGCATGTGCGAGAATGCTAAAGAGTTAATTTGCCCATAAAACAACTTGCCCGTAGAATTATTCGCCCTATTCGAATTAGAATTAATCTATTATGCCTTTCATTGGCAAATCTCGTTTTTAAATCTGCATTCGTATATTTTATTTCATTGGCGCATCCGAATTTCTTTTTTTATACATATACTTTTATATACAAACTAAGAATTGATTCTATGGCACATATAATTTGAAAAGTATAGAAAGAACTTTCAGAATATAGATACATGTACATGTAACTTAAAAACTTGAGTTCATAACTTCATTCAACAAGAACATGTAAAGTGTACTTATAGCTTATAAAAGATAGAACAAGTCTACACAGGCACTTGTTTTGTGCATCAAGGCTTGCAATTTAAAATATTTTGATATACAGTAATCCAAATACAGCTTGATACAACGCTATAGAAGCAATGGTTTTCCATGTTTAGGAGGGGAGATAGGTGGTCCTCCGAAAAAAAAAATGCGTCTTACAGAACTAGAGCTGTGCTATACGTGTACAATCAGATCTATTTTTCCAATTATAGATTTTTCCGTATAAATCCAGAACAGATGTCAAGTCCTGATTTTTTAAAATGACAAAACTCTATAGGCCAATCGGAGATAAAATTATTTCAATTTTGTTATGAAAGTACTATCAGTCAAAGTAGGCAGATTTTGATAGAATGTGAAGGAACATACATATTGTACAGGGATATTCACTAAACCTAGAGATTTTCTTTAATTTAATTTCGGTTTGAAGCACATACATATGGTCCATGTATTGTAGCAATATCCCATGCAGAGTTTTCGTTCGTTCCTCTCTCAGACACGTGACACGTGAATGTA
The DNA here is from genome assembly GCA_003671525.1 of Saccostrea glomerata. NCBI lineage: Eukaryota > Metazoa > Mollusca > Bivalvia > Ostreida > Ostreidae > Saccostrea > Saccostrea glomerata. The sequence continues at coordinate 812,014 of PRKT01000086.1, read as the reverse complement.
TGAGCCGATGGTAGAAAGTGGTATTGTAGTCCTTTTTTAAAGGACAGCAATCAACTTGTGTTTTTCTTAATTAAGCGGGGGACAAAGATTCTCTGAATTAGTTTGAATAAAAATAGGAGTTGTAATAGTTAAAATGACAGACATTTTTATTTCAACTTAAAGGGCAGCGGAACTGAACCAATCAAAGGGATTCAAATATTAATTGGACAGAATCGTCAAATTCTTAGATACATAGCAACCGGCTTAAATTGTATCGGATACGAATACAAGTTTGATATGAGGACAACAGAAAGGAAACCAGTTGGTATGCCTGTTGATATTGCATGTTCATCCTACTCAGAATTTCGAACTATACACATATAAGCAATATCCGCAATTCGTGAAAATTTTGTCTCTTATTAAGAGTCAATGACTATCTCGCGAAAATAAGGTGTCGCAAAAATTTAGTGATCTACAGTACTAGTTAGTAATATGACTACATACAAGAAGTTGCGATTAAATAGAATTTTCAATCATACTTGCCATGTGATTTTTGTTGTGACCGGGCAAAAGAAGAAAAATTCGTTGTCAATGCAGTACTATGCATTTGAAAAAGAAAACCCAAGGAAACCTTAAAAACACACTAAAGACGAATAAGAGAATGCAATACAATCAAGGGAAGGACGAAAAATGTGGCCAAAAAAGAGCAGTTTTCATGAAAGATTTAAATAGGCTTAATAAAACTTCAAATTAGAAAAGTCTAGCGTTTTGATGGCCAGAAAAAAGGGATGACGGGGAATTTGAAAATACCGAGGTAGTATTTCAAATTCTATGAAAGGTAATATTTTGAAAGAGTTAAAAAGTAAATGAAGTTGAACAACTAGCTTTAATAGAGAAAAGGTTTGCGAGGTGTTCCACCATACCTCTTATTTTTTAGAATATACAGTACCTCACTCAAAATTCAGTTGCCAATATCTTAATAAACAATAATGAAAGACCCAAAAGGCAAGAAGATTCAAAGATTCAAAGACCAGGAATTGAAAGAAAAACAGGAGAAAATGGTTAGTTGATGAGACAGTACGTCAGATAGAAAGCAGACTGAAACATGTAGATATACCGGTTGTTAGTACAAGAGCAGAAAGAAGACAGGACATGATGAAATATAATAACACGCAGAAACGTTGGATGGTCCAGAGAAAGTTCAGAAATGGAGTATTTGTTATGGGAGGCCAAAGTGTATGGAGAAGATATGCAACAACAGAGAAGATTGAAAAACCAGGGAATGAGAGAAAATTGGCTGAATACAATCATACAATATAAGGTCTCTACAGCCTTTCACTTTTTAACAATTTTCACTGCCAATGAGTTCATACAAGAGTAGTCGTGTACTTATTGGCAATTGAAAATTGTTATTTAGTGAAAAACATCGCTATGATGCTAAACCTCTAAGAAACTTGTACAAAAAGGGCAAACAGAAAACACAAATAGAGGGCTTTAAGAGAAAATATGTACGTTAAAGCACGTTTTATTTTGCAAATTTGCTTTAAACAAATGGAGTGTAAGTGGAAATCTGAGAGTACTCAGAAAGCTCGGTACCTTTAAATGTACTCCAAATCACTGAAAAACCAAAATAAAAATATGATAGTATGGTTACTCTTGAAAAGACAACGTAAAAGTCACAATCACAAAAGCTAGAAAGAATATGGACATAACGACTATATTTAAACATGCAAACCTCTGGTTTTAAAACACAAACCAAATTCCATTGTTTGAAAGTTGTTACATGATACTCAGGTGACCTATAAGGCCCTTGGACCTCTTGTTTTGTTTTGTCCTTGTACTGCGCGGTATTGTTTCATTGCTAAATAAAGGGAAACTGACCTTTAAATCCTGAACTTATTTCCCCTCTTCCCTTACCCGGTTGTCTTGGAGATAGTGCCCTTTGTAATCGGTGCATGTATGTTTACATTTCATCATGCATATGCGTTTGAAAGAGTACAGTGTATCTACATGTATATCCTTGACTGTAACAAGAATATAAATGACTTTTTATTAGCCTTTATTTTGGTACATATGTGAATAGCTCTCTCTCTTTCTCTCTTTCCACATATTTTATTAACTTCGTTTCAACAAAAAAAGGAATAAAACATTTAAGTGCTTTCTTTCAGAAATTGACATCTACCCTGTACAGTTCTCCTTCCATAGTAAAACACACCCGGCGGGGAGCGTGGTGAAACGCCGAGACACCGTCTTTATGGAGGTCGTGTCAGCCGTGGACAGAAAATCCTTCTGGGGTCAACCAGTGTCCCACTTACTGTCAAACAAAAACGGAAAGGTCTCTATAGAAGAAAAAGAACCAGTCCCTCACAAAGCTAAGAGAGGTCAGATTTATTAATTTCAAAAATATTTAACATTCATTCCATAGTTAGACGCAAATGAGCGGAGGTTGGGGTGATACATATTATGTATAGTGAGTTCGGGGAATTATCTACAAAACTTAATTTAAAGAAAAATTATTTAAGATACATTCATCATACTTTCATGTCCAATCACTTTTGAACTCTCTACAGGGCAGTCATATGTATTTGACATTGAGATTTTTTTCTTTTAGACTGCAATGGCATCATTTTCCCCGACAATGGCAGACTTGGCGTCTATAATAATTTTGAAAACCATTACTTTGTGTCTTTTGGGGTCGATGTCATGATCACCACAGTAACAATCTGGACCAAGAAGAATTATCGAGCAGATCAGTATACGGTGGAATACATCGATAGAAACAGTCCAGACTTCCAGACGTTACAAGACATTATCAGAAGACCTACCTCAGGAAATGTCAATAACATGGTCATTACGTTTCCACAAATGTACCTCTCCGCCATCCAAGTGTACGTGAAAGAGGTAGCTGACTTCGCAGACAACGTAAATACCTTGCTGATAAGGGGGTGCCCTAGTGCTCTTGTAGAGGCCCGACCCCAGAACACAGATGCCGAGGAATGGGATCTTAGACACAGCGAAAACCAAGTTCAGACGTACCCATATTTACGAGTTGTCCCAACACAATACAACGTGTCCAATTTTGATAAAGTTTTCCAAGAACTTGAAAAGCCTTTCTCTTTAACGAATTACAGAAAAGTGGTAGACTTTGAACCAAACCAGAGGGGGTGCGTGGTGGACCAGGACTACATCCAAAACTATCTGATGCTCACTGACGAAATTGAAGGGCTGAAGTTCCAGAATACTCGGGTGATGTCTTCTGGGATGTCTGTCACAATCATTACTGACGTCATGGCCATGAATAAGATTATGTACGAACAGAACATGCCGGCGATGGAGAGTTTGCTTCGTATGGCGGTACAGAGGTACCCCTGTAACTCCAGGGATGTAATCTTCTCTTTACGACAGTCCTCGGACGAGGGAGCGGGCTTGTCGACTACAGCTGTTGCAGTGATAACTGTTCTAGCTATTTTGGTTGTAGCGGCAATAGCTATTTTGATAATTTTATTTGTGATAAGGCGGAAGCGCGTGACGACAGGTAAATATGCTTTTATTCGCGGTGTATGTGTCATTGTGTAAATTTTTAGTTTATCGAGAGTTGATAAAAAATTCATGATTGATTGTATTTTGTTTAACGTCCCTCTCGAGAATTTTTCACTCATATGGAGGTGCCACCACTTGCCGATGGAAAGCTGCAAATTTTGTGTCGGTTTATATGGTATCATCCGAAGGACCGCTCTCCACGTCCCACGGTGGGATTCGAACCCGCGGCGTAAGGATCAACTCCTTACTTCGCGACTCTAGAGCAGACGCTCTAACCACTGCGCCACGCAGGCGACATACAACAAGACAACTTGTAATTTTTTTTAGTGACATCCAGTAAATTCAAAATTCATACCATGGCGTACATGTATCTTTTACTGAAGTAATGTTTTCTTTCTATGAAGCTTGATTTCTCGGTGTGGTATTATTTTTATTGAATCTTCATATTGTTTTTACAGTTGAACGACCTGACAGACAACCGATGATGGAGAAGAATATCTACATTGAGGAGGCAGGAAATGACGAGAACATCTACACAAACAGGTCCTTTGAGGACACGAGGCCCCAACCCCAGGCTTCTCCCGCTATCCCCTCCCGACAGCGGCGGCTAACATAAGACTGACAAAAGGAAAAAACTCTTCCCACAATATATACACATACAAAATAAAATATGGTGACATTTTTCACTTTTAATGTTCTGAAAATTATGTTTGTACTAAGGTGCATTTAATACTGATCAAAATATTACGTACGGGAAGGGTATGCAATATTTAATGAGATCCCTTCATACATTTCTTAACTTCAGCTGATATTTATATTGGAAGTAAATAATGACATCATATTAATTTAGGTACTAATATATCATTGGGAATCTGTTCGTGCTATTTTTTATACCTCTGGTACAACTAAGTCTGTATTTGCTTAGCCACATGCATTATTCTATGTATTTTGCTTTGTATTTCTCAAAAAGTTCTCATTTATGTCCATATGATGAATAATGAATTTAAGGATTTTTTTGACTGGTTAAAACAGGTAATTTTTACATTTGTAAAAAAAATTATTTTTAATTTTAGTTGTTCTGTTATTTGATACTTACCTGTTTCAAACATGAAAGCATGTGCATTTTGGTGAAAATTTATTTGGGGTCGGATATGCACGCCTAGCTGTGTACATGTATACAGTTCGTCAGAATCATCGAGCAAAGTTCAGCCATTTCTGTCTCAATTGTATGCAATTTTGAGAAGAAATTGAAAATTATTCAAATAATTATACTTGGCAATTATAAGGTTTTGTCCGCTTTTAATGGGAACGAAAAATAATATAATTTTATACTGTGGCAATTTCATTACTTCCCCTCCTCCTCAAAGCCCGGAACGACTCACTTGTTGCCCCCATCCCCACTTTTTTTTCTTTTGAAATCAAGGAATGACACTTTCCCTTGTATTATATTCAAGATAAACTGGTGTCTTCTTTGCAAAATATAATTATCTACTTTGAGGACGATCTAATTAAAAACAAACTATTGTTCCAAGTACACTACCGATTTTCTATATATAAAAAAAAGGACATCAGATTTGGCTATTTCAATTAGATTGCTAAAAACAGATTTCATTTTTACCCTACAAAATCTCTGGAATCCGTTTACGGGGGTCACATATCTCCTGCCTAAATACAGTACCTCCCCCTTCTTTCAAATTTTGGATTATGTTTATGCAAGAATGACGAATGATCCGTGCTTCTGCGGACGAATTTGGTCAATAATTTAATATGCAACCTACATTTCTTCTTTCATAAACCTGTTGTACATTTGGTTATTACGAGTACTTTGGTACAACTTCTAAAATTGTTGATATAATAATTTTTATTTGTTATATATATATATTCGATCATTATTTCGATATCTTACGCAAATGATGAAATAATCACTCCTTTGCTATCGTATTTGAAATTTGTGACTCGTTTGTAACTACAAATTTTCATCAGAGGCTAGCTAGACGATGGGATAGTACAGGAAAAAACTAGAACATTTTCTTTTATTATATACCAGTACATGTAATGGGGGTGTCCGGTTTTATTTTCATTTATTAGATATTGATATGAAATATTTTCATTTCATTAAAATAAAAACTAAAAATAACGAGTTTCTTTTGTCTTCCATATTTTTTGATTTATTTACAATATATATTTTTTATAATTAAAGTATAAGATGAACAAAAAAGACTACAAAAACCTATTACTTTTTAATACTTTTTTAAATATACTCTCTCTCTCTCTCTCTCTGTTTTCACTAATAATGTACATGGTAAATACAGTTTAGAGAAGCTTTTTTAGCATTTTTCCCTGATTTTCTTTTGTGATTATGCAATTTTGAATAATCAGAATTCCTATATTTTTCTAAAAAAAATATGCATTAATTTTGCTTATCAAGTTATTTCTCTTTGTGGGAAGATTTCAGACTGCGGATATTAAAAATAACATTCTGAGAGAGGAATAAGGTACCAAAATTTAAAATTTATTAATTTTTTTTTTAGAATAAACATGATAAATTAAATTATAAAAATTCAATCTTTATTCAAAATTCCCATGCAGTGAGTATTATATTTTATCATATTAAGGCAAATGAAATACGAATATTATGCTAAAGAAATTTATAATTGCTCAAACTGTCTCTTTTGTTTATACTTTTCTTTACTGACAAGGATAAAAAAAAGTATTTAATCTGAGTTTAAGATAAATGAGATCCCTTACAAAAATTCACCAAGAATTATCTAATTCTTATCCTAAGACTCTTCAGTTAAAGCTGACCCAGTTGAAAATAAAAATCTTTGATCCACCGTACCTCGCCGATAGCCGGCGTCACAAGATCGCCGCACTGGATTTCAAAACACCTGTCCGACGAAGCCTCGTTCAAAGGGCACCGACAGTAACACTCTATTTAAACCCGAACATGGATCGATTCGCCATTATTCTGAAAACGTACCACAAGAAGAATGCCTTCCATTAAGGTTGTCCAGATGAAAGAAAAGTTAGAGAACTGCGAGAGGTTATTCCAGAAGGCCTGCCTCCAGATTGTCATGCTGAACGAGCGCCTTTCTTCCACCAGCAGACGATATCGCATGGCGCATGCGTCCGGTCGACGTTCCTTCCGGTACTCACTGCGACTGAAGCTGGCCGTGATCGAAGGGCTGCGCAATGTCTACTATGAGTTCGCCACCATTAAAGCCCAAGAGTTGCAGCAAGCCAGAAACGAGACGATGGTGGAAGATGATCAGCCTCCAGAAACCGACGACGTCATGGTCCACTGATACGTCATACAGTCCTCAATGACAAACTCCTCAAATGGCTCTTTTCAGAGCCAATCAAATTTTAAGAAAAGATTGGTGACTTTGCATGATAAAATGTTACAATTCGTGTGTATGAAATTTCAAATCCGAAAGCTTTAAATTGCTATTTACTGTTGGGAGAAAACATTTTATCCTTTTTTTTTATTCTGAAAAAAAAAATTATTTATTACTTCATTTTTATTGTGTTCAAAACTCCTATCAAACTATGAAACTATTCTTTTTAAGATTGTAATTTTCTAAAAGAGCCCTGTATAAGAAAGGAGAACGGTAAATTTTAATGTGTTTGGCGGATGGAAAGGGGAGATACATTTTTACACTATATTTTTATTAATATATATAATCTTTATTGCATATTACACCCATATGGGTCAAGCAATACAAAAAAGAAACAAAATCAATGAGAATAATGAATTATATATACAATATCCATATAGAAATTTATTCCCTAAATGTTACACCGATGTGGACCTTTTTGTTCTCAATTCTAATGATTGTTTTTTAAAAGTGCAAACAGCCGGTATAACTTCAAGTTTTGGACTTAGTATATATTCAAGTTTCTGAGTAGGTGATTTGAGGTAGAATGAAGAACAATTATCTAACATAACTTTTATAAGTATATTCCTTGCTTGTATATTCAAGCTACACACATCTCAGGCCTCGGTTTTCAGTCCGTTATCTCCAGAATAGATGAAAATTGCACATTAATTTTTTTTTATCACATAGCATTTCTGGATTTTTTTTTTTAAATTTAATTTCCAACATTTTTTTCTTGTCATTTAAGACAATTGAATCTTTTAATTTCTACAAGGTACCTCTCTGACAATTTAATGTTTACCACTTATGTGGACATGGAATTTTAAAAGAATTCAAACAACATTTTCAAAATATTAATAAAAACGTAAAAATTCTGTCTGAGAAAAATGCAAATAAATGAGTAAAAAAAAATTGATAAAAGAAAATCATCTTGTCCATTCCATTTCAATAAGAAGGCTGAGAAAATCGTATAGACAATACAAATATCTAGATATCAAATACACTGTACATATAAATACATGTATGTTTCGTAAACTTTCCACATAGTTTCAAATTCTCTTTTCCTCAAATATAATACAGACTATAGCAATTAGGTAATTATTTTACCTGGACAAATTAATTCCCCTTTTGCAAAGTTTTTTTTACCTGAATTTCATATGTGTGCAAAACGGGAACAAAAGTGACTGCACAGAACTAATATATGTCAAAGACATTTGATATCATATAGCAGTGTAAAATTTATTCGTAAATTTTTTTTAGTGAATTCATTACCGAAAAGCACTACCTGAAAAATGTGGGAATCTTTTATTAAAATGTCGGAAATGATAAGTGGAAAATAAAAAAAAATTAAAAAAAAAACAGAAATAAAATGCAGCACTTTTTCCCGATATCTAACACAAATGTTATTTATGCATTGAATAATTGTTGTTATTTTTTGAAAAAAAGGTTATTTATGCATTGAATTATTGTTATTTTTTTTTAAAAGAAGTCTCAAAAATATTTTTACTAAGAAAATGTATTATATACAGTACCGACAGTATTTTTTTAAAAATGTTTTGGGAAGTTCAGGTATGAGTGTAATTCTAACAAAGCAGACAAAATTTACAATTTCATATTAATTGGAAGATTTAAATCCCTTGATTTTCTAAGAACATTCTAATTAAAAGAAGCTTAATTATGGCTTGTTTTATTCCCGAGTACCAAAACTCCGTCAATATTTGAAAGTGGAAAAACACCCCGCGTTTCTCTTCAAATTGTACCACTGCATATGCGACTAAGCATAATTAAATGTCCCTTTACTAGAAAATAAATAATATTGTAAATGTTCAAGAATTTCTAGTCCATCATCTTCATCGATTAAATGGAGATTAGCTTTTACTTTAAGTACCTTAGCTTGCATTTTCGAAATTTCCATAACTTCGTAAGACACGTACACCTAGAGTTATTCCCCTTTGGCTGACGAGAAAGCACGAAAATGTGCATTTTGATACGAGAATGATAAAGGCATTATAAAGATAATTTCAAAATATAAAAATATAGCCATAATTATATACTAGGTGCATGAATAATTTCTATAAGTTTGCATATGCGTCGGAAGCAAATAGAAAGTGGGGAGGTCTAAAACCAAAAAAAAAGTTTTTGGTTAATTATTTTCAATGCCTATATTATACCAATCTTTGCAAAAAAGGGGGGGGGGGCAATAGGCTCCCGGTTCCGACGCTTATTCTACATTTTCTTTCTTATCATATAATTATGCTACACACACCTCCCTAAAAATATGTTACCTCCCAAATATTAATAAGACAGTTAAAGCATTGTTGTCCGAGACGTGTGCTTTAGCTCAATCAGAGACATATAATATGGTTTATATGTCTCTGGCTCAATACGAAGTTAAATATTTAATTTCACTGTATAATTTATATTAATCAAAGTTAATTTTATTAATCAAAGTTAATTTAACAAAAAATCGCGTGTATATTTGGTTTGTTCACGTTTTGCACACATTTTAATTACAGGTAATTAAAAAATGTGTGAAAAACGGGAATTTGACCAGGTGAGATAAATACTTAATTGCTATAGTCTATACAATACTTAGTAAGTATGTGGAAGATAAACTTATAGTATAAAGTAAGGGAATAAATACAGAGTTATTTTTATTCCTATTGCTTATATCTTGAATTCATTTAGAATTTTATCAAGACATCACACTTATCAAAACTGAAAAAAAATTGTTTTAAGAAATGGGACTTACATAATAAATAATATTAAATAGATATTAATATTGTAGTCAATAAAATCAAATATTTTCCCATAAATATATATAGAATTTTAATAAAGCTAAATCACGTATTCACAGGTAAATCCAGGTAAATCCAAACCAGAAATCAGACTATAATTGTTATCAAAACACACTTCACACCTATTGTTCTATACCTAATTACAAATGTGTGCAAAACGGGAACACACCGTATATTTTAGTTCATAGTTAATGAATGGTGTGTTTTGTTACAGGGTTGGAAGCCGTACGTAAATGTAATCTCAAAGTGCTAGTGGTGTGATTCTAGAACAATGGCTTCTACTGTTTGTTGTACAATCAATTAATCACAGCATGGCCGTTCTTCTAAGACTCTCCGACAAAGTCAACAATTTTACATAAATTCTCAAGCTTCACTTAACACGTACCAAAAAGGATGGATTTATAACATAAATAGAAAACTTATATGAAACTGTTGATTTAAATTCTTTTGTGCAAAAGAAAAATAAATAAAACATTTTGGAAAGATGCATGTGTGAAACTTTATTATAACTGAACGGATTCAGAGCATTCCGATCTAATTAATTTCACTGCAGAAAATTCCTCGAGCAAAATTTTTTGATACATACAGATATGCACATGTACATGCATCTATGAAGTATGAAATGTTTCATATCCATGTAGATCTATAATGAAGCTAGCTGCATATCTGTAGCGTTATGGTTTTATATATTTGTCCCCCGCTTGCGCGAAAGCGAGGGGACATTAAATCTCATTCGTCTGTCCGTCCGTCTCTCCGTCAGTCTGTCCGTCCGTCACAAAAACTTTAACCTTGCCCATAACTTTTGATTCAGTGGAGCTATGACTTTCATATTTCATATGTGTATTCCTTGTGAAAAGACCTTTCTTTGGGTACCACCAAATTTGACCTTTTGACCTTGACCTTGGAGTTCAGTGATAATTTCTGAATAGATGACTTATGATAGGGCGTTCATATTAGACACAAAATGACATTAAAAATGACATCTCACCCAAAGAGACACCGAAAGCGGGGGACCACAATTCTTTGAATTTGCTTGTTGTCTTTGACCATAAAGCTACAGATCCCTTTATGCAAAAAAATTGCAATTTACGGCGCAATATTTTTTGCGCACTTGGGGAGAATTTCTCCACTTTCCAGCATCGGTCAATAAACTGCCTTTCACTTCCTAATTCTATGCACATTATTTAACTAATCTGTATATTTTATCCATCTCACAACCCTTTATAGTCGTCTCTACAATTGATAAACTCGCTTAATTAAAATTATTTGTTAGATTGCTGAAAATTCACTTCAAGCGAGTTAATTGTATGTAGAGACAACTATAAATGGTTAGGAGGTGGATAAAATATACATATTGGATACAGAATATGTCTAGAATTAGGGTGTGAAAGGTAGTTGATTGACCAATGCTAGAAAGTGGAGAAATTCTCCCCAATAGTTCGCAAAAAATATTGCGCCGTAAATTGCACCTTTTTTGCATTACGGGATCTGTAGCGTTATGGTCAAAGACAAATATATAAAACCATAACGCTACAGATCTGCAGCTATAATGAAGCGACACGGCACTCAATATTGGTCTGCATTTTCTACAGGTTATCCAAAGTAATTTTTAATTTATACAAAATTTTATTCACTTATTTTATTATCAATTGTTTATTAATAATTTATCATAAAGTGAAAAGGAATGGTAAATTTTAAGCTACTTTACTTTAATTTATTTATTTAAATTACACCACGAATTCCAGGGGAGGTCCGACCCCCTCCCCCTCTAGATCTCCGCTGAATTCAAGGTTCAGCACATACTCATGAACTTTTATGTAAAATGATAATGATGACCTTACCACCGTATTTTACTCTTGTTTTCAATTTTGTTTTTATTTCCCTTCTTTTACTCATTCCCCGACCTAGACGTGCTCCCCAGTTCGACTTGGTTTAAGGAAAGACAACTCCTGATAGGTGAGTCATTAATATCTCGCTATTCAGCATTTAATCTCACCCCAGTTGTAGGTTTAATGATAATTACCGAAAAGAGTTTTATTCATTCATATAAATGTTATCTCCAAAATACGTAGCCCTGGAGGTCGAATACACCTTTTAATTAAACATAAATCATTCCTTCTTCATATTTTAGTTACATACCCCGTTTCTTTGTCAGGTGCACATTCTTTCCAAAAGTGTAAAATCAAAACAAAATAATTTCATTTGAAGTTTTATGAATTGTCAATATGTGTGGAAGTTGTACTACAGGGGAAGATAAACATCCGACAACAGAGCTTTATCTGGACAAGTTTGTGAAGTATATTTTTTCGCCTGTTCTTTTTTGTCTCGGAGTTATGGGTCTTGTTATGTTATTCCTGGGTAAGTGTTAAAAAGCAATTCAAAGAAACTTTATTTTTGTATGAAATGAATGGTTAAGAAATGTTGTTTTTTTCCCTTAATCTGTTGAAATATTAAGTCAGCTTTTTTATCCTAACTGAAACATTTCAGGTAAAAACAAAATTTTATAGCTTGATTTTGAGGGAACCCAAATTAAACATATTCTCAGGGTCCTAATATTATTTTTTTCTAAGGTCAACAAATCTTCGTATCTCCCGCGACATCATACAATAAATACATATTGTTTTGTTTTGGGCTTTTTTATAGTTGAAAAAATAAAGTGTTTTGGTTACCCCGCGTCCAGTTTATCTACAAGAATAAGCCAGGCGGAGGAATTCTGTTGGATAGATTTCACAGAGGCCGTGAACTACAGTAAAACATGGTATCCGGAAAACAGGCTTCCGCATAAACTATTCCCTATTCTCATCATAACGGAAGCTGCGAGTGTCCTTTTACCCATAATTCTCTGGTACTGGTGCTCTGGGCGTGGAGTTAGTGATGACGTCAGTTCACTGCTTGATCACGTCAACAGTTTAACAGACGCTTACAGTCGATATGACAGAGGAAGTCACGTGACTGTGGCTAATACTCTTCACAATCAGCTTGACAACTACCTGCAGTTTTTCATATACTGTCTTACCTCACGTGTTCGCCCTACATTTATCTCTTTTATTCTTAAATGGGCGTGTTTGGTTTTCATTTTGTGTGGATGGATTGTCGGTCTTGTTCTGATTCATAAGAGTTTCGGATTCGAAATTTTTCGAGACAAGTTTAATTGCCTGTATAGCACGGCTAGTTCCGGTATACAGAGTGTTGCCACTTGCACTATACCGACATCAACTTATATGAGAGCTGTTTGGTTCATCAACTTGGTAGTCATTGTTCTCTTGGCTATAGCAACTGTAGCTTATATGATTGATTTAAGTAGGCCAAAACTATACGAGAAATGTTTCTTGTATAACTCCGTTCCAGGGTGCATGGATCGCCGATTAGCTGTCTGCGTCAAGAAATTCTTTAATTCTCAACAAGTGTCACTCTTTGCCAAATTTTGTGAGATGAATTCTCACATCTTATGTGACATTGGTCGTTCGAAGACGTTAGCCAGAAAATATGCGTTACTGGAAGGTATTTCTCCGGGCCGAGAAACCGTAGTAGATATACATTATCCTGTTATTCAGCCATATCAACTAGACAAATTCGTGGTTAATTCGGAACTCTATTACCTTAACATTCAATCGCAGACATCTAAAAAGAAGGAAAGTGGGGAGAAAAAGGACAAAACTGA
>PRKT01000086.1:724831-797702 GCA_003671525.1 Saccostrea glomerata | reverse complement strand
AAAAATCATACTTATCATTTACTGGAGGTGCCAGAGCTTGCACTTGATTGACTTGCAGAGCTAAACAGTGGGCAGTTTTTCCTCCAATGTCCGGCTGTTTTACAGTGGAAGCAGATGTCGTATGAGGAGGGTTCTCGCCTTTTCCAATAACCCCTAGAGCCTCCAAATTGACGAAAAAGCTGCAGGAGCGTTGAAAGCAGTCCCAGAAGAACGAATAGGCTTATAGGGTTGAAACCTCTTCTTCTCCTTAATAGCCCGCAATGCCCTGTTTTCTGCTTGTCGGAGCTTCTTATCATCGTCGGAGTCGGAAGCGACGTCGTTTGTTTCATATTGGTGTACCGTTGCCCAGCCTGCAGGAGAGTTGTCAGCAATTCTGATAAGTTTGTTTCTCTTGTTAATTTTGGTAATTATATCGTCACACAGCTTGTAGCAGTCTTTGCTCAAGGATTTGACTTTTTTCTGCACCTTCTCAATAGCGGAAATAATCTCTTCGTTAAACTCAAATTGAATTTTGTTTCCTGGCGATTTCAATGAAGAAGCGATGTCTTTTTTAAGTTTCTTTTGAAGTTCAATTTCTCGCAATTCCTGTCCTTCGAGAATATCGCTTTTAAAAGTTTTCAGAGAAGAATCCAAGTAGGTTTTAAACAAATTAAAAGTATCTGCAATGTCGCCGCCTCTACTGTCGTTGTTAGTTTCCTTGCCGGTATCAAGAAGGATATTTTCATCGTCAGACATGACTACAACGAATTGTGACTGAAATGCACGCAGTCTTGAGCTCGAATGACAAACCTTTAACATTACCAGCTAACCGGTCATACAAGTATTCCTACTCACTCAGGTAAAAATAGAATAACGTGTTTGAAAAGGAATCGTACGATTCTAATTTTAGATTTATTTCAACCTGTTGTAAATATATAATTATGCATCACTGGACAAATTATATTGAACCACCTTAGTCCTAAATATTGTTTAAAAATATCAATTAATAGATTAAATTTATCAATCTGACATTATTTCTGCCCGTTTATATAAACAAATTACGAACATATAATGTACTTTTGTAATCTATGGGGAAAAAAATTAAAATTTAAACCCCCGATAAACGACTTGATCTTAATATATTTTTGCACGTCATTTTAGTCTTTGACATTTCTGTTGTACTTGTAATCCATTTTTTAACATAAAGCATATGTAGACTTTTGGTTTTATTTTCTATCAATTAATTTTAGCACCCAGTTTTTTATTTAATATGACCAAACAAAATGTAGCAAAAGTTAAGAGAAAGAGTTGCGGGACGTCAATTTTTCTGACTCAGTTATAAAACAAGGACTCAAAGTCATCAATATTAATTTTTCAAATTATGATCATAATTTCTAACACTAGAGAAAAGACGCTAGACTGAAAATGAAGTGAAAATCGAGAAACCACAAATTCATTCCCCTCGATGGTTTATCGGGAAGTCCTGTGGGAAAAAATTAATTATTCATGATAATTTTTGACAACTTTTATGAATAATTCGGTCTCGTGTTCAGAGTCATAAACTTCAGTTACCAACCACTAACATTATCCAAAATGTATATTCACACATACATGAAAACAGTGGGCGCTAATCGGCTCATGTTCGAATACACACCAAATTAGTTATATAATAATCAACTTAGTTTTTCGTTCCCAAATATTTCATTGCTTCGCTCAAATAACAATTTCGGTTGTTTCCGATATTAATCATTATGGTGTCGGCCCATTTACAGAAGTGAAAATGATATTATTATCGTTGGCTAATATGATTTAAATGTTGGGAGAATGGAGGGGAAGGGGGACCGTTGGCGTTCTGTCACCAAATAAAATTAAACCCGTTATATGATATGTGTGTACAAATGATCACTGAGTTAAATTCATAAATCATTAATGCTAAACCTTGTCATAATAAAAGAAAGGATTTTTTTCCTCTTGCTCAAATATGCCAGTCAATCAATATTTATTAATGTGGACAAATTGTTTTTACTTGATATGTGATGCTAATGACAAGATAGCATTAAAATACGGCATGTTTTTTCTTATCATATCAATATTACACAAACCTTTTTGTGGGCAATATAAATGAGATATTTCCTTTATTACAAAACTATGTTTTATTAAATCAGGGTATAACATTTCAGATGTTTAAGTACCAGCTCTTTCCATGAATTTATTAGACAAATTAGCCGCACACCTATAATTATTCATCATTATGTACCATACTTTAACATACAATTGCAGTCAATTAGACCCATATAGCATTTCATGAGATAATTATTATATCAAATGTTACGGACGTCAACGAAAAAATGTACATTAATATATAATGTCTTCTTTGATACATTTGAGAAAAGTTATGTCTAAAGAAGTAAATACTTTTATTTTCTAATTTGCCAGATCCGTAAACTTTTGCTGGTTAGCGAAATGCATAAAATATACATCCGAACTTCACAAACTCGAACTCCGATATATCGAATACAATGGGTATGTCAAAGAGAGTTGAGAAAGTACTTTGCGAATACTGTTCAAAGGGTTATCTTCATTTCGTGTTATTTTTTTTATTGAACTCCATATTTATATGGGTTTTTTTTTCTAATTTGTAATTAAATTTGCTCTTAAAAAGCATGACTTACTTATGCATCCATTGACGAAGATGACGGATATAAAAGAGAACTTTATCCCGTAAAAATGTTTAATTTTTGTTGATGTATGTTTTTGATTATATCTCTTTCTCTCTTTTGAGTTTTCTAGAGGAGATATCCTCTTATATGTTATCTTATATTTTGACGTATGGAAAGACATAAAGAAAAAAGAAAATACGTTTGGTATAATAATTATTCTGGAATCATTTAAGTGTTTTTATTTGCTATTTTTCATATATGATCAATCAATCTTTCCATTACTATAGTATTCATATTTATTCAACATACAGACATTTAAATCTTATATTATGACAAGTAGAAAATTTTATATTTTACAAATGCAAAATAATAAAAATCAAAATGCTTTTATATGAAAAGTAAAAAGCGAAGTACACTTATGTCGAGAAAACCAAATTTTAATTCTTGAATCTTCGAACGAAAAATACTGGTAATCTGAAATTGTCGAACATGTTTTTATTCAATTTTTCTTTACTTCCAAGATTCTGCTATGTTGTAAACATAACATTTATCCATTGATAGTAATTAAACATGAAAGAAAATAAAATAAAGAGACTGAGTGAGTATGTAATAGCTTTACTATAATGTACTTAACATAATGGTTATAACATTCACATTAGATTTGTAGTTCTAATAACAACATGCCTCGCTCATTTAAAAAAAAATGGGAAAAACAAAGCATCCAAATTCCTCATCTAATATTAAACACATTTAGATTGATTCAAATGTCATATTCACATTTATCTTATTTATGTACAGCAACAAAACAAAAAATATTTAAAATAAGATAAATAGAGGGATGAATAGTACATTAGCTATTAAAAAAAAGTTACAGTTTAACTTCGGTATCTCGAAACCTGATATCTTGAATGCCATAGATACATGTATATCGATGTTTTACTTTTTCAGATTCCCAATGAAGCTAGGTGCTGTCTCGCTTTCATTCTAAGATCCGCAATGCTGGAATTCTTGTTCGATTTAAAGTTGGTGTCATGCAAGGAGGCGTAATTCAAGGCCGCGGCATAGTGATGGTGGTACAGAAGTAAGGGGTGGAGGGCCTGAGGGGGGTGACTCCCGGGGGTGGGGAGCGGGTAGTAGGGAAGGAAGGGCGATAAAGGCGGTAAGCGCTCTATCGGTTCACGCATCGGAGGCATGGTTACGTATGGCGTCATTCTGCAGGCGTCCAATGGCGTTCCTTGAGCCTGGATCAGTAACCCAGCTGTAAACAAAGAAGAAAAAATGCCTGATAACTTTACAAGATGCCATGTCAGCTTTTCACTGATTTTTATTTTTCACTGATACGTAAAGCAATATGAGCTGCATTTTTACAATTTTATTTTGCTGGTAAAATATGTTATTTCGATTAATTTGTACATAATTTAAACCCTTATGGTCAATAGGATCAATATAAAGTTTAAAAATGTTTCAAAAGAAATATTTTTGTACGACCGAATAAACAGTATTATATATGAAATCATTATTGTAAAGGACGACAATAATGCAATTTTGCTTCAATCAAAGCTTATAAAAAGTTCTTCCATCGCAAATATGAACAACAGAAGTTCACGTATGTTCCATTTTTCTGTTATTGAAACAGTTAGCTACAAATTTGCATCAAAGTTTTCCTATGTCAACAATGCAGCTCATATTGCTTTAATTATAATAAATTGCCTTAAATAATTTAAATCCCATTCACCCAGGGTTGCTTTGTAGCAGGTTTGGTTGAAACTTTCCATATTAATATTTTTCAGATGGACAAACCGAAAGATGCAGGTCGGACAAATTTTGCCTGAGATTTCAACTTAGGTGAGTTAATTATAGAACTAGTAATTTCCTTTACTAATTATGTTTTGTTAAATTGTACCGAATAGTCAAATAAATTCAGAGTTATTCGCAACTTTTCCATGACCTTAAGTATAACCCTTTGATATTATGCCCAGAAGTTCATGTTTCAACAACGTATATCAAATAATGAATTGGTTTCGCAATTTATCATAATCTGGCGAGGCATTGGGCCAATAATTGGCTATTGCGGAAAATGTTTACTCTAAATATGCGAGAATCTGACTAGAATTATTAGCCACAGAAACTGACGGAATATTCCTAATGAACTCAAATACGTTAATCTTCGAGCTGGCTATCTTTTTTATGTTTGACTAATTTGCACCCACTTCTTTTCAGTTGCCTCTAATAAGACTAGCGCAGACGACAGCGAAACTTCCAATCGACAACCATTCGCAGACAGTTCAGAGGTCACGTGATTTTTTGAAAGAGAAAGATTTGGGGTTTCGTTAGAACATGTTTGCCGCAATAGTTAAATATTTGTTGACGTCAATTTATCATCGTGAGCAGCATTCAAATTTGTAATACCGGTTTCCATTGTCAATAAGCCTGGGTTCTCCACTTATTATTTGTTCATTGGGAGAACCAATGAAATAAATTATAGAGCTAATTTTCAGAACCATCATATATCAAGAATCTCCTATCTGCAAAATAATTCAGTTTCGAAAATTAACTCGTTTGCTTGATTTTTTTGGATCATCCTAGAAAATACATCTTTACCATTAATTGTATTTTCTCGACATTCGGAGATTTTTCATCAATCTCAATTTTATATTAACAATGAAAAGTAATCAAGAGTTGTCAGACATTAAATGATTATCATTATTTTGGAAGGAAATTTTGTTTCCAATTAGATTACATTGTCGCAAATTTGTAAATATATATATATACCCGTACACTGTATGAAGTCTTATATTTATTTGTTTGATGAAACCATCACTACTTTTAACAGAATGTGGAGAAAATGGTATATCTATTTCTGTATTTCACTTGTACCTATTTAAAGTCTAAGCTGTCCTGAATTTAACCAATAATTTTAAAACTTACAAAAAATACGACGGACCCCAGTGCAGGCTTTTAGTTCATTTTTTGGCAAAATGAAATAGGGATATTGGCATTGAACGAAGAAAACTTGTTGTCTTGTCTAACATATAATATAGACGTCATTAAACACAATGTTAAATTCAAATTTCTTTTTTTTTTTTGTTACTCATGTTTGAAATTAATTTTTAAAATTGGCCAAACTTAACAGGAATGTATTCCCCGAACTGCTTTAATTTAAAGTACCGTACGAATTTTGTCCTTTATTCCTCGCGCATGCTCTATCTAAATTTTATTTTGTATTTATCATATATCACGTGTTCTTCTAATCTCCCTACACTATGTTGTAAAATAGATATGGAATTCAAATAAATAAAATCTAATTCAATCAACTTTCAATTTATTATTTTATGGAAAATTTGCCCCATCGACTTTTCAAATTATAAGTTATAAAAATATGTTTACTAAATGAAACAAAAAACAATAAAGATTTTAGCTTTTAATGTTTCGTATAAGGACACTATGATATCGCAAGAAGTATATAATCACTATATTCATTTTGAAATAATCGCAAAGAACATATAAATACTAGTACTACAGGTATATTCATTTTTTTTAAAAAATTATACATATATATGCGTTATATACGTATGGAATCGCTATTCAATAACTGTCGTCCAAATTGGTACAATCCCAGAATTTCGACCTGTTCCCAAAAAATTGATATTGATGAAGTGCATACCCCATTAGGACAACTTGGAATATGTCTATTTTCGGGGGGATAACTTCACTAAGGTGTCAATTTCTTTGGCGGGTCATAATCCCGGTTCCTCCTTATTCACCTAATTCATCACATATTGAACGAATGAAGAAAGCGAATCGGCAAATTGATCAAATTAGCCCAAGAAAAGCTGAGCAAATTAGTATTGATTATATTACCGTCACAAGTAAACCCTATTGAAACTATCTTCGCAATTAATGTGATTTGTGCTCTATAATAAATATAATCCAAATCGGCGAGTTCTGCATTTCGTGATGTCTTTTAGCCTTTAATTTTGGGCGATATTTCTTTCTAATTATTGTGACTGCCTTTAATATCATACCTTTCTGCATCTGGCTTTCTTGTTTCCTGCACTTTGCTCTCCGGTTCTGAAACCATACCTAAAAACAAACATTATTTCTTTCAACACATTGATTAATAAGAAATCGTGACTTTTACCTTCGTGTTTAAATGAATTAACGATTGTTCCGACTATTTGTACGTATATATCAGATATATAGTATGTCTTATTACCTTGCTTGATAGCATGAGCAGATGTTTAACATTACATCTACTAATTTTTCTCTACATATTAGATTGTTATAATTAAATATTTCCCAAGAAATCACCATTATTAGACCAATCACCATTCAGCAATGCGTTAGTCAAATTATCTTATCCTTGCTTCGAAAGCTAACTCCCTATTTAGTTTATATCGATATAATAATAAAAAGTTTAAATGTTAATCATTGACGGAATTATAGTCTTGACTAGGACAATTAAAAGTTTAATTATCATTAACGGAGTAAGCAAGATTCTAGCTGTCTTGACTAGCACATGCAATTGAACATTTTACTGCAATTCAAATCAATTTTCCCGATAGTTAAACAACATTACTACATGGACCTAAAAAGATGATAATCAAATCCATAGAAATGTATTGTTCTAAATTTTAAATTTACCGGATGTGCAAACTGTTGTAATGTTTTAAATTTTGCACACATCAGGTAAATAAAAAAAATTAGAAGAACATGCTCATGCATATCGAATCAACTGAGAGTAGTAAACCACGAATGCAGGTAATTAAGGTATATATATTTCTTTGAAAATAATAGAAGTCGACGATTGAAAAAGTTAGCGTCATCTCGTTTGTCATAAAGCTTGGTTATTAGATTACCATTAAAAACTTTTCAAGTAAAATATCTAAATATGAAACAGATGTATCAGACTCTTTATTTTTTTTTCAAGCTCACCGGGACAATTCGTATCTACATAAGAATGGAAATATCCATTGTTAATTGACAATGCGTCGTCGATATATGTAAATGTCGAATTGAAGGCCACAGCAAGATTTTCTTTTTTTCACAGATAAGACTGTGGACAAA
Organism: Saccostrea glomerata; assembly: GCA_003671525.1. Classification (NCBI taxonomy): domain Eukaryota; kingdom Metazoa; phylum Mollusca; class Bivalvia; order Ostreida; family Ostreidae; genus Saccostrea; species Saccostrea glomerata. The sequence goes on along the minus strand of PRKT01000086.1, from coordinate 789,996 downwards.
TGCTTCATATGAAAAAAACCTGTTAATAATGGAGCGCAGTTGGCACCCATGGGAATTCCAATAGACTGTTGGAAAACCCGGTCTCCAAAAACCACATGGATAATGTCAATCAGAAACTCAAGCATCTTTCTTATATCAACTTCAGAGTACTTGTGAGTACAATCAGAGATTTTTTTAACAAAATTTTTTGCAAATGCCAATGACAAGGTAAATGAATTTACGAGTTCCATTTCTATTGAAGAAACAGTCGTCAATGATATAAAAAAGCACGAACATTAATTATCGTGGGGAATAGTTGTATTGAAAAGTTTTTATGTTGTTGATTTTGTTATTATTTTCTGATTTCAAATTTTCCAAAAGTTTCTTGGAATTTTAAAGTATCCACTTCTGATTTACACAACTTCTCAAAATTTAATGTATTTTCGCAAAGTACCTCTAAAGCTTCTCCTTCACTACTGTTCATTATTCAGTGAAGAGAAAAGAAAGAGGCTTAGTAAAACGTTTACTGGAACCCGGGATTTTAATGGTATTTGAATCCAAAATAGATATGGTGAATCAAATTTATTCTGGCTATTAGGAATAACTTGAATATCCAAACTGACATATGATTTTGAAGAATTTCCTCCTCAGGAAGGGAGTAAAGCTAGGGCTGTCCTCATCATGTCACTATATACTAATAAGCCCCAGCTTTTTTCACTGTACACGTGTATATATTTTTGTATATATATGTTTCTCAACTCTGATGTTTTGGAGGTCCGTTTTTGCTCTGCTCCTATTTTGTATTGTGTTATGAACTTTAGAGCTTGAATGCTGTTTGTTATCTCCATATGTTTCTTATATTATATTCTTTCGCTTCAAGGGCTTTATATTGGAAATTATGAATTTACCAGGTGGCAGTAGATACAAATTTTAAAACATGACATTTTTCTCAGCAGGAATTCCCCTTCATTGTCATATACTCGAGCGCGACAAAATGTATGCCTTTGCCACGTGCACGTCAGGAAATAAAGTTACCTAAGATATCGGATATCCATTGCAAATTGTGAAAAAAAAAACCACAAATGCAATTTCAATGAAATAAATTGACAATATAAGATATACATGTACTATATACATCATAAAAAGTCAAAATGCTATCATTTGCAATGGATGTGAAGACGAGTTTATATACCCTAGTGCTGAGTTAGGAAAAGGGAAAACTAATATGGCGTGTGTCTATTTACAAGTCGTATTCAGCTTTAAGAAAAAAAAGAAATAAAGACAAACTAAGACGTTCCAGAGAATATCCCATTCTATAGTGAGAAAAAAAATCTTTAAATGAGCTAACGGCATCAATAGATCTCAATAACATCTCTCAAATTCTGCCTACTGTTAATCAAAGGGGATTTCTAATTCCTTCTTCATTGGTAAAATATTACATTTTCTATCATTCTCAGCAATCATTATGTCAATTCAATTAAATTGACGTCGCTTTTCCATTGTTCCTGTTGGGGATGCCATGCTTAGAATTTTCGCCACCTAAATTACTTGAAACATATGAGGACAATTTCCTAACACAATGGTGCTGATTAAAGTGATTAGATGAAACTGTTAGAACGTCAGTTTCGACGGGCACTTTTTCACTTCATCTTCTAGTGAACTCCCGTAGGAACAACTTAGGATTTCGGAATAGATTTGAGACTTGAATTACTTTCGATATTTTAAATCACCGCTTGTTTTTACTAAGTAATTTAATTTAGCATGAAGAGTTGCATAATATTTTATCCTTGGAAAATGTACCCTCTGTCTAACGGTTGTGTAATTAAGATACTAGATATAAAATGAAATTAGGTCTGTATAAATGAATGGGATATGTTTCCTAATAATTATTTGCAGCTTCGAATGTCTTGTATATACTTTTGACAGATTAAAAAAATCCAAAAGTTCTATCGAATGTACCTAACAATTAATAAATGAATACTAGTACTTTGAACTGATTAATATTCTGGCATACATGGAAAAAGTAAAAGACTTTCCTCTATTTTTCATTACAGTTTTACGGAAAAGGAAAAAAATGTCAGTGATAGCTCACTGTTTGTTTTACTGTGAACTTGAGAAATACTTGGTACAATCGTTCACTGAGTTTTGTTGGAAAATTAAAAATATTCTTAAAACAACAATTGTTGTAGTCGGTTCCTATTTTGATTTTCAAAACGACAGAATGGAATGGATTTTATACTTTCACTCGGATAGAAATGCAACATTTTCATTTGTACGTTCTACATGTATGATAGTTTCCCATAACATTTTTCCCTGGTCAAAATTCCTACTGGCCTGTTATGAACTGTGAATTAATATCAATATTGTATCATGTAACACTGTAGTAAAATGTCAGGATACAGTACGCAGTAAAGTTTAACATTTTCCCCTACCCTTTTCTCCCCATTCTGCACATGCGCATGTTAGTTTTCGTCAGTTAAGGTATTTATGTCAATAATCCTCCTTCGGAATAGATAGAATAAAACTAGCATTCACTAGAGTGATCAATCTAATTTCTAATTTGTTTAATTAAACTTTCTTTATCTAATATCTTCAAATGTCAATTATATAGGCATGCTTCGTCCGTATAGAGGTGACACGTTCAAAGATATGTTATTCAATTAGGAATGCTGAGATTTAGAATTTCTCTTGGGAATCTGCATGCTAACTTTATCACTCCAATGAAAATGTAGAAGATAATACATCCAAACAGATGAAACCATAGTTACGATTAGATTCCATAGTAACAGAAACTTTGTCTTTTTTCAAGTTCAGTTTCTTTGTACTAAATATTGCTACAAATCTAACATATATATCCGTGCATCTGAATAAAAGTTTATTTTTAATTTTTATTTTAAGATTTGCTAATTTATATTCATGTTTGTTAGATTTAATTCTAGACAAAGTCTGTAAAATATTTAATGCATTACATTTTAATTCCCTTTAGAAATAGGGAGCATTAATTAAGGTCATACGACACGTTCCTCAAAAATATATAATTTTTCCTAAGAATTTGTCTCTGAAGTATAGGTACTTAAACAAGTTTTCTCACAAAAAATTAGGGTACCTTACAGGGCATTTGGAAAAGATACCACAAGGTCATATATCTAATATAATACTTATGGGTAATCTTCTGAATGGCCTATATCACAATTTTTGGTGTATTTAAAAACATTTTGAAAACAATTTAGAAATTAGAAGAGAATGACAAATATGAATATTTTTATATAATACCAAGAGATACAAAACATATACATGTATTTGAGGAAGGTGTCGTCTGACCTATATCATTTTTGCTATGTTTTTATATACTGAATTGGCTACGGATAGTTCCGTCCACCTGATTAATACATACTTCTCACGGTGAGTGTGACCTGTTCACAGGGGATGCTTAGTCCCTCTGAGCACCTGATCCCGCCTCTGGTACATCGAGGAGTCCGTGTTTTATTCCCTTTTCACATATTTGTATTGTTTATGGAAATTTGAGACAGATTATTGTGCGCTATCTTTACTTTTTACATACTGACTAAAACTTTCCAAATTGTTCAAATGTTTTGTATACTGTTTACAGGGTTATTATCGTCCCTTCTTATTTTCGCTCTTTCACACTTGCAAACAATTTTACCCTGTTTTAAATTCGCCCTGTCATAATTTTCTTTAGATAATTAAACTGTATTCTTTGAATTCGCCCCGTTTTAAATTCAACCTGATAAGGGTCTAGGATGAAATGGGCGAAATTTTCTCTGCATACTGTGATTCCTTACTTGAACTCTGGCTTCCGACAAGCCTAGTCTTTGACTGAGTTCCTCTCTCATGAAGGCGTCAGGGTAATGCGTCTCGTCAAACAGCCTCTCTAACTCGTTCAGCTGTTCTAACGTGAAGTTTGTCCGGCTTCGTCTCTGCTTCAGTTTTGGGTGATCCTTCCCTTCCTCTGATAAGCTGTTCCTCTCGTTGATGGCGGATTCTGAAATGAAAGAGTCTTTTGTTATAAAAGATGTCTTTTATTTTTAATATCGCCAGTTTACACATCGGTTTGTGCAAAACAGTTACGTTTTTACTATAGTTTAGATGAATTAACAAGTACTTCCAATCATCTGTACGTCACAATTCTACAAAATACATGTATATTAATTAAAATAAGGTGTCTGATTAAGAAACAAAAAGAAACCAAGATTCTATGGAAATGATTTTCCAAACATAAATTAATTAAGGATAATTTATGTTTGAATTAATACTAGTACATTTTCTGACTTCAGTAATAATTAGTTCTTAAAATTGAATTTCCTTACTCAATAATTCAAAAATAATGTTTATTATAATACATTAATTAAAGTCCTTTGATTTCATGAGGACATTGATATGTTAAACCAATAGATCCAGTGTTGATTAGAAAATCCACAACTGGAATACGTTTCTCCGGTAAAGTCATATGAACATTCTTTCATTTCGTAATTGTACAGAATGAATTGTCGCGGCATGAACCTTAAAGACTTCATTTAGTTGTGAAAATTAGCGGGTGTTCCGTCTTAAATTACCAATGATTCTTAGAGTATAATTCATTCTCAAGAATGTCCGTCTTTTCCCCCTTTTAGACCATGTTAATATCCTATACTTAGAAAATTATCTTCCGGAACCGTAATTTGCCAAGAGAGAATTTTGTTCTTGGATGCAGTCTTTGTTATGAGGTATAGCTGATAAAGAGAACAATTTCTTAATTTCTGTTACAACGAGTGACAAGTGTCTTTTGTGTTCAAAATTAGTCAGATTGAAAATAAGCAAAACGTTTTTTTCATGAAAGATAAATATAAAAAAAAGATGTATGTTATTTTCTTTATAATAAGCTAACAATATTTATGTTTTCTTAAAACTCTCTGCAAATGTTTTTTTTTCACATTTTTTCATGTAGTTTGCTTCTAGTATAGTTAAAAATTGATTGAATTTTGTCCAGACTTTTTTCGCATCATAGGCAGATGCTTCTTTAATAAAAATGGAACTCGTAAATATACTTTACTTGTCATTGGCCATTTTTATTAAATTATTTTGCTAAAACGCATTTTGATTGTACAAACAAATACTCCGGAGTTGACATTTAAAAGAAAAGTGAAAATTATCTATGTAGTTTTTGGAGATCGGATCTTCCAATAATCTGTTGAAATTCCAATGGTTACCAAATGCCCCCTATTTTTTTTTATTCATATGAAATTGAATTTATTCGAAAATGTCTACATGAGAAGAAAAAACAAATGCTGTGGCCATTCAACTCAACATTTTCATATCATTAATTATTTATTAATTAACAATAGTAACTTCCATTTATATGTCAACTCGATCTATTCCAGTTAACTTGAAATAAAAGATACCACCGAGTCTTACAGATCTGTTTCATATTTCAATAATATAAAAGTAAGTAGAAAAAGATGTTAATGGTTATCTAACAACAAAGCTTTTATGATAAACGTGATGATTTCACTTTTTCAATAGTCAACTTCTCTTACTTATGCATCAATATACCCCTATCACCTTCATATGGGGTTTATGTTTCTCAGTTGAATCGATGCGGAAGAGCATGATCTTAATGTCTTAAACGGGCCAAGATATTGACAAACAAGGAAACAAGATTATCCAGAGTTTGTTTGAAGTCATTACTTTTGCTTTGTTTTTGGTCGATACAATGATCTTTTCGGCAAAAATACATTACAATTTTATCATTGAGTCAAATGCTGATTGACGTTTATATATATATAAATTCTCATGCCATTATCTAAACACTGATTTTTTTTACTTTTTGTTTTTCCCGATCATGAAAAAGAGAACATGGTGAGTTTGGCCGGTCGGCAGTGGGGTGCTTACTTCATCATGTCACATGATCCCTCCCCTGATGTTTCTAGTACCGGTTTGCATGTTTAAATATAGTCGTTATGTCCATATTCTTTCTAGCTTTTGTGATTGTGACTTTTACGTTGTCTTTTCAAGAGTAACCATACTATCATATTTTTATTTTGGTTTTTCAGTGATTTGGAGTACATTTAAAGGTACCGAGCTTTCTGAGTACTCTCAGATTTCCACTTACACTCCATTTGTTTAAAGCAAATTTGCAAAATAAAACGTGCTTTAACGTACATATTTTCTCTTAAAGCCCTCTATTTGTGTTTTCTGTTTGCCCTTTTTGTACAAGTTTCTTAGAGGTTTAGCATCATAGCGATGTTTTTCACTAAATAACAATTTTCAATTGCCAATAAGTACACGACTACTCTTGTATGAACTCATTGGCAGTGAAAATTGTTAAAAAGTGAAAGGCTGTAGAGACCTTATATTGTATGATTGTATTCAGCCAATTTTCTCTCATTCCCTGGTTTTTCAATCTTCTCTGTTGTTGCATATCTTCTCCATACACTTTGGCCTCCCATAACAAATACTCCATTTCTGAACTTTCTCTGGACCATCCAACGTTTCTGCGTGTTATTATATTTCATCATGTCCTGTCTTCTTTCTGCTCTTGTACTAACAACCGGTATATCTACATGTTTCAGTCTGCTTTCTATCTGACGTACTGTCTCATCAACTAACCATTTTCTCCTGTTTTTCTTTCAATTCCTGGTCTTTGAATCTTTGAATCTTCTTGCCTTTTGGGTCTTTCATTATTGTTTATTAAGATATTGGCAACTGAATTTTGAGTGAGGTACTGTATATTCTAAAAAATAAGAGGTATGGTGGAACACCTCGCAAACCTTTTCTCTATTAAAGCTAGTTGTTCAACTTCATTTACTTTTTAACTCTTTCAAAATATTACCTTTCATAGAATTTGAAATACTACCTCGGTATTTTCAAATTCCCCGTCATCCCTTTTTTCTGGCCAACAAAACGCTAGACTTTTCTACTTTGAAGTTTTATTAAGCCTATTTAAATCTTTCATGAAAACTGCTCTTTTTTGGCCACATTTTTCGTCCTTCCCTTGATTGTATTGCATTCTCTTATTCGTCTCTAGTGTGTTTTTAAGGTTTCCTTGTGTTTTCTTTTTCAAATGCATAGTACTGCATTGACAACGAATTTTTCTTCTTTTGCCCGGTCACAACAAAAATCACATGGCAAGTATGATTGAAAATTCTATTTAATCGCAACTTCTTGTATGTAGTCATATTACTAACTAGTACTGTAGATCACTAAATTTTTGCGACACCTTATTTTCGCGAGATAGTCATTGACTCTTAATAAGAGACAAAATTTTCACGAATTGTGGATATTGCTCTTTATAATCTTAAAGAATGCTAATATACGCGAGAACTTAATTTTCACGAGCACACTGTGTCGCGACATTACGCGAAAATAAAGTTCTCGCGAATAAAAAGTGATTAACAGTATATACAAGAACAATTATTCTGAGAACAATGCATAAGCAAAACTGAATGCTACCAATATGGGACTAAATGCAGTGGGAGAACATTGAAGCAGAATGAGTTTCAAACTTGTTATGTGAATAACATTAAAAGATTCAATAGCAAAAATGAGTCCTTTACAAGAAGTATCTAGAATAAAGTCCAGAAAAACTAGTAGAACAAACTGATTGACATGCAAAACAGAGAGAAAAAATTAAGATCAAAAACGAAACCTGTGTAGGAGTAAATACAGTATTTACATTTTCTATATATTCTTACTAAAGTGATCAACTTTGAGTAGGAGATATATTTCAATTGAAATGTAGAAATGACGAACAGTATTAGTATTCAAACTCAAAAAATCAATTCACTAAATAAAAAAAAAGGATCAGTGCAAACATGGACCTCTAAAACATCAGGGTAAGATCAGATTCCAAGGAGGAGTAAGCATTCCCTTTCGACCGGTCACACCCGTCAAGCACTCTTTTGAAAAAGAGCCATAGATAGTGTGTTAAAAATGTTCCACTTTGAAAAGCATCTGTCTGCATTTGACTTGCTAAATGATGAATTTAAACTAGACTGTTACATGTAATTATTTTGTTTCATAAGCTCGTTTGTCAAAAGCTTGACCCGTTTTCGAAATTGTTCCTACGGAGAGCATGCTCTTTCGTATCGAATCAGTTGAGAGACATAGATCCGATATGAAGGTGATCAGGGTATATTGCTGCAAAAGTATGAGAGGTCGATGCTTGAAAATTTAAAGGCATCACATAAAGCTTTGTTGTAGTTATGTTATTATCGTTCTTGTAGTAAAATGTCCAAATATGAAACTAAATTACTACATGTTTTTCCGAAATGGGAGGTGAAATTGAGGATTTGTTTTGCATTGGCCATGTTTGTGGACGAACTTCGAACAGAATACGGACATTTTCAGAATTTTTTTTTTACCTAGTTAGGTAACGCTTATCACAACAAAGATTTTTTTACCATCTCTATCGACAAATAAATTAACAAATCAAAAATACAGCGCAGATTATAGAAGTGAAATTACAGGTCTTAAGTCCTCAGTTCCTGCTTTGATCTAATTAATGAAGTGAAATTTCCAGAAGTTAAATGGCTACTTTCAACCTTAAATTAAGTTAATTATAAGTCAGGTAACGAATTTATCAAAAGAAATCTGGGAAATAGAAAAATGAAGGATCTTTCATTTCTAATTAGACTATTCCCTTTGAATATTTCTTAACCTCATTCATGCAAAATAAAGAAATTTTTAATAAGGATTTATAGAAAGTGAATTCCTTGATTTTTTTTAAGCTTTAACACTGATGAAAGTGTGATATGGTTAGCATTCATTGATTATCTGCTGATCTAATTAAGTTAAGTTTACTTAGAAAAACAAATATCAGTTTATTAAGTTCACATTCTTAGAAAATCAAACAAAATGTTCAAAACTCCTGAATCATTTATCGAATTTGATATTTTTTTTTATTTATTGAATTATTAAGAAGCCAACCAGTAATAAGTATCAAATATAGTTTGTTAATTGTGAGAATAAAATTGAACATTACAAATATTTATCAACACTAGATCGGGAAGATTTATTTCCCTTTGATGTTGAATATTTTCCTGGTAAAAGAGGGGTCTCTTACAAAATAGGTAACGTCCCCGGGGTTACATTAAATTTATTTGTACCAGATATATTTTATTTCATTACTCATTTGTTACAATCGGCTGATATTTGTATCAATTATTCATAAATGAAATGGTTACTCAACGATTCTTCATATCAAACACACGGTGATCTAAGGACAGGGTGCTTTAAGTACGTGAAAATAGCTCAAATGTGTCGTCAATTACGTTATAGATTAAATACGTCTGTAGTCACCAGGGATAATTCACGATTATGAAAATCAAATTAGTTTTAAATGATAATCAGCGTGGTAATTTAAATCGAAAATCTTAATTATTCAATAATTAATGTTCTGTATACAAAATCCTGAACCAAATTAAAACAGAAATAACAAAACATTGGTTTTGAGAGAACATACAAATAATATATTAATATTTAAGCATTTTCGTTGGAACTTAGGGATACATGTGGGAATTAGTTTTGCTTTAATCATAAATTTCTTGCATCGGTCGTTCATAGCAAAAATAAATCAGCATCAATGTACGATTCATTTTATCTCTTTTAAAAATTTACTAAGTTTGAGGAAGATAAGGTAATGAGAGACTTACTCCTTATCAATAATAATCTTTTTTTAGATTGTATTTATTATGTTTTATTTAATCTTCAACTGTAAAATGTTATCCTTTACTTCCTTACAAGCAGTTAAAAAATGGATATAAATTCATTATAATTATTGACATCTAGAAAAAAAAAATCACCATTCCGACAAATTTAAACACGATTTACGATGGAACAAATTCGAAATGAATATTTTATATTCAAGGGTAAAAAAGCAGGAGAAATATTGTAAAAATAGCATTTCTTTAAAGTTTGAAAATATGCCTTTAAAAATCTTCTTCTTTTTTTTTAATGAAAGAAGTAAGAATAGCAACATAATTATATTTACAAAGGAGTGGGGTTGAATGGGGTGGGATACCACTCTTAATGAAAACTAACACTTATATATAATCCCTTCACATTCAAGACACCGGAGTTCTCTTATCTGAGAGTCAGGACAAGAGAGCCTTCAAATTTTAAAAGAATCAAAGTTTTAGCTACATATTATGTTATATAAAATATAATCCTCTTGTTATTGCATGAACTTACTATCATTTTTAAATAACAATGTCGAAAATTCAAATTAGTTGAATAGTATATCATTTTAAGTAATAAACTATTCTTTTTTAAATTTTCAATAATGAATAAAATGAATGTTTAATTAAATTAACAGCCATGTTGACAATGAAAACTTTAGAAGTTACCAACCATAAATATTCTGTCTACATGCAGATGTGCTTTTCTTTATAAGTAACGCGTTCATATATATATATATATATATATATATATATATATATATATATATATATATATATATATATATATATATATATATATATATATATATATATATATATATATATATATATATATATATATATATATATATATATATATATATATATAAGACAAAAGCAATAACGCATTACATATAATACATAATATGGTTATTCATTCATACGATATGAAAGTATTTTCTGCTATTAAATGATTGGTCGGGTGATCTTTATTGAAGACGGAAGGTTTTTTTCTGAATGTAGGTTACATGAGTACATTGATTCTGTACGGCTAATTACCCAATAGACAACCACATGGATATTTACTACCAGACAAAATGAGCGACCTATAAAAACATTTTAAAACTGAAAAGTCTTCTTTGGGGATCTCGTTTAAAATTAATGAGATTTATCACAAGTACTATAGTTTCAGTTTTATGTAATGACCGTAATGAAAAAAACAAGTTTGTTGTCTGTATGCATGTAGACTCCTTCTCATATCGAATGCAGTCTTTAGTATAATGTACAATATATAAGCAGTTATTTTTTTTCTAGTATAATATATTCGCCAATTTTACACTTGTAAACAATTTTGCCCGTCTTAAATTCGCCCTGTCATAGTTCTGTTAAGAAATTACACTGTGTACTTTCAGTTCGCTCAGTTTTAAATTCGCAGAACCTTGAGAAGGCCGAGGAAGGCAAAAAAAATTCTGTATACAGTAATACAATACATGTTTGTTTTTTCAGGGGGGGGGGGGGGGGGATGGGGGGGGGGGGGGGGGGGGGGTCGGAGGCTATTTCCATTAGTGCTCCATATATCATTTAGATTTTTTTTTACTGTATAGAGGCAAAGTGTGAGCACTCTTAATTAATACTTTTAGTTTTGCTAAACTTCTTCGGGGTGTTCCATTTTTGAACATATTTGAGCAAAGTTGCATAAAATGTGTATATGCCTTGACTTTAATTGTTCTATCATTTTCTTATTTTTTTTTATATATGTTTTTATTTCCACGATTGTCAGTATTACAGATCTACATGAAATAAAAACTTCTAGATGAGGGTTAATTGTGTACCTAAATGTTTTCTAATTCTTTTACATGTATCTAAGATGCATATCGCTATATTTTCAGATCAGAATTAAGTTTCCAATGAAAATCTATATTTTGTTCAAGTAGTAGGTGGCCCAGATAAAAGCATTATTTGTATTTGTGTATAATACATAAATGTTCTACCTCTGAGTGACCGGTCGACAGGGTATGCTTACTCCTCAATGGCACCTGATCTCACTAAGATCTGATATTTAAAAGGCGTTTGCTCTGCTCACATATTGGTCTTGCTTAAAAAAAAATTTGAGTTTGATTCTAATTTGTTATATCTATATCTTTAATGTAAATGATTATTATCTTGGACCAGTGTCTACATGCATATAAGACTTTTAAATTCGAAATAAAAAAAGACAGAAATTGAAAACATTTATCTAAATGAAAAATACCGCAAACTTTGCATCAATGTATGCTATGTTTTCCCTGAGTATAGAAAATAGATACAAAAGAATCCATGTACTGGTGTATATGAAATTCATATTTCCTGGTTACTAGTATACTGGCATTAATTAATTGATGCAAGTTCAACAACTCTCATCACGAAACTTTGAAAAGCACCTCTCTCTCTCTTTCTCTCTCTCTCTCACTCTTTAAAATAAATATTAGATTTAATAGTGATTTATCAGAAACTGGTCCAACTTTCTTTCTGTGATGTTTTTTTTTCCTTTGTTGACCAAGAACACTGTTTCAATAACAACAAAACGACAACAATTGCAAGTATTTACAAAAATACATCATTCAGGAGCCTATAAAGATTCTTTTACAACTGAAACTTACACTTGTAGTTTCTCTTTTTAACATTTAAAATTAAAAGATTAATAATTTACAATCGTTCGTGAAACTTGAAGTTGTTATGGGGTATAAAAATAAATTTACCATCTTGAATGATAACTTATTAGATAAAACAACTTCCATGGTTGTTTCTTAATACAGTGCATGTTTCATTTGTAACTGTTGATTTTTTTTCTGCATGTAAAGTTTGCAAAGATTCAATAATATTTAGACAGTAAGAAACTGGTATGTTGTTTTTCCTGTTATTTAGGAATATTTATTTAATTCAAACAACAAAATTACCAATAAAGATTTACTATTCCTTTACCATGTTGTGAGCATGTTTTGTTGAAAATTATATCTAAGACTCATACGGGAAACTTTGCACGACTAATACTGCTTTCAAAAATGTATCGCAAATTTTAAAGACCAACACTAATATTTTTGTACTTGATTTGCATCATTATTAACATCAATTAACTAACAGTACGGTTGTCACTAGATTTAAAATGAAGGCCTTTTCACCCCTAAAACATAGAAAAAATGTATATTCAATAAAGCGATAATCACGTACCATTGTCAGAATCATCGGAACACTCTATCGTTTCTACTTTAGGGGTTGGAGGGGTCCCCTCTTGCACCTCGTTTGTGGTGGTTTTAGGCTCCGGACTTTCACTCCTTTTACGTATCCTCAGATCCGTGGGTTCGGACGGGGGGTCAAACCCAGTCTCCACCTTACAGGGAAAGGTCGGGGCCGACTCTGGGAATTTTGGTATATTGTCTTTGACAAAAGATTTTGACACAAACTCTGTTAAACCTTCCATGCTTCTTTTAATGTCTGCACTGCCATATGAATATTGCCTCCCTTAATGTAGAGTCTTTCTTCTCTGTACTTCTTTTACTAAGATTTTCATTACATGCCTTTTATTATATTTGCCTTATTCAACAGACTGTCTCATTGAAGATTTTTTTTGTATTAGTTTGTGATTTCTTGTAAAATGACAAGAATTTGTGAAATGCTGATCGCTGATTGGCTGGTGTCGGATTCGGTCGTTAGAACAGAGGCGGGCTGAGAAAAACATGTGATCTAATTTCTCTCTGAAGATCAAAATTATCCACGTCACACAGAAATATTTCTCCTTGAATCGAGCTATTAATGAGATGTAATGTTTTCGTTTGTCTGTTTTGTTTCTGGAGTCATAAAATGCCCCCATTAAATATGAACTTCCCATTTTGATGAAATTATTCTATATCATATGATTTCTAAGATATTCGATAAATATTAATAATTTATAATAATTCGTAAACGTAAATGCTTTGACTTTATCGTTATTATATTAGATCGTAGTAGTTGTTGAAGATTTTACCTAAAAAGCATGAAAGTGTTTTTCCCAGGTTTTATCATTTTTAGTGTTTCTTCAATAAAAGGGAATGAGTTTTTTTTACCCGATTTTATATAATTACGTATTCCCGAGATGGAGTTCAGAATTATTTATTTATTTTATTAATGTTATTTGTTTATTTTGTATGGTAATCTTACTGACTGTCAATGCATTTTGTCCAGACCTTAGCTATAATTCTTGAGTAAAATCATAAAATGAAACATATGGAGATAATGAACAGTATTCAAGATCAAGAGTCCATAAAACAATACAAAAATAGGAGCAGAACAAGCACGGACCTCCAAAACATCAGAGGTGAGATCCTTAAACTGCTAAGTTCTTTTACTTAAGGTCAAAGATATAATCTATCATTTGACTTGAAATAACATCTCAAGGGTCAATTATTAAAGTAACACAAGAAGTTTTGATCTCTCATATTAATTAGAGTTAAATTTTTATGGCTTTATAGATTAGAATAATAACTAGGGATGTCAAAATTGTCAATAATTGATATTCGAATATTCGGTAGTAGTATTCGAATATATTCGAATATTCGATAAAATTAATACATCCTGCATTATAATATGTATACATGTGTACATCTTTACTCCTTTGTAAAGCAGGATACGTTTTATACCATTATTTTGGAACAAAAATTCATATAAAGTTTTGTAAATGCACAGTAGTTATATTTTCAAAATATTTTACAGAATATATAAAAAACTTATATCCAAAATGTAATATATTTCTTCTGAAAATTCAAAAGATTCTTTTAGTAACATCAAGATTTATTAATCACCTTACAAAAGTCTACACTGGTAACCCTTACCGATTTATACCATGCAGAACAATAATCTAATGGAGAAAAATTGAAAGCAATTACTTTTAGCTAATTAATTTCTTTCTAATGATTTTAAATGATATACAAGCATATATAAACAAGGAATCCATGTGTTTACTGTATAAATGTTTCCTTTCAACAATACGAACTAATTGTATGTACTCTAGGACACTGTTATACCACTAATTAAATGAACAAATGAATAATTTATATTATTTAATAGATACAATCTCCACACATTTAAGGTAATCCAAGAGGAGTGTATTTTTATTTTGTTTTTAATCAAATCATATTGCTGGTCAACAGTACGACTTTGATTCAATTTCTGATAAAAATTGTCAGATTTTTCTATCTTTTAAATGCTTGTATACTGAAAATCCGAATATTCGAATCATAAATTTATATTCGAATATCAACTCATCGAATGAATATTCGAATATTCGAATATTCGTTGACATCCCTAATAATAACCTTCAAAAATTAAATATTTAGAAGCAAATTTTAAACTAAGGTTTTCCTTTAAGAAAAAAAATGAATGAAACAAAATTTTGTCCATCAGGACATTTATTTTATAAGTTCTAGAAATAATGGAAGTTTATTAAAAAAAACTTCTAGAAATGAAAAGAAGTTTATTGAAAAAAATACTAGAAATGAAAAGAATTTTTTTGCAGTGACCTCCTCTTCAACATTTATTAAGCTCAAAAGTACATTAAACTATACAAATCAGGAGCAGAGCAAACACGGACCTTTAATACATCAGAGGTAGGATCAGATGCCATGGAAGAGTGAGCATTCGATCCTGCCGACCGGTCACACCTGCGGTGTGACTCTTGTCATTATTGGAAAATAACAGAAACATCTGATCACAATTCATTACATATAACTAATGGCCTAACAATAAGAATGAAAAACGTCAGTCAGCATTTGACATAATGATAAATTGTATTTCCTGACAAGGCCATTAAATCGACCATAGAACTGACGAAATGATGACTTTTAACGAGACTGCTGATATTCTTGCTTCAGCAATTTTTTTGTCAATAATTTACCTCGTATTAGAAAATGTTCATACGTAGAGCATACTCTTGCGTATCGAATCAACTGAGATGTACCTCGTATGTGATGAAGGTAATTCTAGGTGTATTGCTGCACAAGGGTAGCTGAAGGCTCATTCTTTAAATTGTATTTAACAGGAACTGAGATTTAATTTTACAATCCAACTTGTACTTATATATAGTTCCCTGTCTACGAAGAAATTCTTCAAAAAGAATATTATGTCAGTTTTGAATATATTCCTAACAACCAATTTATGAATTTGAATTACCATAATATCTTGTTGGATGCCGAAATTCCATTAAAATCCTTACAAACAAACTAAGATATACGAGTAAATGTTAACTCCTCACTAGGATACCAGTTTTGACAGAAGTGATGGAGAAACTTCAAGAGTTCTATTATTAATGTGCAACTTTTCATTCGAGATGTGGTGTAAATCAGATGTGGATACCGAAATATTTCAAGGAACTTTTGGAAAATTTGAAATCACAAAATTTTATAAAAATCAACAACATAAAAACTTATGACTTTACAATTTCATATACATGTATGACCATTCACGACAATAATTAAAGTCCAGGCTTTTTGACATCATTGACCGCTGCTTTTTCAATAAAGATTGAACTTGTATTTTTACTTAATTTGTTTTTGGTCAATTGCATGACATTTAGATATATCGTCTACATATCGTCAATTATCAATGGTTATTTCCATTCTTCTGTCGATATGATTTGACCCGGTGAGCTTGAAATATGATACCACAGAATCTGACACATGTTTTTAATTTGGATATTTTACTATAAAAAGACGATAATGGTAATCTAACAACATAGCTCTATGAAAAACGTGATGACCTAAACTTTTCAACTCCTATTAGTTATATGCAGCATTATACATTTATATCTAGTTCGATACGCAAGAGCATGCTGTACGTATGAAAGTTTTGAAGAGGTAGTTATTCACAAACAAGTTGATGAAACAAGAATTGCGACATCATTAAATCATTAAAAAAAAACATAAAATACAGTCATCATTAAGTCAAATACTGACTGAGGTCAGTATTTACACATTGAATTGTGGACGGATTTTTCCGTGTATTTTCCCGATCATGACAATTAAGGAGAACACAGGGTTGTGACCGGTCGGCAGGTGATGCTCACTCCTCAATTGCACCTGATCCCACCTCTGGTGTTTTAAAGGTCCGTTTTTGCGCTGGATGCTCTTGAATCATATTGTTTAAGGACAGATACAAACATTATTTTTCTATGGAGGAGACATATTATCATGTTACATGTTTAGAAAAGTGGATAATTCTTTTTTCTCCTAAGACTTGCAAAATGATTGATTGATTGATTGTATATTGTTTAACGTCCCTATCGAGAATTTTTCACTCATATGGAGACGTCACCGTATGCCGCTGAAGGGCTTCAAATTTAGACATATAATCGGCACTTAGGGCCATTGAGCAGTGAGGGTTCTTTATCGTGCCAGCGCCTACCGTGACACGGGACCTACGTTTTTAAGGTCATATTCGAAAGACCCGTGACTTTCACTTCTGATGCCGAGCGCTTGGCGGAGGAACAGTCACTACCTATTTTTACGTCTTAGGTTTGACGCGGCGCCGCGAACGAGATTCGAACCCGGGCCTCCCGATCACGAAGCGAACGCTCTACCACTATGCTATCGTGAACGGTGACTTTGAAACTTGGAAAATGAAATTGACTTGGAAACTATTAGTTACTGTGATACCTCAATAAAGTAACAAATATGGACAAGTCACACTCAGTTAAGGTTTACAGATGCAAAACAACTTCCAGAATATGCATGTTTAGCTTGGTGTTAAAAGTATAATATAAACTTTAGAAAAATATACCTAGTCATGAGAATTTTATCGGGAAATTCAAAATGGTAAAAATCAGCATTGTAATCTTTCTGGGTTTTTTTGTTTATAATTTTGTTTTTCCTTGTTATCATTTTGTTTTTCCTTGTATCTTAATATATTTCATTTTAACCTTATGGGGTGATGAGGTGTATAGTTGATAAAAGACATTTTTTCTCAACGAAAACCTGTTTAATCTTACTTTTTGATGTTCAGTGGTCTAAGGTTTCAGAATTTTGAATGTCATTCTTGCGCGGCCATGTCAGAGTCAAAATGATCCTTTTAGTTCTCTGATCTCATCTTACATGTACATTCTTCACAGTAACACAATGCTATTAGACTGAGTCAGGGCATGTCCTGAAGATTTGATTCTAAATTTCGCCGTCTGGCCAGTGGCGCAGTATATAGAGCGTCTGCTCGCGGAGAAAGGAGTTGATCTTCATGTCGCGGGTTCGAATCCCACTGTGGGACTTAAAAACAATCCTTCGGAGACCGTTTAAACCGAGGTCCCGTGTCGCAGTAGGTGCTGGCATTAAAAAGATCCCGCACTGCTCAATGGCCCTTAGTGCCGAGTATACGGCAAAATTTGTAGCTCTCCACCGGCAATCGGTGGTGTCTCCATGCATATGAGTGAGAAATTCTCAAGAGGTACGTTAAGCAACATACAATCAATAAATCCTTCCAGACAAAAAAGAACAAACATTCTGTTAAAGGAGTAAAAAAATCATTTTATTAAAACAGCAATAGAAAGACGACATTCTCTTTATTCAATCCCAAATCACTGTAAAATCTCCAGCAGCTGAAACATAACACTGAGTTTATAATTTGTCTGGCGATGTAGCGATTGTCTCCTCAACTTTTCCTTCTACCTCCTCTCTGTTTCCTCCATTCGTTCTCTGGCTCTCTCTTGCTTCTCTATCATTGCAAGCTCCCTTTTACCTGTAAAAAAATCATTCATTGAACACATACTAAGTATTTATTCATTATTTATTTATTTATTCTTTAATTAATTATAAATAAGGAATATAGGAAATTTCCTTAATTCTTAGACCCTTTATGTGGTGGTAAATTACAGACTTTCACGTTCTTCTTACGTTTTAAATCAACTTCATTTTCATCCTCATTTCTCTGGAGCCTTTCTTTCAGAAACGATACATTTGGCCATATTGACTCTCCTCCACCAGTTACTGGAATATCAAAGGCAACGCCTCCCCCGCTCACTTTGGCTTTGATTCCATTCTTCTTCAGTATCTTTCGAAGCCTCTTTTGCAGTTTTTTGGTGCAAAAAGAAGTTGGAAAAGGCGCAACTTTACTACAGAAGCAAGCCATTGTGTTTATTCTGACTTTGTTGCTATATCACGCTAAGTTATTACGAGGTCATCTTAATTGTTACGTCATTTATACTGTTACGTCAAGCGCAAAATAAGCAGAAATCAATAGAATCATAGATCTAAAGCGCTTTAGGTCTATGATAGAATAAAGAAGACAGAAGAAAATATGCATTGAAATTATAGCACTTAATATTACAGTATTTACTAGTTTTATTTTATACTTATATTATTTATTTACAATAATACCGGTAACCGGTCCTTCAGATGAGCCCATATAATAAGAGGCGTGAATCTAGAATTTTTCCCGAGGGGGGGGGGGGGTCTACCTGAATTTAATAAAATCCCCCAGAAAGACATCTTTCCCAAACGTTTGAAAACGTGTTGGGTTGGGGGGGGTGTTTAAATCCTTTGAAAGCATTTAAAAGTGTTTAATTTAATATCTTTTAAAACAAAAATTAAAGATTAATCAAACGGGCTGTGATGTATAGAGTCTGAAAATGGACTTCATTGTAAATATAGAACTATCGTAGTTTCTCCCACTGTACGTATCCTTGTTGGAGTATTCGTATGTCTTTTTTGTGTGTGGAGTTATACGGTCTCGAAGGGACAGGATGCGAAATATTATTACACCGTCAGTGCTAAAATCGGTAAGTCCACTCAGTAGGAATATCATCTGTAAGTAAAAACTCACGAAACTGAGCATTTATATCGTAGAGTTCTTTTTTTATTTATTTATCTCAACATGCTTAATATGAGTTTGTGAAAAAAATAGAGACTGGCTATTATATATCATGTTTATAGATTCTAAACATATTTTTTTTTTATCTGTTTATTTCAAACTGTTTTCAGGTAAACCGAAAGTAGAATTTTGCTTTGTTAAAAACAATAGTTGTACTTTTTTTTCAAAATTATTAATCTAAGCTTTATAGTTATGTTTCTCGTAAGAAGGATTATTTGAATACAGAAATATAATATTACCCTATCAGAATAAAATTATATTTAAATCATGACAAGATAATGATTATAATGAATCTCAAAATAGGGGCCTGTTCATGTACGGACATGTGTCACGTTATCAAGACATAAATTTTAAATATCCGTGTCAAAAACATAATATTTACATTACACATGTTTTCAGCATATAAAGTGAAAGGTAATCTATTGCATTTAGAACACCATTACACGGACAGGGTGCCAAAAGGTTCAAGCATGTGTAATAATTATATTGTTTTGAAATGATAATTCCTGGTTAAAGTTTAGAATTTATTCAAGTCCAAAAGTACAAAATCAAAATTCACATTTTTACACAAAAATTCCTAAAGTGAGAGTGAATTACAAACAAACTCAGGCACGTCTCATCTTTGACAACTCCTCCCACATTTCATAGATGAACCAATGAAACAAGTTAAAAGACAGTAGTAAAGTTTGGGGAAAGCTCAATAACATTAATTTATAACACAGGAAACAATTTGAGTAAGCATAACAAATTCAAAGAAACACCAGTCTAAGATCTGACCATAAACCTGATAACAATTATGAGCTAATAGCATCGATACCGTGGGATGGAGAGAAAGATGTCAAGTTTGAGAAATTACAAACACGTGCAGCAGTGCTCTTTCTGAAGATCAAATAAAACAATTAATTTTCAATTACAAATTCCAAGTACATCAATTATAATATTTAAATAATACCTAAATCATAAGTACATCTAAGAAACTAACAAATTGTCTTTATCAGAAATATGAATTTATACGCATGTATTTAACACATGTGTTTTAGTTTGACGTCACAATCATTGAACACCTATGAAGTGCAAAGTCTTAAGCGAAAATCACACTCACATTGACCAGAAGGCATTGCTTTGGCTCTTCCATTAACTGTAGCTTACACGAAGGATAATACATAATTATATAGTTTTTTAAATATAAATCACATTTACAGTCAAGGTAGACAGGTAGAGAGCTAAAAAAATGTAGATATAAGCAATGAATCATAATTTTTGAAAGATATAGTCTCATAACTGCAACGGTGTGTGTAAACAAATTTTCATAACTCATGACAATTTGTTTGCACACAATGTTGCAGTTACGAGACTATATCTTTCAAAATATAATGATTCATTGCTTTTATCAGCACTGTACAATGATATAACGTACGTTACATATTTTCAAATTTTAGGTCCAGTTCAGGATGAATTCTGGTGCTTATGAAGTGATGAAGGGAAAACCATGGAAAGCTATTAACTTTGATTGGGATTTTTCAGTTGGTGATAATGGACTCAAAAGAGGAACCGCAATTATAGAAGAGAGGAAAAGTTTTATTAGAATGTTGGAAGATTTAAAGTTTGACATTTATCCATTTGATAACCAAAAAAATGTGAAGTCGACAAGAAATTTATCCAAGTCCCAATTTTTGGATAAACTGAAGGAATGTAAGTCAATGTTTCACTGTTTATTTTAATCCACTATACACAGTTTATATCAAACATGTATCCAAACATCAAAGTGGAAACGTTTCAGCCAGAGATATATCTTAAAAAGTATACAGGGTATACAGTATCTCAAGACCATATGCCCATGGACATATTTTTGGAACCTTTGTTAGCTGAATAGCTGGAATATAATTCTATTCATGACCAAAGAATATATTTGGGTTTAGAGTCAAGGTCATAACTCAAGGTCACCAGTGGTAGTGTAATTTTGACAGGCAGGGATTAACCTAGGGCATATTTACTTCTGATATTCGGTGTTTTTTCCCCTTTTGATGAGTAAAATATTCCCCTTACAATTATAAAAACCTAAAATATTTTTTTTCCCTCATAAAAATTGAAAATTTGAAGTAAATTTTTACAGTATATGAGAATAATATCATAAAAATGCTGAAATTCAATTTTCTCCCAAGCAGGGCTTGCCCTGCAGTCACTCAAGTGATTCCCAGACCCTGGCTAATTTTCCCAATTTCTCCAGAAGGGGTAGTTTCCCCAAAAACCTAGTGTAGATTAGTGTTGAATGGTATTGTTCAAGGGTGGTGGTGGTGGTTTCATTAATGATAATCAATTAGGTTATTTTTCACTATAAATAC
The DNA here is from genome assembly GCA_003671525.1 of Saccostrea glomerata. Taxonomy (NCBI): domain Eukaryota; kingdom Metazoa; phylum Mollusca; class Bivalvia; order Ostreida; family Ostreidae; genus Saccostrea; species Saccostrea glomerata. Next base: position 768,158 of record PRKT01000086.1, on the reverse strand, counting down.
TAAAATGACTGATTGGTTATTTAACTTGATAAAAGATATTGAGGAAAATTGATGTAAACATGGTGTTAACTTTTTTGGTTTTTTTAACACTGATATAAATGAATTCATGGCTTTGTGCTTTGATAATGTGATATTAGAAGTTCTTATATGTTTGTTTAACATGTTGAAGTTAAAAAACGCTGTGAAGAATCGTGTGGATGCCTTTTGGTGACAGTATCTTCCCATGGAGTCATTCTACCGCAAAATGGACAGACAGGCGATGTGATAACATACGAGGATTATGTTTTGACACATCCAGAACCAGGCAAAACCAATTTCTCACCAGATTTTGAAGATGAACGCGTCTCAGTGCAGGAAATAGTTGAAATATTCAGAGATCAAAAATTAAAAGGAATACCAAAAATATTCTTTATTCAGGTACAGCTGCACTAAAAAAAATTAAATTTGTAAGTATTGTAAAACACCAAATTTCTGTGACACCATAGTTTTGGGGGTCAGAATGTTGTTTAATTGTGAAAGACAAGGCAAAATTTCCTCCGATTAAAGTTATTATTGCTTGTGTTCTATATGATTTGTTGTTTTTACGTTAGAGAGCAAAAATTTCTTTGTAGGCATGTAGAGATGAATCAAAACAAAATACAGAAGATCCAGGGGTAGATGTAGGTGTACAACTTTTTGTTGGAGAAGAAGACAGTGTGTCGGGCAAGTTTTAATATTATTACTGGTACATTATGTTTTTCTGTAGTTTTAAATTCATGGATCGACTAGTCAAAGACAAAAAGAGGTTATATTTATACCCCCTTCTAAGAAGGTGAGGCACATTGATATGCTGTCTGTCAGTTGGTCAGTCTGTCTGTCTTTCCACTGTCGGTATGATGGAGCCATTTTTAGCTCACCTGAGCTGAAGGCTCAAGTGAGCTTTTCTGATCACATTTTGTCTGTTGTCCGTCCGTTCGTCTGTAAACTTTTCACATTTTCGACTTCTTCTCAAGAACCAATGGGCCAATTTTAACCAAACTTAGTACAAAGCATCTTTGGAGGAAGAAGAGATTAAATTGTTAAAATAAAGGGCCAAGTCTCCTTACAAGGGGAGATAATCAAGAAAAGACAAAAATAGGGTGGGGTCACTAAAAAATCTTCTCAAGAACCACTGGGCCAGGAAAGCTGAAACTTATGTGGAAGCATCCTTGGGTAGTGTAGATATTAAATTGTTAAAATCATGACCCCCGGGGGTAGGGCGGGGCCACAATAGGGAATCAAAGTTTTACATAGAAATATATATAAGAGAACAAATCTTTAAAAACCTTCTTCTCAAGAACCACTGGGCCTGGAAAGCTGAAACTTATGTTGAAGCATCCTTGGGTAGTGTAGATATTAAATTGTTAAAATCATGACCCCCGAGGGTAGGGCAGGGCCACAATAGGGAATCCAAGTTTCACATAAAAATATATAGAACAAATCTTTAAAAATCCTCTTCTCAAGAACTACTGGGCCAGGAAAGCTGAAACTTATGTGGAAGCATCCTTTGGTAGTGTAGATATTAAATTGCTAAATTCATGACCCCAGGGGGTAGGGCGGGCCACAATAGGGAATCCAAGTTTTACATAAAAATATATGGAACAAATCTTCTTCTCAAGCACCACTGGGCCAGGAAATCTGAAACTTATGTGGAAGCATCCTAGGGTAGTGTAGATTCTAAAGTTTTAAAATCATAAAAGGGAAGGGGGTAGTGGGGCATGATAGGTATAGCAAGAGGGGGAATCTGGTGAAGAATTGCATCATCCAAGTTACTCAGGTGAGCGATGTGGCCCATGGGCCTCTTGTTGACAGAGTTATACCCCTTTGACTTGGAAAAATTAAAATTATTTGGGGGGAGGATGGCATAAGTGTTTTACAAACATCTCTTGTTTGGTAAGGGTTGTTAGTCTGCCTGTCTGTAACCAAGTTTTCAAAATTCAACCATAGCTCAAATGAATTATTTCCAGTTTTATTTGAACCTGGTACCCAATACTTGATATCGCGATTACTTAACTTAGCGGAACTCTTTCGCGAAGGAGGTAAGAATCGTCTGTTGGGTGGGGGCAATGTGCTATGCAATACAAAGCAAGATCGATCATTGTTGCATTTATAAGGAGAGATAAGTAAAAAATCCTGGTGGAATACCTCGCTAAACAATCGCTGAACTAGTCTAATATATTTTTGAGAGGAGCCAATCCTAAATTGTCGCATTTTTAACGATATTTTCAATTAAGTGGACTCTTCTCGTTAAATTTTCATTGAAAATCGTCACATTTTTAAGCGGATAAAATATTCTAAACTTTCCTTATTTGACAATCTACTATTTGGAGTTCAATATATGCAAAACATCGTGATTTCAGCATAAAATTGTTCGAATCATTCGATTGTGACTACTGTAAACAATGTCATTTGCCCCCAGAATTTAGACTTTTTTTGACTCCCCCGCAAAAGAGCGGTAGTAAGTTAGATAACTGCGAGCTACTCGTTGGTAATCGCGATATAACGTATTAGACTACATCAAGATACATAATTCTGCATGTCATTTTGTTAAATCTTAGTTAAAGTTTGCTTTATTATAAAACCCAGGCCTGGAGTATAAAAAGAAGTGGGAGGAGCTAAAATTTAAAAATCAGATATTCTCCTACATGTTCAGCTGAGCAAAGATGTTTTGAAATGTAATCACATCTTAATTTGTTGTATTGCCTCAAAATTTGGCACAGTAACACATTTCCTTTCTAGTTATCCCTGTATGAAAAAAATAATCATTCATTTGAATAATCATTCATTATGCTAAAATATACACCAAAACATCTAAAGTGAACATATTTCAAATCTATACCTCTGCTCTTTATATGGAATGGTGACCCCCAGGTCATTCTAAATAATAATGAACAAAGCAGAGATGTAAATAAACAGAGTCATGTGGATACAGAAACAAGTTTATAAGCCACTTGTGTAGGACTCCAAAGTGCGCTGGTACTCCAAAGTCCGATGGTCACAGCAAAGTTCGATGGTCTGCACCAAACTCCGATGGTTTGACACGCCAAAGTCTGATGTTGCGGAAAACAATTAACGTTTATGACATCAAAGTACTGCTGTGCCAAAATTGCGATACCGCTCCAGCGGCAAGATTGTTTAAAATAAGCAATATCACGTTAAATACAAATACTAACCCTCATCTTTTGGATATAGATGTAAGACTAACCCTAATCAGTTGCAAATTGAGTAATACTCAGTAATTATAACCTAAATATCTTGGGTGGGTGCTGGACTAATCCAAATCAGTAGAGGACTAGAATATCCCTAAAATTCTTTTGGGTGGGTTCAAAGAAACACATAATCAATCCAACAGTGTTCAAGGGCTAACCCTTATCAGTCGAGTTGTGTGCAAGGACTAACCCTAATTAATGCCTCTGGTGGCTGAAAACAATAAGCAAACTCAGTAAAATTGCCATTGGACTTTGGTGTCCTTAAAGACAGCAAGCCATCAGGGTTTGGTGAGACCATCGGACTTTGGTGTCACCATCGCACTTTGGAGTCTTACAAATGTAACGCGGTTGATTCCACACATGTCTTCTTGACATCATTTGCCGAAACTTCTTGTATTTGTTTTTCCTGACTGTGGAATTCCTGTCATCTGGTGATGCACCATTTTTAGCTCACCTGAGCCAAAGGCTCAAGTGAGCTTTTCTGATCACAATTTGTCCGTTGTCTGTCGTCGTCGTCGTTGTTGTCGTTGTTGTTGTTGTTGTCGTCGTTGTCGTCGTCGTTGTAAACTTTTCAGATTTTCGACTTCTTCTCAAGAACCACTGGGCCAATTTCAACCAAACTTGGCACAGAGTATCCTTGGGTGAAGGGGATTCAAGTTTGTTCAAATGAAGGGCCACACCCTTTTCCAAGGGGAGATAATCACGAATTTGTTAAAAATTAATGGCATTTTTAAAAAATCTTCTTCTCCAGAACCACTGGGCCAGGAAAGATGAAACTCATGTGGAAGCATCCTCAGGTAGTGTAGATTCAAGTTTGTTCAAATCATGACCCCCGGGGCAAGGGTGGGACCAAAATGGCTGACCCAAGTTTTACATAGGAATATATAAGAAAAATCTTTAAAAATCTTCTTCTCCAAAACCACTGGGCCTGGAAAGATGAAACTCATGTGGAATCATCCTCGGGTAGTGTAGATTCAAATTTGTTCAAATCATGACCCCCGGGGCAAGGGTGGGGCCAAAATGGCCAACCCAAGTCTTACATATGGATTTATAGGGAAACCTTTTAAAATCTTCTTTTCAAGTACTTTCAAAGCTATGATTAGTGATATTTATATGGAATCATCCTCAGGTAGTATAGATTCTAATTCGTTCAAATGATGAACGCCTGAAGGGGGGGGGGATAAATTCAAGCCTGATGTGCTCAGGTGAGCGCTGTGGCCCCTGGGCCTCTTGTTATATCATCCTGGTCTATTGTTGATCACACATGGATAACAAACCAATACATGTATTTCTGAGGCCTGTTCAACAAAGCCAGAGCTCGTGAAAGTTTCTAATTTGTCATTCAGTTATTCATTTTTCATTACTGTAAATCTGAAAATTACTTTGATTTATATTATTTTTGCGATTCAGGGTCAAAAGTTTGTGAATGAATTTTTACATCTAAAATTTTTGCAAATTGTCATTGGAAACAAATTACAAAAATTTACACATGTACTCGTGAATACAGTATTAAACAATGCCAATGATAAATTGTCAGATAGAAATATGAAAAGCGATAAAACATCTAAACTGTTGAAAGTTTTCAGAACATTTTACTAAATTACACATAGACTTAAAATACAAAAATCGATGTAATCTTTATTATTATTAGTAACATTTATATAAAAACATTTTTTATTATAAAAGAAAAAAAAATTTGGTGAATGCAATGCATGCGCAAAGAATGGGTGGACTTAATTGGCCAGAAAAAATGCAGTAAATTTAAGTTTCATAAAATGTTTATTTTTTTCCATCATATAAACCCACGATATCTTAACAGTGTATTCATGGAACGGATATGAATTTAAAACGCTCTTTTCGAGGTAAACTAAATAAATATCGAAGGCATGGTGCCTGAAGATTTCTTGAATATCAATAGATAATCAGGGTCACGCATTTTTCATCGTCTGAATACATAGTCAGCACATGTTTGTCGGTTGTTCTTAAGAAAACTGTAGTTGTATATTGAACAAAATAATACTATATTAAAAGGAGAAGAGCTGACAAACGTGTGCTCAGACTTAATTTATCAAAAAACATGTTCAAAACAAACTTCTCGCTTCCATTGTTATGCCTTCGTTTGACCTGTTAAATATTACAATTCATCACGTGATGTCCACCTGGGAGTGTCCTCGTGAAAACAATTACATTGTATTCTTCAACCTGACCTCGATCTAAATCAGAATTTAGCAAATTAAATATTGTTTTAATCTTACGTGTCATCACATTTTAAAAATAATTTCATATTGATATCACCTTAATATGCTAAACACATATTCGAATTTTTGGAGAGAGAGAGGGATAGAGAGAGATGTCAACAATGACGCTGATTGATAGCCCCGCCTCCTATAAATATTGATTGTTTGACATAAAAACCACCCCGGGTAATTGTCGAATTCCGGAAGACGACACTCATGTATCGTTGCTTCAATTTTGATACATGACAACAGGGCATTGTTTTTGAACAAATGTTCCACCTAATATAACCAAGATATGTAGCTCTTTCCATTGCTCGTAATATATTTTGGATTCACTTCATTTACAGCTTGGTAGAGGAGTCGCAAAAAGATCCAAAATAGGGCGTTAAGTCCACCCATTCTTTGCTTAAAATTTATCTTCTGTAACAGATTTACGGTATGTCTATGAGTTTTCTCCAGTCTCAATGAAATCTAATCTTTCAGATTTTTCAGTGATAATTCCACCCATTCCATCTGAGAACCAAATCGTATACTCTCCTCCCTGCATTGATGATAGCGTCATCGTGTTCTCAACTCCATTTGGTAAGTAGTAAAGGAATGTGAGAGATAGAGACTTCATATTTGGTATGCATACTCTACTAATTGACATCAATGACACTGTGACCTTGACTGTGACCTATATGCTAAAAATAACTTGGTTGCTGCCAGGCGCATAGTGTTTTACAAACACATCTTGAATGTTTTTCAGCTTACCTGAGCCGACTTTTCTGATCAAAATTTGTCCGTTGTCTGTCGTTGGCTTTATTGGCGTTGTGGTTGTTGTCATAAACTTTTCAGGGCCAATTTCAACCAAACTTGCCACAAAGTATCCTTAGGTAAAGGGGATTCAAGTTTGTTCAAATAAAGGGCCATGCCCTCTTCTTCCAAGGGGAGATAATTATGAATTAGTGAAAAATTAATGGCATCTTTAAAAAATCTCCTTCTCAAGAAACTCTACGCCAGGAAAGATGAAAGTCATGTTGAAGCATTCTTAGGTAGTTTAGATTCAAGTTTATTCAAATCATGAACCCAATAGGTAGGGTGAGGCCACAATGGCTGACCAAAGTTTAACATAGGAATATATAGGAAAAATCTTTAAATATCTTCTTCTCAAGAAGAATGAAACTCAAGTGGAAGCATCCTCTAGTAGTGTACGAGGGTTGATCCAAAAGTAATGTCACAACTTTGATAAGATTACTACTAGTCAACGTAAAATAACAAAATTATACATGATGGTGGCTACATATATTTCAAATCAGTCCTGAAAAATTCAAATTGAAATGATTTATACTTTTCAATATATCGAATTATATACAAAGTGCAATTATGGTAGTCGCCGCACCTCAATAACGTCATATGATGGATATGAGCCGTCACACAGTTTTAAAAACTCTTTCCCATCGTTTCATTAAATTAATTGATATCAAAAACACATTCACACATCTTACTTTCTTTAAGAATTATTGTCACTAATTTTACACTCTATCAGTAATTTAGTCCGTCATCAAAATTCTTTGAACAGTACTATAAGACAAAATTAAATGTTTCTCATACAATGTATCACTCAAACTGCGTGACACGTCTCTCTTTTTTGACAACGTTGACACCATTGAACGTTTCCACCCGACCTCGTATCTTTCGGACTTTCTGTCCTCAGCTGATCAGTTAATTACCTATGACCAGCCCAAAATGTTTGAATAAGTCTCGTTTTCACATTATTTTCTCTGCGAGTCTGATTTACCATCGTAACTGTTTCTACTGGCGATTTCCAGATTTTATAGGAAAAACGCATTAAAACTCAGTTCACTGTTTTATTCCATTTCGACATTTCCTTTCTTCAATACATCAGATATAAACAACAATGTTTATGATTAAAAAAAACAATGCCACCATTTTATTTTTAAATAAAGACTAGAAATTGTCGTTAATCTTGTCTTTTTTAAAATATTGAGCGATTAGACGCTTTTTTTAATGCTTTTTTAAATGTGTTTGTCTTTTTAGCTCACCTGAGCCGAAGGCTCAAGTGAGCATTTCTGATCACATTTTGTCCGGCGTCCGTCTGTCCGTTTGTCTGTAAACTTTTCACATTTTCGACTTCTTCTCAAGAACCGCTGGGCCAATTTCGACCAAACTTGCCACAAAGCATCCTTGGGTGAAGGGGATTCAAGTTTGTTCAAATAAAGGGCCACACCCTTATTCAAGGGGAGATAATTGAGAATTAAAGAAAATTTGGTGGTATGTTTTAAAAATCTTCTTCTCAAGAACAGCAAAGCCATAATTGCTCATATTTATATGGAAGCATCCCCAGGTAGTGTAGATTCAAATTTGTCCAAATCATGACCCCCGGGAGTAGGACGAGGCCACAATGGCCGACCAAAGTTTTATATAGAAATATATAGGAAAATTCTTTTAAAATCTTCTTCTCAAGAACCATTGTGCCAGGAAAGATGAAACTAATATGGGGAAACATCCTCAGGTAGTGTAGATTCAAATTTGTCCAAATCATGACCCCCGGGAGTAGGGCGAGGCCACAATGGCCGACCAAAGTTTTATATAGAAATATATAGGAAAATTCTTTAAAAATCTTCTTCTCAAGAACAGCAAAGCCATAATTGCTCATATTTAAATGGATGCATCCCCAGGTAGTGTAGATTCAAGTTTGTTCAAATCATGAAACCTGGGGGTAGGGCGGAGACAAAGTTTGGGATTTAAACTTTTCAATAGTAAACCGATTACTACTTTTTCCTAGCCACAATGCTAGGGTGAGCGATGTGGCCCATGGGCCTCTTGTTTATTTTAACAATATACACTATAAAACGTGACGTTCAGTTTTGACACGGCGACCCCCCTATGTTTAATGTTTTAAACGTCTATAATATGAATTCAATTAAACAATATTAGCTTACCTGAGCCGAAGGCTCAAGTGAGCTTTTCTGATCAAAATTTGTCCGTTGTCTGTCGTTGTCATTGTCGTCATCATCATTAACTTTTCACATTTTCGACTTCTTCTGAAGAACCACTGGGCCAAATTAAACCTAACTTGGCACAAAGTATCCTTAGGTGAAGGGAATTCAAGTTTGTTCAAATGAAAGGCCTCACCCTCTTCCAAGGGGAGATAATTATGTATAAGTGAAAAATTAATGGCATTTTAAAAAAATCTTCTTCTCAAGAACCACTGGGCCAGGAAAGATGAAACTCATGTGAAAGCATCCTCAGGTAGTGTAGATTCAAATTTGTTCAAATCATGACCCCCGGGTATAGGGTGGGGCCACAATGGCCGATCAAAATTTTACATAGGAGTATATAGGGAAAATCTTTAAAAATCTTCTTCTCAAGAACCATTGATCCAGGAAAGATGAAACTCATGTGGAATCATCTTCATAGTGTAGATTCAAGTTTGTACAAATCATGACCCCTGGGGTTGGGGCCACAATGGCCGATCAAAGTTTTACATAGGAGTATTTATTGAAAATCTTTAAAAATCTTCTTCTCAAGAACCACTGGGCCTGGAAAGATGAAACTCATGTGGAAGCATCCTCAGATAGTGTAGATTCAAGTTTCTTCAAATCATGACCCCGGTGGTAGGGTGGGGCCACAGTGGCCGATCAAACTTTTACATAGGAGTATATCGAGGAAATCTTTAAAAATCTTCTTATCAAGAACCACTGGTCCAGGAATGATGAAGCTCATGTGGAAGCATCCTCAGGTAGTGTAGATTCAAGTTTGTTTAAATCATGACCCCCTGGTAGGATGGGGCCACAACGGCTGATCAAAGATTTACATAGGAATATTTAGGAAACATCTATAGGACGATTTGCTTAGGTGAGCGATGTGGCCCCTGGGCCTCTTGTTACATGAAATTTTCAATTTTGATTAGATATTTTTTCTGCATCTTTGGTGCATTTTAATTGATAATGTGACGCCAAATATTATAGATATGGACACAGTGACATTACTTTTGGATCAACCCTCGTACATTCAGGTTTGTTCAATTCATGACCCCCAGTGTTGGGTGGGGCCAAAACAGGGTATCAAAGTTTAACATTAAAATACATGTATAGGAAAAATTTTAAAAATCTTCTCTAGAACAGCGAAGCCATAATTTGTCTTAGTTATGTAGATGCATCCTCTGGTAGCATAGATTCAAGTTTGTTCAAATCAAGACCCTCGAGGTTAGGGTGGTGTGGCTGGGGCCACAATGGGTATCAAAATTTAACATAGGATTTATATGAAATTTTTAAAAGAAAATCTTATCAAGAACAGCAAAGCCATGATTGGTAATAATTATGAGAAAGCATCCTCAGGTAGTGTAGATTCAAATTTGTTCAAATCATGACCCCTGGGTCAAGGGTGGGGCCATCATGGGTGAGTTTTAAGAAAGATAACATAGGAAAAATCTTTAAAATTCTTCTTCTCGAGAACAGGATAGCTGTGATTATTCATATTTATATGGAAGCATCCTCAGGTAAGGAAGATTCAGGTTTGATCAAATCATGACCCCCGAGGGTAGAGTGGGGTCATCGTGGGTGATCATGGTTTTAATTAAGTAGGAATACATAGGAAAATTTGTTAAAATTCTTCACAACAACAACAAAGCCAAGATTGATCATCAATATAAAAAGCATCAAAAAAGGTAATGTAGATTTAAATTTGTTCAAATCATGATCAACCAGCAGAGTAGTGGAGCCATTACAGTAGATCATAGTTAAACAAAGGAGTATAAGGGTTTTATCAATAAAAATTTTCACCTTATAACCAGCAAAGCCATTATGTATCAGATTAATTTAAAAGCATCCGTAGGAAGTATAGATCAAAGTTTGATCTATTAACCCCCCCCCCTCCCCCTCCCAAACCCACTTAGATATATTTAAACTTCTCAATATTGAACTGATTTTTGTTCTTTTACCTAGCTAGTTGCTCAGGTGAGTGATGTGGCCCCTTGGTCTCTAGCTTTTTTTATACCCGTTCCAAATTGTATGCATTGATTAACAGTCCTTTTTTTTTTCAGGCTATGCAGCAGGATTTAATTCTGCGAGGGGAAGTCATGTTTGGAGTGATCTTTCCAAAAAATTTAATGAATTTAAAAAGAAACAGAGGACTGTAAAACTTCTGGACTTATTGAGAGAAACCAACAGTCAGCTATCTCAATCGGCGAACACTGTCAGCATAGAACAAAAAGCTGTTCCATATAAACCGTTGCTCAGTATCTGCCATACACTTACAAGGCACATTGTGTTTGAGGACAGCTGATTTAAAAAAAACAAACAAACAAACAAAACATACCGGTAGTTTTCTCGACATTCCCACATAGAAATGCTTTTTGTGAATTTTTTTTAAAGTAATTTTCTCTATATTCCACATTGAAGGGCTTTTTGTGAAATTTAAAAAATAAACGTAGTTTTATGTGCAGTCAATGGACAAAAGTATTCGTCATTTTTATTTGCGTTGCGTTAATTGCGATGTATCTCTCGGCTATTTTTCACTCGCGCTATTTATAGAACAAACGAAATAGATTGAAACTTTCAATAAAGAGACGAGAAATTACGTCACGATTTTGTGACGTCATTTTGTCATTTTTGTGTCTGTAAACACTGGAAAACATCACTTAAAAACATTGGGCGAAAATCAGTCGAGTTGAACACCGAGGTTAAAGAAATGCTCGTAAAATCTGCAAACCAAACTCCAAATAAAGCAGAATTGGCGAGAATGTTTGGTATACCAAGGTCAACAATCGTGAATATTTTTAATAAATTTGATAGACTGGGTACTGTAGAAAATTTGCCGAGATCTGGCCGTCGACTTTTGTTTACAACTCGGGACAAGACGAAGTTGAGTTGTCTCGATAAGGCTAACAGAAGGGACACTTTGACAGATTTAACACACAAACTGAACGAAGGAAGAGGAAGACATTTTAGTGAAAAAACAGTATTCAGAAAATTAAGTGAAGAATGGTACAAAAGGAAACGTGCAAGGAAAACTATGGTGGTTCGATGTGTGAACAGAAAAAAAAACGGGTAAAATGGTGTCAAGAACGTAAAAACTGGAAAAGTGATAAAGAATGGAAAATATATATATTTTCCGATGAGAGTCAGATTTTTATCGGGACAGATAACCGTGTAGCTGCAGATCTGTAGCGTTATAGTTTTATATATTTGTCTTTGACCAGAACGCTACAGATCCCGTAATGCAAGAAAGGTGGAATTTACGGGGCAAAATTTTTTGCGCACTTTTGGGGAGAATTTCTCCACTTTCCAGCGTCTGTACTAAATACAGATCAACTCTATGCCTGAACGTCACGCCGCCCTCCGCCAGCTACCCAGAATAACGCGTTGGTTTTTTTTTTCTTTGTCTCACGCATGCTTAATTGTAAATATTTTATGTAATATCCTCTCTATACTGTTTTGTACAGTTTATGAGAAGAAAGTCTTGTCCTTAGAATACGTCCACGGCCTCTACGCATCCATTCCAGATCGGATTAAAGACGTAATCCGTATGAAGGGAAATCTTACCAAATATAAGGTAATTAACTTTAATTTTAAGTATACAAATCTCCGTTTAAAACTCCCGTTGTGAACGTAAACAACGCGACGCCATTTGAAAATGAGGAATACTTTTGTCCATTGTATTTTCCCACATAGATTTTTAATTTTTTTTCTTTTGTGAAAGACAATGTTTTTACAGATATAATGCCAAACAAAGGGAGAGAAGCATTACAATTTTGATATTGAACTGGCCATGACACCTTTGTTAATTCAACATCAAAATTACTGGTCCATGTTCATCACATACAGTATCAATGCCAACTGTCTTTTCAACCAAATATGATACCTATATTTGTAAGACTAGCATTGGCAAAGGAAAAAATAAGAAATTCTTTAGGACTAAAGTTAAACTGAATAAGTTTTCGTGTTATTCATGCATTGTAATACAGTTGAACTTTGTTATCTTGAACATACTATGTTACTATATACATGTATGTTACATAGGTATATCAGATATATTATGGACATGTCGTAGTGATTAAAAATTTCCAACTACATATTCATTATTTTACCTTTCATACCCCTTATCTTTGTACATGTTAAAGTTTTCTCTTGGTTTCAACAAGTTTGAAAGAAAATAGAATTTTGGCAACTCAAAATGCAACCATACAAAATCATTCCGCAAATATAGAACTTTATGCAATATGAAGGTATTTGTAAACACCTGATGTGGGTAACTTTAACTTTTTATGACTTTTGTTTTATAATGGAAACTGACAGGACATGAATGTTATTTGTCAAGTGTAATGAAAGGATGTAACAGAGTTACAGTAATTGTTGGCTTGATATTTTGGCAGCATATATTTGTAGCACCTGTTGGACACCCAAACAAAACTGATTCAGTTTCAATATGTTTGCCTTTAGGTAAAAAAATTCAAAATTTGCCCATGTTCAGCAGCCATCTGATTTTTGTCCCCCGCTTTTGCGAAAGCGAGGGGACATGGAGGGGACATTAAATCTCATTCTTCTGTCCGTCCGTCACAAAAACTTTAACCTTGCCCACAACTTTTGATTTAGTGGAGCTATGACTTTCATATTTCTCATGTGTATTCCTTGTGACAAGACCTTTCTTTGGGTACCACCAAATTTGACCTTTTGACCTTGACCTTGGAGTTTGACCCATTTTAACACAAAAATTTAAAACTTTTACTTTGGCCATAACTTTTGAATGGTAGGTACTAGGACTTTCATATTTCACATATATATTCTTTGTGGCAAGACCTTTCATTGGATACCAACAACTTTGACCTTGACCTTGGAGATTTCCGCTGATGAAAAACTATAATCTTGACCATAACTTTTGAAAGGTAAGGGCTAGGGCTTTCATACTTCACATATGTAATCCCTGTGAGAAGACCTTACTTTGGATACCAAGAACCTTGAACTTGGAGTTTGACCTTCTTTTCAAAAACTTTGACCTTGGCCACAACTTTTGATTGATAGAAACTAGGACTTTCATATTTCACATATGTATTCTTCGTGGTAAGACCTTTCATTGGATACCAACAACTTTGACCACCTTGACCTTGGTGATTTACATACTTATGAAAAAACTTTAATCTTGACTTTTGAATGATTGACGATAAACATTACAGCTGCCTTTTACCGGTACCACATCACAAGCGATTCTATAAAGATTATCTAGGAGCTTATCCTTTACAAAATTACCCCCCACCCAACAGAAGAACTTATCAACTTTCATACATGTACATGTGTATGAGGAAAAGTCTTTCTCAGATATTATGAAGTCGTGTGTAAAATAATTTGAAAATCACTGACTGATGGAAGTTTTCTGCATTATACAGAATATTGCAATTTTGATGCTGAACTTTGTAAATGTTTTTAGCTGTGACCTTATATATATAGCACCAAACATTACATAGGTAAATGTTTAAGGTTTTTAGCTCACCTGAGCCGAAGGCTCAAGTGAGCTTTTCTGATCACATTTTGTCTGTCCGTCCATCCGTCTGTAAACTTTTCACATTTTCGACTTCTTCTCAAGAACCATTGGGCCAATTTTGACCAATCTTGGTACAAAGCATCCTTGGAATAAGGGAAATTTAAATTGTTAAAATGAGGGGCCAAGTCCCCTCACAAGGGGAGATAATCAAGAAAAGACAAAAATAGGGTGGGGTCATTAAAAAATCTTCTCAAGAACCACTGGGCCAGAAAAGCTGAAACTTATGTGAAAGCATCCTGGGGTAGTGTAGATTCTAAATTGTTCAAATCATGACCCCCCCCCCCCTCCCGGGGGGTGGGGAGGGAGTAGGGCGGAGCCACAATGGGGAATCAAAGTTTTACATAGAAATATATAGGAAAAATATTTAAGTATAGATTCAAAATTATTCAAATAATGACCCTTGGGGGTAGGGCGGGGCCACAATGGGGAATCAAATTTTACATAGAAATATGTAGGAAAAAGCGTTAAAATCTTATTCTCAAGAACCACTGGGCCAGCAAAGCTGAAACTAATGTGGAAGCATTCTGGGGTAGTGTAGATTCTAAATTGTCTATATTATGTTCAGTGGGGAAGGGTCGGGTCACAATATGTATTACAAGGGGGAAATCTAGTAAAGAACAGAATGGTCAAAGCTTCTCAGGTGAGCGATGTGGCCCATGGGCCTCTTGTTTTTCATCTGACAGTAAAACTCTTTTTAAAAAAAAAATTTTCACCATGAAATCTTTAATTAAATTCATTTAAATATCTGTAACATTCTTATACCTAAAACTTTATCAATATGTAAAGTTCAATCCAGTTCCTCAAATACTTGTCATAGGGTTTGGTTTTAAATAAACAACAATATAAATCCCTATAAAAGTTTAATCCAGTAATAATGTACACATAAAATTACAACAAAGAGTTTAAATACAATTCAAGTTGCTGAAATGCAACACATGACCACATACTTATTTTAAGGACATCCTCACATAATGGTATGACATGCATGATTACAGTGACAGGAGATTTCCACACAAGGGAGATCACTCCACTTTGACTTTTGTCTCCTCTGAATTTGTCGGTGGCACCGCCCCCGGGGTGCCAGCACCACTGTTTCCCCCGTTGGGGTCTTTTTGTCCTGACTCCAGGGGCTCTGCTGGAGGGCCGGGGAGTTTTGAAAGTCTTTACTGTCCTCTTCTGTGTTGCTGGGTTCAAACTGACTGTTTTCCAGGCGGGTTATCAATCTCTCATCTTCGTCTCCAAATTCTCCACCCATCAATGTGGGCTCACCGACTACCATCATATCCTGGGAGGAGAAATAGTTTTATTCCATGAATATTTATTATCTTCCACTTACTTAAGGTATTCAATCCCTAAAAGCAACAGATTCAATGACATTGAATACATAACAGTTTTGCAGGTGTTGAATACTCTGTATATTTAGACATAAATCCCATTTATTACTATAAGCGTTAAGGGTGGGATGTGTCCTAATTTATGACCTTGAATTTTTGTAAGAGTTTTCTCCCCCTTTATTTTTAATTAATAACAAAATCGATTTAAAAAAAATGATACGGGCAAAAAATTATTTTAAATTGTCATTCTACTTCTAATGTTTCAATCTTTCCACCGCAACAGTTAATGATATTCTTATTATTAAAAAAAAAAGCTCTTTCCCATAGACTTCAATGCAAAATTTGTTAATTAATTATTGCTTAGTTAGTGAAATTTTTGAAACTTTCTTGCGGGCAAGAAACTATAAAATGCTTTAATTTAATATCAGAGTATTATGTACTTGACGGCCATTTAAGGGTAGAGAATTTGGTCCTATAAGGGATGGAAATCTTTAAAGAACATGAAAATAGCTCAAATTACATTATAGATTAAATACATCTGTGGTCACCAGGGATAATTCACGATAATAAACATTAAATTAGTTTATAAATGATAATCAGTGTGGTAATTTAAATCGGAAATCTTAATTATTCAGTAATTAATGTTCTGCTACAAAATCTTGAACAAAATTAAAACAGAAATAACATAATATCATAACCGGGTCAATCTCATTCTGGACTCCAGCCTTAACTGATGTTAAATCCTAACCAGCAAAGGTTTAGGAAGGCAGAGTCCCGAATGACATTGGGCCGATCATGAATATATATTTGTTTGATATCCACCAGGATCTTATGCAATTCCGCAGTGAGAGGTTAACTAACTTCTTTCTGAATCTGACGTCCAGTTAAAAAGGACTCTCCACCATTTTTAATTTTAAAAAAACAAACAATTTTAATGTTCGAATTCCATAATCAGGTTAACCTCATTCACTGGGACTCGTGAAGAGGTAACAGGATGGCGCATGCTATATCTTCATCTTTATTATATAATTCCTTCTGAACTCTCGCTTGGCTTGTGGAGGTACCGGGATGTTTCAATTCAGCTATTTCTTTTATTATAAATTCCTTCTTCATTTGTGGACCAGAGCGACTGCCATGGTTGGGGAGTGGAGGTGGTACCCAACCTGTATGAAATACAACCAAGACAGTCAAGATTCAGCTTTCCACTCTTTATTTAATTAAACAATCTATTTGTAATCGTTATGATTACAATACATAATTTCTTACAATATACTAAATATTATACTAAACATCATTAGTTCTAATATAAAAAAAATATTATCTGTAAATAAATTAAGCCATGTGAAAATTTTGATAATTCGACAAAAACCGCTCAAGTTTAGAAAATTATCTCACCTGTATGAAATACAACCAAGACAGTCAAGATTCAGCTTTCCACTGAAATCTTGACTATCCCGGCCGTTCATTTCATACTAGGTTTACGACCTACAAAGCGCTCACAGGGTTTGCCAGCATCCATACAACTCTTCGCTGCACTAAGATTCTTAGCTTCGGGGACAGAACAGAGAGTCATCGGTGATACTCTTGGTATCTCAAAGTCATCTGTGTGCAGGTCGGCGAATGTTTAAATGAGGAAATATATGTCTTTTTGATTTAATAAAAATGAAACATAGTACTACTGCAGTATTAGACTGTATATTAGAAAAAATGCACATTAATTTATAAAAGATGTCGCCATGTGTGAATAGATTTTTTTTTCAAAATATTTATTTATTATTCATATGCAATATCATTATTTATACAGAAAGTTCCTTTATTTTTATGTCATCTAAATGTTCAGCTTTTAACATAATGCTGCAAGCTTAACAAGGAGTACAAAGTGCGGTATCTATAGCAGAGACACAAATCATGCCAAAATCACATACAAACCATATCAAACTCACAAATTCATGATTTTGAACTATGATTTAGACATGATCCATTAAATGGATCATACAGAAATCATAGATGACAAATAAGGAAATATGATCCTGATGTGGTTTGTTTCTGGGGAATGAGTCTGCTATGATTTTCTTGCGATTCTGACATGTGCCATTAACTTAGAAAACAAAGAACATGAGTTTGAAATGATTCGTTAACTTTAACTGCTAAAAGTTTGTGATTTTGATATGGTTTCTTAACTTAGTCTTTAAACTCCATACGAGTTACACATGATCTGTTAACTTCTCTGTTGAGAATCATGAGTTTTATATGATTTGTTAACTTTGTCAGAATTGGTTGTATGATCCTGATATGGTTTGTTAACTTTGTCATCTATGATAGGTGAAAATGCAAGCTTTAAATTCACTTTAGCTTGGAGAATCAAACAGCATGCATACATCAATAAAAGTCTTATTTAAAAGAAAACAGGATAATTAAGTTTTAATAATTAAAATGCACACAGAATGTACAGGTATAGTAACAAAGACTATATTTTATTTTTTTGAAGTTGAATAAAATGACAAACAAATTTAATACAATAATTCATATTTAAATTAGCACACATGTATTTTGTTTAAATAACGCAGCCAGGATTTTATTAAAACTCTTTCTCTTCTTGTAATATTTGTGATCCACTCCCAATCTAACTTTGAAGCATTAGATTAGGATTTGATCACTGGTCAGTTTCAGAGTCGTAGTAACCTTGTTATGCAATTCTCCTGATGGGCAGCACGCTGTAGTACAGTGGTTTGCAGCTGATCTAGGTCAGAATTTGAATTCTGATAAACAAGATGAGCGCGTTTTCTTGTTGCCGATTTAAAAGAAAAGCCTTTGCATCATATAAGCAATAAAAATAAGTGCTGGAATATTCTCTATACTCTATACTCGGTGAGTATAATTAATTAATTTTATTGTTGACCTTTTTTAATTTCTAGTTTCTACCAGGAAGTGCATGATTCATTTTTTCTTTGTAAATGTGTAGAAGAGACATAGCAAAGCTTTACATGGATTTGAACTGAATAATTTAAGCATCAAATTGACCTCGTTGATTCAAATAATTGTTGTACATGTCCATGTTAATCGTTATATAAAATGTTTATTTATAAAAATGAAATTCTTTTGCAGCTACAGACATTTCCATCTTCATGATTAACATCTGAGTTGCATTCAAATTACCGAATTCAAAAGACCGCCTTTGGTGAAGACAAAATTTGTGTACGTAAATAATATTACATTTCAACAATAGTATTCTTTTGGTGATTAATCTAATTCTTTTCACTAATGCAATGGGGAAAGTACTTGAATATTTCATATTTTCATGATCTAAAGATAATGATATGTTGATCGATAAATAAATACCACTTTCTCTTCGTTTCTTTTCAGGGTGCTTATGTACACATATAAAGAGCTTATATCAGAGGATAGACTTCTTCATTGAGAGCCCTTTCAGTGTTTGTGATTCTGAATAATAGATCCACCACTCTGCTGATTCTGTAGTGAACAGATGTTGTAATTATATGCTTTTGCAGAATCATAAATAAGCAGTGATATAAGTGAGTTCCGGATTATTCTTTAAGAAGAATGGATTTCTGTGATTCTGTTCTTATAAAATTCAATGAATAGTTTGGATAATGTTTTATATTTAAATCGTCATCTTATTCAGGAAGATCATTTGTTGGGATCATATTTATATGACGTCATGGTTCATGTGACATATGTGTATAATATTTTTCTTAATTTTTGGTAACTGAAATTATTTATCAAATATTAAAAAGAACTTTATTGAAAATATCAAAGTGTTTAGTAAAATTGTATAAGAAGTACAATTTTCCTTTGAGTTGTTCAATTTAACAGATCATACCAGGATCATGATTTTGATATGAGTTGTTAGCTACAACAGATCATACCAGGATCATGGTTTTAATACGAGTTGTTAGCTACAACAGATCATACCAGGATCATGGTTTTAATACGAGTTGTTAGCTACAACAGATCATTCCAGGATCATGGTTTTAATACGAGTTGTTAGCTCTACAACAGATCATACCAGGATCATGGTTTTCTTGCTTGTTGTTTAGTTTAACAGATCATCTCAGAACCATGATCCATTAGCTCATTTGCATGTGAAATTTTCCTATACCGAAATCATATCAAAACCATGATTTACACATGAGTTGTTAGCATGATCCGATAGGCTGTTTTTTCTGTTTGAGGGGCTAGCTGTTTACAGATCAATTGACAAAGTAGTCCAAGTTTTATCCACATCTTTGAAGGCCATTAAATTTCCATCTGAAGATGCAGACATTTTGAAAACAAAACACGGGTTTTATTCAATTGCGGGGTTTCCAAACGTGGTCGGTGCAATTGACGGCACGCTTATACCCATTACAGCGCCAAAATCTGACGAGCACCTGTACATATGTAGGAAAGGATTTCATTCCATCAACGTACAAGGCATTGTTGATTCTGACTTGAAGTATGTCCCTATAATATTCCTAATATTTGTCACATTCACTATATACTAACATTGACACATTGACACATGTTTTATTAAAGAACATCTTTGTTTATACAAAACACGCTTGTAGTGTCAAATTTAGCCCAAATTCCTTTTTTTATCTGTAAAATATTTTCGAGACACATGGCAAAGTGTGATGTATTGATAATTCTGAATTATAAAAGTCTAAAATTTTAACCCTTAACGTTTCATTCTTTTTTATATTCAATGGGAATATAAATATCTCATTGAGTTTTATGCTGATGATTCGCTATGAGAGAAAAGAGAGAGAATAATTTGAAATATGCATGTACGTATATAAATAGCCAATGACTATAATCGTTCTAAGCAGGGCAGCCAGAGGGGAAAATTTTTCAACCTTACCTGATGAAAACTTGACAAGCAAAAAAAAAGAAATTAGGAATCCCCCCTCCACCAGTTGCTACGTGCCTCTATAACTTAGGGTTACTCAGTATATACGTTTATACCACAGTTATTAATTGTACTAGGTTTCTGAGTGTAGTGAGCAAATGGCCTGGAGCAACACACGATGCCTTTATCTGGTCAAATTCTGGTATTGCACGCAAATTCGAGAGGAGTGAAATTGACGGGTGGTTACTTGGCGACTCCGGTTATCCTTTGAGGCCTTGGCTTTTAACTCCAGTGAATAACCCTAAATCTAGAGGAGAACAGAGTTACAATGGATCCCATAGAAAAACCCGTGTTGTTGTAGAACAGGCTTTTGGGGTTCTGAAGTCTCGGTTCAGGTAGGCAAAAAAGTGTCTTTTAATACATGTATTAAGTTTGGTCCGAATACCATTGGGATGTCATAATCTATACGGTAAATATTGCATGTAGCTGAGTGTACATTGAAAATGTTCACCTCAAGTAAATCATTGTTAACCGAGGCATACATTGTAAAACAAATACATATTACAGTGGACCTTGCGCGCATAAACTAATTCTGAGCAGTCAATATTTTTTGGAATATCACCTGTCGCCAAGCAATGTTAACTGTTGCTATGCTTGAGGGTGTTGCTTCATTATTGAGCGGGTAATTGTAATTTTTAACACATGTTTCTCAGACTAAATACGAATCAGAATAATCTAATTTACTTGAAAGTATAAAGCAATTAAATAATGGTTAAGAACTCACTGTGCATGTTATATAGTAGAAATGTTGCAAGTTTTTTTTCCAAGCCTTTTATGAGTAAATAAAACCCGTAAACGGAATAAAAAATAAAGTTTGCTGGTTTATAAATTGTATTCTTGTACCTTGAATTGTCTATTTTTCATTATATACATGTAGCTTAAGTTAGTCACTAAAACGTTTATTCTTACATACATAGGTGTCTTCATAAAACCGGAGGTGCTCTTAATTATGAACCAGAGAAATGCTGCATGATAGCGTATGTTTGCTGTCAATTGCATAATATCTGCATTGACTTGAAGCTTCCTATACTTGAAGAGGACGAGATGGATGACATTAATGATGCGGACCGGGACGGCGATCTTACCTATCAAGGACCTCTGAACGATGGCAAGACAGTGAGGGAAGCGTTGATTCGTCAGCGTTTTTTGTAAAAATAAATGACGTGTAAACTTATTGCATATATGGAAAATTTCGAAATCAATGGATTTGAAAAGAGAAAGTGACACAAAGAATCTGTCAACTGTTGAATTTTATTTAATTCCTATAGATTAATTTTCAATTATTTGTTAATGATGCAAACAGCTCTAACAATAAATTCTTTCCTTTTCCATCCTTTCCGTTTCCAACGCGTCCATTTAATTTTGACAGCAGCTCAATTTGCAATTTGTTCTTTTGAAGTTCCTGCTCAAGAACTTGGCACTGCAGCTCATAGACATCGTCCAGAGTTCTCTTCCTTTTAAACTTATTTTTCCTGTAGAATAAATAACACTAAATATTTCCAATGCAATTTTATGATTTTACACAGTTGCATTGTTAACGACTTTAACTGTGTGTGTTTTTTTTTTAATTTGAAAAACAACTTCAATCTAATTATTTGATAACTGCAAATCTGTAGCTCTCCGAAAAAATAATTTGACAGACCGGAGATAAATCTGTAGCTCTGTGAAAAAATAATTTGACAGACCGGAGAGCTATTGTGCCACCCATTCAAGAAAAAAAAAACTGTATACCGGTATTTATTGCGCACAGAAAATGCGCTATTTATCAATTTATTTCTCTATGTTTTTAAAACTATGATATCAAAATATTACTAACCGTGGGTTCCTCACTTAATCTTTCACTGTTTCCACAACAAAACATACCTAAATTTTGTTTTTTACAGACATTGAAACCGAGATCATCGAAAATTTCGTCTGTTTAAACTGTTATTTTGGTTTATTAAGATAATTCAGCCCAAACGCGCTTCATGTAGATGTCAACTACGAAAGTATTTGATAGAAGAGTACGGGATTTTTTAAAATCTAAATTTTTTGCAACTGAGGTAAGAATTTGGAAGAATTAATCCATGCACAAGCGCAACTTTTTGTGCGCAATAAATATACAGTTTTTTTTTCAATAGGAGGCACTGTAGCTCATTGATCTATCAATATATTTCTCGGAGAGCTACAATTCTGCAGCTATGTTATATTTACAGTATTTTCTTTCGTTTGTAAGAAATTTATTGTACAGAGAGGCGTGGTAGTCGAGTGTACGAACATGTATAACTTTGCATGTAATTCAAGGAACCCAGAAAACAAGTGCTTTTTAGAAAATTATCGAACTGCGCGTGTTTTCAATATTGTCAGATTTCAATTACCTCTTTTAATTTGAGTATACATTTTTTCCGTGAAATTCTGCAGCATACATATTTTTCATTAATACACAACAACGATTGCGTTAAATAATCAACACGGTTAAATAAAATTAGCACTTGGTATTCGTTTGTATTGAAATTACCCCGCTGCCTTAACGACATCTTCTGCTTCCAACCCTGCAGTCTGTGTTTCTTCCTTCTCCTTAGAAGCCATGGATGGTCCCGGAGACTGTGATAATGTGGGGGTGGGAACAGCGGCCTTTTCCGAATTAATTGAGGAGGTCGGTGTGGAGAGCCAAACATCCTCAACTTTGAATAAATCCACTTCTGTAAATGCATTATTATAATTTTTAATCAGAAGCCAGGTTTGCATTTACTTATTATTTATGGGCAAAATAAATTATTTCTGATGCAGTATTTTAGTAACAAGTTTGATAATATATTTTTTTTCACAAAAAATATTGAATTTAGATACAAAAAAAAAAAAAAAAAAATCCAGCAAAAGTTTAGGGCAAAACTTGTTTACTGGTACAGTCATGTATATGCACTGAATTGAATCGCTAGGAAGGGAAACAGTCAACTATATTGTATAAAATATTTAGCTTTATGCTTCCTAACAGAAAAAAATGGAGGACTGAAGAGTTTGGGGGGGGGGGGGACGTACCTGATATATCAATGTCTGTATCTACCCCACCTGTTATACCTTCAACGGAAGTCTTTCCTATTATAGCCACGACCTGAAAACATGTATAAAAAAATTACCACATAATTTTATAAAAAAAAAAAGAAAAAAGAAAACGTAACATAACAAGTGACTGTGTATACAAGAAAAAAGATAAATGTCTTCTATATTATTTGTTTATCACATTTCTAAACAAAAAATATCATTTCATCAATTAATCCATATAGTTTGCAAAGTTAAACAAAATTTTCTTCAATGAGATTTTTTTTCATAAACTCATGTTAAATGATCTGGATTATTTTCAAACAAAAATGTGATTTTTAATAAGGTTACACAGCATGTAACAACCTTTTGGCTGATATCACTGGTGTTGACTGGTGAGGGGGCTGGACCGCCTCCCGTCTTTGTCCTCTCTCGACGGAACTCCGCCTCCTTTTTCTTAGTCTGGGACGATATGTCCCTCCATTTTTTACAAACCTCAGCTGGCGACCTTTCCTGACATCCTACACTGTTGATTCTGTCGTGATTTTTTAAAAAGTAAATGTCTTTTAAAACTCATATGTACATGTAGTATAGTGCATGTAGTAAAGGGTAATTAATTCATTATTATTTTCTTTATTGTTTGCTTATAATTTAAAACATATTCAATCATATGATTTAATCATGTCTAAAGCTAGCCTGCGATTTTTCATACGAATTATAATTTGTTCTTTAGCATAGCAACTATTTTCAACCCACCAAAAACTATAGATCCTCCACATTTTTTTCAGTTGAATTTTACCAGAAAAAAAGGCATTTTACTTTATAAAAAGAATTAAGATTGCCTCTCTCTTTCAAAAATCTTTTTAAAGAAAGTAACATCATGTTGGTAGAGTATGTATCATGTATAAAAGTTTTTATTCACTCTTTGAATATTTTTAATGAATGATTCGAGATTATTTATGACGTGGTATGAAAAAAGGTCAAGGACATGATACATTTTTGTAAACATGCAGACCATTTGATAAAGCCTTGAGAAGGAAAGACAGTTGTTGTATTTATGGAATAATTTACATCAAAAGACTTGAGGTGAGTGAAAATGAATAGAACTTTATGTGTATTATGAATTGTAATGTCTATTAATCGAAGGGTAAACTCAACGCTAGGCATACTAAGGCTTAGATCTTACTCGGAACTCCTTTTTATTCAAAATTAAGATAGATTTAAATAAATATTTCATATTTTTGTCAAGGTAGGATGGTACTTGTCTATCATATGATAATTAAAGCACCTGAATATCATACACTCTCAAAACATAGGGAATCGTAGGTCTATGCATATACCAAAGAGGCATATATTGCCATCCCCCCTTTTTTGGGGGGGATTAATATGAAGTAGGAGTTGGAAAACTAGTTTTAGACATGAATCAAATCGTCAACTATTTTCTTTGAGACCTCTATACTAAACTTCACTTGCGATACCTACAACGAGCAAATATCTTTCCAACATTTGTTTTTCCGTTGGTTAGTGTTGACATCTTTGTGGGAGGCAAACAGAATGGAACGGTTTTTCTCCACCTCCTCCACCAAAATTTCTACTTCCCTTGCAGTAAAATTCTTTTTTCTCTCTGTTTTGATTTTATTTACAACTTCGTCTGCCATCTTTTTTAACTTCCGGTAAAATTAGGTACTTCGTAAGTTGCACACATTCTACGAAAGTTCTAAGAACCTTTCGTGAAACGGTCTTAACGTAGTGCGTAGGTACTACCTAAGTTCGTCGTAACTCGCTTTAGTAGTACGTAATTTACGATGCTTTTGTGAAACGATCTCCTGAACTCTGGTCAATCTTATCTCATTGGTTGCTTCTTCCTCCTAACACCAAATACATCTTCCGATAACAAGTAAACAACCGCATTGTAATGAATCGCATGTTCTAGGAATCGTTCAGGTTAAAAGGTCACCCTAGTGTGGCCAGAATCTTTGTCTATTTTTAACTTCAGAACTCGTATCTATTAGCTCTCTCTGCCGAAGATTGCAAATACACAAAAACATGTTACAATCTTATTTTAGTGCAATTTTTGTTATGATAATATCATTTGTTTTGAGAGACATACAAATGTACAATTCATTTTATCTCTGTTAAAGTTTGGGGAAGATAAGGTAATGAGAGAATTATTCATTATCAATAATTATTATTTATTTTTTAAATTGTATTTATTATGCTTTTCTTTAATCTTGAACTCTAAAATGTTGCCATTTACTGGAAGCATAATTAAGCAGAATTTTACATTAAAAATATTTACTGAACATTATGTACCTTATTGAAAAATTGATCATGTAAAAATTATACAACTATCGAATAAAAAATTACAAGGCAACAATGTTATAAAACGTAAGCGCTTTCTTCATTATTTCTTCAGACGTTTTACATTTCAAAACAATTCAAATATGTGACGTTATAACGTTACTTGATAACGTCAACAACAATGCAATGCAAAGAAACATGCAGGGACCGTTTTCTTTAAAATGCCTAAAATACACAGACAACAAATCAACCAACCCGAGTACAGAAAAATAAAACTCAGCGAGCATCTTGCTGTTTGTGGAGAGGGACAATTCTCAGTTTATCCAAACAAAGAATATTTTAGAAAGACGGGAAAAAGAAAAACATTTTATCAAGATTTTTAAACCGTCCTTAAATAGTCTAATATATCATGACTTAATTATTTATTTAAGCAATGAATTACGGAAGCCCGTTGAGGCCAGTTCAGAGCAAGAAATATTTTTTATTGCGTTTATTCACAATAATCACTGCGTTTAAACGCAAAGTACTTTGCGTTTAATCGCAGTCTTTTGCGTTTAAACGCAATCTTTTGAGTTTAAACGCAATACTTTTGCGAATAAACGTTTAAACGCGATAATATTTTTGCGTTTAAATGCAATAATTATTGCGATTAAGCGCAATGTTTTGCGTTTAAACGCAATAATTATTGCGATTAAACGCAATAAGAAATATTTCTTTCTCTGAACTGGCCTCAACGGGCTTCCATAATGAATCATTATTTTTTGCAAGATATAGTTGCATAACTGCAACGGTATGTGCAAACAAATTGAGTAACGCGCGTTAGCGCGTTATAAAAATTTGTGTACACACACCGTTGCAGTTATGAGACTATATCTTGCAAAAAATTATGATTCATGCTTATATTTACATTTTTAATACTTTCTACCTTAATTGCAAATGTGATTTCTATTTGAAAACCTTAGTATTATCCTTCATGTAAGTTACAGTTAATTGATCAGCCTACGTAACAGCTTCTGGTCAATTTGAGCGTGCTTTTTGATTTTCGCTTGTGACGTTGCACTTCCCTGGCGTTCAACGATTGTGACGTCATACTGAAACGCATGCATTACAGTCATAATTCATACATTTGCCAAGTGCATAGTATTGAAAAACGAATTTAAGAGCAATGATATAATTTTGTGTTTGATTGATAAAGTAAACATCCTTTATTAATAAAATGAAATTTTACACGTAAATCTTTCTTCGTTTTGTTTTTATGTCTTTTCAAACTCGCCACATGCAAGAACTCCGTGACGGAGGTTATAACTCAGAAAAAGCAGCTGTAAAATTATTAAAGTCTTTGTTCATGTTTTAATTTCTATTGAACTTCGAAGCTTTATCAATATACAACTAAATTATAACAGAAGAAAATCTGAACTGCAAACATAAAATATATTGACTAAATATGTGTAAATCCAGATAACAGAATTTTTGGATAATAAAATAAACACTGTTTTCCAGTAGCATTATTGCCAAGCAAACAGAATATTACATTACTTGACCACGTGATTTGAAAAATTAAAGGATATATCTATAAAATTAAAGACCTTTTCTGATTATAAATTGACCTCTTTTCAAAGAAAAGTTGATATACAAATTGCTCCGAAATTGTAACGGAGGTTACACAAACTCGTTTTGAAGATTAAGAGATAAAAATACTTTGTAAAACGTGTCAAACACCTTTTAAAAAGAATGTATTTACACAATTAAGAGAAGAACTAAACAGTTTTCCCTCCTTTTTTAAAAGCAATTTACCAAAAAGTGTGTTTCGTTACGGAGGTTATTCTGAATATTTACAAAAAGAGTAAACCGAATTTTAGACTTCTTATTGGCTTTACAAACTTATGTCGCTTAGCATTACTAAGGGTCAATCACCTTAATCAAATATTTATTAAAATATTATTGTCTTTTTTAACCGCAGATGTGTAAGTGAAGATTTAAACTTCTGTAACCTCTGTTACAAAATATACAACCTTCGTTTCAAAATGAAGAATCGGTGTGAATGCGTTTACCTAATGGTGAATTTAAATAAAAAACAATTACATGTATTAGAAAACATACTTTATTAGGGGAAAAAAAAGGGATAAAAAGTATTTGTTTTAACGGGTTTTTTTTTTTCAGGCAAATACATTTAGATTAAAAAAACAAAACAAATAATTTTAACCTCCGTTACGAAATACATGTACCTTACTGAACCATGTAATAATGAAGAGATTTATTGAATTATTGTGAAGTGACTGCCACACATCAACATAATTTTTCAAGAAAACTTATTTAATATATCATAATATATGAACAATTACTTAAAAACACAAAAATCCATTTTTGCAGAAAAACCCAACCTCCGTAACATCGCCGATTTTACGTATAAAAGACTATAATTTCCCTGTATACGCTGATAGTTCATATAAGGGTGACCTTTTTGTGTCCATACGCATTACGGAATATTAGACATTTACAAAACGAAAAAAAATCCACTATCATTTTTATTTGTAATATGCAAAAATATCTAAGTTAAGGCCATTTTTATCATAATAATTTCAAAAATGCCTTTATTTTATGCTTTAAACGCATTATGATTCTTGTATTAAATTTTGTTGTCAACTTAAAGAGTAAACTTCCAGCATCATCTGGTAGATTTAAACACCTGAAATGTCGCACACGTCAGATTATGTTGATTTTCTGTTATGTAGGTTAGAGGTTACGGAGGTTAGAACTATTAATAATTTCTTTATTTCTGAATTGTTGTTTAACTTTCCTTACATTTGTTTTTCTTTACTAGACATACCCATTGGTGTCAATTAACTACCTTGAAATAGTGCTTCACATAGCCTCTGTTTCTTCACAATTGCTGTCACGTAGGTTAGGTTCTTATATGCCACATTATGAAAAATCCGTATTTTTTAAAATTTGAACACGGTTTTATTAATTTGCCTAGAAAAATATTCTGTGCTAAAATTTTAATATATATTAGACACAAAAACACAGTTTTAGCTGTACTAACGATATACTGTATTATCTTAAAAATAGTCAAACACTGTTACGGTAGGTGAGGTGAAATTTGGCGACAGCGATGATCAAAGGTTTGCTTAAAAATTGTTATTCATTATACCCAACGCAACTAGTTATTATGTTATTATGTTTTTGACCCATCCGTCAGTCAGTCAGTCAGTCAGTCCGTCAGTCAGTCAGTCCTCTTTTTTTGTCAGCGCAACTCCTCATAAACCGCTGCACAGAATTTCGTCAAACTTTGCAGATATTTAGGACACAATGTGTAGATATGCATATTACAAGGAAATTCCGATTCCATAATTTTTTCCGGGAATTTCCGCACTTTTTAACTTAGGCATTTGGCCATACCATAAATATATAGAGATGAACAGTTTGTCAGCATAACTCCTCATAAACCGCTGCACAGAATTTCGTCAGACTTTGCAGATATTTAAGACACAATATGTAGATGTGCATATTACCAGGAAATTCCGATTCCGTTATTTTTTCCGGGAATTTCCGCACTTTTTAACTTAGGCATTTGGCCATACCTTAAATACAATGTATAGAGATGAACAGTTTGTCAGCGCAACTCCTCATAAACCGCTTCACAGAATTTCGTCAAACTTTGCAGGTATTTAGGACACAATATGTAGATGTGCATATTACCAGAAAATTCCGATTCCATTATTTTTTCCGGGACTTTCTGCACTTTTTAACTTAGGCATTTGGCCATACCTTATATACATAGATGAACAGTTTGTCAGCGCAACTCTTCATAAACCGCTGCACAGAATTTCGTCAAACTTTGCAGATATTTAGGACACAATATGTAGATAGGCATATTTCCAGGAAATCCGTTTCCATTATTTTTTCCGGGACTTTCAGCACTAAATACTTAGGTTTTTGGCCATACCTTTTACATAGAGATGAAAAGTTTGTCAGCGCAACTCCTCATAAACCACTGCACAGAATTTCGTTAAACTTTGCAGATATTTAGGACACAATATGTAGATGTGCATATTACCAGGAAATTCCGATTCCTTTATTTTTTCCGGGACTCTCCGAACTAAAAACTTAGCTTTTTGGCCATACCTTTTATATAGAGATGAACAGTTTGTCAGCGCAACTCCTCATAAACCATAGCACAGAATTTTGTTAAACTTTGCAGATATTTAGGACACAATATGTAGATGTGCATATTACCAGGAAATTCCGATTCCTTTATTTTTCCGGGAATTTCCACGCTTTCCAACTTAGACTTTTTGGCCATATTTTGAATATACAGATGAACAGTTTGTCAGCACCACTCCTCTTAAACTGTTGTACATAGTTTCGTCAACCTATGCGAATATTTAGGACATATTCCATTATTTTATCCCAAAGAGTTTTGCCTATTATTCAAGAAAATTTCGAATCCCCCCCCCCCCCTCCCCCCAACCACTTCAAATTAATGTTTGGATTTGTATAATGCCAAGAAATTTTGATTCCATTATTTATCTAGAAACTTCATTCCACATTTAAATGTCCTCATATGCAAGACATTTTGATGTGAATTTTTTTTTGCAATCATTGCCCTTTTTGATCTATACTATGTATTTAAAGTGCACTAGCTGTGCCTTTCATTATGTGTTTCACTGTCAAGTTTTGGGGGAGCGTGGGGTATGTGAGCTAGCTCACTTTTTCTTTCATTTATCAATGAAAGTTTCATTTATATGATTTTGACATGTTTCTTCATTTATTAAAACAATTTTTGTTTCTTTAGAACAAAATGCGACCAGGCAATGCACATTGATTGTAAAAACAATTTATTCTGTCTGCAGTCGCCAGTATTTACAAAAAAATTTTGCACCATTACGATCGAGATGCTATGGAATTGTAACCCTCTTCAGAAAATATCAGATAAAA
The DNA here is from genome assembly GCA_003671525.1 of Saccostrea glomerata. Taxonomy (NCBI): domain Eukaryota; kingdom Metazoa; phylum Mollusca; class Bivalvia; order Ostreida; family Ostreidae; genus Saccostrea; species Saccostrea glomerata. The sequence goes on along the minus strand of PRKT01000086.1, from coordinate 737,653 downwards.
AAAATCGGAGAGGGCTACATTATTGCAGCTAATATAATATGTTTTCCACGTGAATAACAGAATATTTTTTTGAATTGTACTCACAATGTCAAACATGATAATAATCCCAGGTTGTTTCTGAATACAGTGCGTAAATTTCATTTGTACCAGATGATTTTTTTTTCTGCATGCAAAGTTTGCAAAGATTCAAGACATTAATAATATTTTGACAGTTAGAAACCGGTCTGTTATATAGGAGTATTAATTAATTGAAACATCAAAATTACCCCAAAAAAATTCCCTATACTATATGTTGTGGGTAATTTTTTGGTGAAAATAATATCTAAGACTCATAAGGGAATCTTTGCACGACTAATACTGCTTTCGAAAATAAATTCCTTCACTTGTATCTAAATATTTTGTTTGTTAGCTTTAGAAAATGTATTGCAAATTTTAAAGACTAACACTGATATTTTGTGCTTGATTTGCATCATTATTATATAAATATTAACTAATAGTTCAGTTGTCCCTGGATTTTAAAATGAATGCCTTTTCATCCCTCAAACATATAAAAGTATAGGTTAAATAAACCAATAATTGCGTACCATTGTTTAGTGGTTGGAGGGGTCTCTTCTTGCACCTCGTTTGTGGTGGTTTTAGGCTCAGGACATTCACTTCTCTTACGTTTCCTAGATCCGTGGGTTCGGACGAAGGGTTAAACCTAGTCTCCACCTTACAGAGAAAGCTCGGGGTCGACTCGGGGAACTTTGGTATATTGTCTTTGACAAAAGATTTGGACACAAACTCGGTTAACCCTTCCACGCTGATTTTAGTGTCTGCACCTAACAGGGAAAGGTCGGGGTCGAGAACTTCTGTATATTTGTAGGACCCCAAAGTGCGATGGGAATCCAAAGTCCGATGGTCTGCGCCAAACCGCGATGGTTCGACACGCCAAAATCCGATGGTGCGGAAAACAATTAACGTTTATGACGTCAGCGTCCCACTGCGCAAAAATGCGATGCCGTGCCATGCTAAGGCCTGGTTGTTTGAAATAAATACAAATAAATATTATTTGAGCAAAGATTAACCTTTATATTTTGGATACTAGTATAGGTGCAAGACTAACAATTATCAGTCGAAAAATGTGTAACAGCTATAAGCTAGATATCTTGGATGGGTGCAGGACTAACCCAAATCAGTCCAATAGTGTGCGAGGACTAACCGGAAAATCTCTCGTGTGAGTTCGAAGAAACATATTAGTGTTCAAGACTTAACCCTTATCAGTCGAATGGTGTACAAGGACTAACCCTAGTAGCTATGGTTGGCGAAAACAATAAGCAAAATCAGTACAATTATATAAGAGACAAATACAAAATCAATTAAGAAATAAGATATCCTTTTTAGAGTGTCATCTTGAATGCAGAACAACGTCATGACGTCGGGCTAGTGTGGCGTCATAAACGTTGATTGTTCATCCGCACCATCGGACTTTGGCGTGTCAGACCATCGCACTTTAGCGCAAAGTGTCTCATAGGAAACGAGCCATCGGACTTCTGCGTGACCATCGGATTTGGCGTCCGTAAAGACACCGAGCCATCGGGGTTTGGCGAGACCATCGGACTTTGGCGTCACCATCGCACTTAGGAGTCGTACATATTGTCTTTGACAAAAGATTTGGACACAAACTCGGTTAACCCTTCCATGCTTCGTTTAGTGCCTGCACTGCCATATAAATATTGCATCACTTAATGTCGAGTCTTTCTTCTCTTTGCTTTTTTCGCTAAGATTTTCATTAGATGCCTTTCATAATATTTGTCTTATTCAACAGACTGTCGCATTGAAGATTTTTTTTGCATTAGTTTGTGATTTCTTGTAAAATGACAAGAATTTGTAAAATGCTGATCGCTAATCGCTGATTGGCTGGTGTTGGATTCGGTCGTTAGAACAGAGGCGGGCTGAGAAAAACTGAAGATCAAAATCATCCACGTAACACAGAAATGCTGAAATATTTCTCCCAGAATCGAGCTATTAATGAGATGTAATGTTTTGGTTTGTCTATTTGGTTTCTGGAGTCATAAAATGCCCCCATTAAATATGAGCTTCCTATTTTGATGAAAATATACTGTATCATATTATTTCTAAGATATAATCATATTCGATGAATATTAATAATTTATAATAATTCGAAAACGTAAATGCTTTGACTTTATCGTAACTATATTAGATCGTTTTTGTTGTTGAAGATTTTACCTAAAAAGCATGAAAATGTTTTTCCCAGGTTTTATCATTTTAAGTGTTTCTTCAATAAAATGGAATGAGTTTTTTTACCCGATTTTATATAATTATGTATACACGAGATGGAGTTCAGAATTATTTATTTATTTTATTAATGTTATTTGTTTATTTTGTATGGTAATCTTGCTGACTGTCAATGCATTCTGTCCAGACCTTAATTATAATTCTTGAGTAAAATCATAAAATGAAACATATGGAGATAATGAACAGTATTCAAGATCAAGAGTCCATAAAACAATACAAAAATAAGAGCAGAACAAACAGGGACCTCCGAAACATCAGAGGTGAGATCCTTAAACTGCTAAGTTGTCTTTCTTAAGGTCAAAGATATAATCTAACAATTGACTTGAAATAGCATCTCAAGGGTCAATTATTAGTGTAACACAAGAAGTTTTGATCTCTCATATCAATAAGAGTTAAATTTTTATAGCTTTATAGATTAGAATAATAACCTTCAAAAATTAAATGTTTAGAAGCAAAGAACGAGTGCACTTATGGGCCCCGGTGAAATGTGAAAAAATAAACAATCAAATCAAGCAAAAATTTTCATTTCAAATCATTAATTGATATCTAAACCATACGATTCAACAAATTTTACCGCTGAAATTCACGAGTATACAAAGAACAAAACTATACAATGTGGTAGGGGTCAGCCGACATTGGCGATTTTCTATAGTAAATCGAGAACGGTCGTTCATTTCAAAGCTTTTGTTAACTATGAGCCTAACGTTGTGCAAACTTGTGCGAATAACAAAATACGCATATTACATATATAAAACTTGTGTGAAAGTATGAAATTTGCACACTATTAGGCTCGTACTTAAAATATTAAAAATGCATAAAAAGTACAATGTTTTTCCTATAGCAAGTGAGAGCTATTTACCTGTATGACCCATGCTGAACCCACGTGTGGAATAAATTATTTAAAATACTGATAGTCACGTGAGTTCTCCCCAGGTAAACATTCCTCAAATGTGCTCACTGTAAAACATGGGCAGGTTTTGTTTCAGTAATTAAGTCAAAGTCGTGCCGCTTAGAGATGTTTGTATGAATTTCTTTTTAAGAACACGGGAAGGTAAGGAGATCTAAGTGTCGTTCACAAAGTGTCAAACATTTTTAACCTTCTTGCAAGACAATGAAACAGGTATTGAAAGCCACCTATAACACTCCTTTTTAATTTCAAATTCATTGAAACTATTATTGTAATTTTTCAAATGCAAGAGTACCAATTTCTTAGTTAAATCATTTTAGATACAGGCAACTACACAATTTCATTCCATATTTATAAAAACAGGTTTGGCGTAAGAAATATCATTCCACAAACGCGCCCGACTATGATCCACCATCAGGTTGTTCAAGTATCGATTTAAATATCTATTCCCTTGATTTACATAAACGAAACTAAAAAGAAGGTTCGGTACGACTTTTCCGGATTTATAGGGTATCCATAGGCCTATCAAAATATTCAATTGTTTCAAATCCATGCTGATTTAAGTGGCGCTTAACATGCTTTTTGATTAGAAATATCCAGTAGTATCTAACTATTACCAATAGAGAACGATTTGGAAATATATATTGAAGTAAAATGGCACATAAAAAGGGCCCATTAAGTATTGCTTAAGTGCACTTGTCCTTTTAAACTAAGGTTCGCTTAAAAAAAAAAAAAAAAAAAAAAATGAATGAAAGATAATTTTGTCCATCAGGGCATTATTATATTTCATTTATTTTATATATGACAATGATATGACTTTCAATTTTTATCACTAAGGTCATAGCCCTTTTTCTAACAAAATTGTTTCTCTCAGAAGATTCCTCATGCACGATAAATTAAATTTAGTACAGTTCTTTTTTTTTTTTTTTTTGGAGTTTGGAGGTTCAGTTCTCCAACACACTGTCCGAATTCCAATGGTATACCAAATGTGTCCTGTTATAATAGACGTATTTTTTTTTTGAAGAAGAAGAGTTTATTTAATAACTTCTAGAAATGAAAAGAAGTTTATTTAAAAACTTATAGAAATGAAAAGAAGTTTTATTGCAGTGACCTCCTCTTCAACATTTATCAAGCTCAAAAATACATTAAACAATACGAATCAGGCTCAGAGCAAACACGGAACTTTAATAAATCAGAGGTGGGATCAGGTGCCATGGAGGAGTGAGCATTCCTGCCGACCGGTCATACCTGCGGTGTGCCTCTTGTCGTGATCGGAAAATAACACAAACATCCGCCGACAATTCAGAGTGTAACTAGTGGCCTAACAATAAGTGTGTAAAACGTCAGTCAGCATTTGACATAATGATAAATTGTATTTCCTGAAAAGGTCATTGAATCGACCATACAACTTACGAAGTGATGACTTTTAACGAGACTGCTGATATTCTTTTTTAGCAATTTGTTTGTGAATAATTTACCTCGTATTGGAGTTTTATGAAGAGACTTACTTTTACATTCGACAGCTGACATTTACATTTTAGTAATGGAGTAAATCATTGTTTAAAATGTTAAAGTCAGTCGTCAATTGTAAAAGTAAGTCTCTTCATAAAACTCCATAAGAAAATGTTCATACTCTGGAGCATACTCTTGCGTATCGAATGAACTGAGATGTACCCCGTATGTGATGAAGCTAATTCAAGGTATTTTGCTGCATAAGGGAAGCTGAAGGCTCATTCTTTAAATTGTATTTTACAGGAACTGAGATTTAATTTTACAATCCATAGGACCCTGTCTAAGAAGAAATTCTTCGAAAACATATTATGTCAGTTTTGAATATATTCCTAACAATCAATTTATGAATTTGAATTACCATAATATCTTGTTGGATTCCGAAATTCCATAAAAATCCTTACAAACAAACTAAAATATTCAATGGTTATTTCCATTCTTATGTCAATACGATATGAGCCGGTGAGCTTGAAATATAAGATACCACAGAATCTGACACATCTCTTTATAATTTGGATATTTTATTATAAAAAGACGATAATGGTAACCTAACAACAAAGCTCTACGATAAACGTGATGACTTAAACTTTTCAATTCCTATTACTTATATGCAGCATTATATATTTATGACTAGTTCGATACGCAAAAGCATGCTCTACGTATGAAAGTTTTTTAAAAGAAAGTTATTCACAAACAAGTTGATGAAACAAGAATTACAACAGTCTCGTTTAAAATACAATCATCAAGTCAAATGCTGACTGACGTCAGTATTTACACATTGAATTGTGGACGGATTTTTCCGTGTATTTTCCCGATCATGACAAGGAGCACACAGGGTTGTGACCGGTCAGCAGGGGATGCTCTGATGTTTTAAAGGCCCGTGTTTGCGCCGGATGCTATTGATTCGTATTGTTTAAGGACAGATGATACAAACATTTTTTCTATCGAGGAGACATATCATTTCACAGGTTTAGAAAAGTGGATAATTCTTTAAAAAATTTCTCCTAAGACTTGGAAAATGAAATAGACTTGGAAAATATGAGAAAAACTTCAATAAAATAACAAATATAGACAAATCACACTCAGTAAAGGCTTACAGATGAAACAATTTCCAGAATATGCATGTTTAGCTTGGTGCTAAAAGTATAATCTAAACTTAAGAAAAAATATACCTAGTCATGTGAATTTTATCGGGAAAATCAAAATGGTAAAAATCAGCATTGTATATTTTTTTTTTTATCATTTTGTTTTTCCTTATATCTCAATATATTTCATTTAGGGAATAACTATCTTCTAATATGGTATTTGCGACCGTTAATGCTGATTTAACGGTCGCAAACTGAGTTTTACCGGCGACGCGTAAGCGGAGCCGGTAAAACGGATGTTTGCGACCGTTAAATCAGCATTAACGGTCGCAAATACCAAATTAGAAGTTTAGTTATTCCCATTCTAATGCAATCCATGCATTTTGTTTGTTGTTTACGTCTTAGTTTGTTGAATTTTGTTACATGAAATACGTCACGGAGCATTGTATATGCGTCGCTCTATTATGACGTCACAATGAAAAAGCTTTCACGCTCGTTAATGCTCGTTTTACTGCTTCAAACATCAGTGCATTAGCCAATCAAAGAGTCTTTTACAAAACAATTGCATTAGAATTTAACTTTATGGGGTGATGAGGTGTATAGTTGATAAAAGAATTGTTTTTCTACAAAAACCTGGTTAATCTTACTTTTTGATGTTCTGTGCAATAAGGTTTCAGAATTTTGAATGTCATTCTTGCGCGGCCATGTCTGAGTCAAAATGATTCTTTTAGTTCTCGGAACTCATCTTACATGTACATTCTACACAGTAACACAATGCTATTTAAGACTGAGTCAGGGCATGTTCTGTAGATTTGATTCTAAATTTCGCCGTCTGGCCAGCGGCGCAGTAGATAGAGCGTCTGCTCGCGGAGGAAGGAGTTGATCGGGATCGAATCCCACTGTGGGACGTGGAGACCGGTCCTTTGGATGAGACCGTATAAACCGAGGTCCCGTGTCGCAGTAGGTGCTGGCACGAAAAAGATCCCTCACTGCTCAATGGCCTTTAGTGCCAAGTATAGGGCAAAACTTGTAGCTCTCCACCGGCAATTGGTGGTGTCTCCCTGCATATGAGTGAAAAATTTTCGAGGTGAACGTTAAGCAATATAAATCAATCATGCAATCCTCCCAGACAAAAAAGAATAAACATTCTGTTAAAGGGGTAAAAAAAAATAATTTTATAAAAAGATTGAAAAAGAGACATTCTCTTCATGCAATCCCGAATCACTGTAAAATATCCAGCAGCTGAAGCATAACACTGAGTTTATAATTTGTCTGGCGATGTAGCGATTGTCTCCTCAACTTTTCCTTCCTCCTCCTCTCTATTTCCTCCATTCGTTCTCTGGCTCTCTCTTGCTGCTTTATCATTGCAAGCTCCCTTTTACCTGAAAAAAAAATCATTTTTGAACAGAAACTAAGTATTTACTCATTATTTACTGAGTACATGTATACATTTAAATAAAGAGTGTAAAAGCTTTTCTTAATTCTTAGCTAAATGTGATGGTAAATTACAGATACTTTTACTTTGTTCTTACGTTTTAAAGCAAATTCGTCCTCATCCTCATTTCTCTGGAGTCTTTCGTTTAGAAACGATACATCAGGCCACATTGGCTCTCCTCCACCAGTTACTGGAATATCTAAGGCAACCCCTCCCCCACTCACTTTGGCTTTGATTCCGTTCTTCAGTATAATCTTTCGCAGCCTCTTTTGCTGTTTTTTGGTGCGAAAAGGAGTTGGAAAAGGCGCAACTTTACCATGGAAGCAACCCATTGTGTTTATTCTGATTTGTTACTATATCACGCTAAGTTATTATGACGTCATCTTAATTGTTACGTCGTTTATACTGTTACGTCAAACGCATATAAACAGAATTCAATAGAATAAAGAAGACAGAAGAAAATATGCATTGAAATTAGATCACTTAATATTACAGTATTTAATAATTTTATTTTATACTTATATTATTCATTTAAAAAAGTACCGGAAACCTGTCTTTCGGATGAGACCCTATATAATAAGAGGCGTGAATCTAGAATTTTTTCCTCGAGTGTGTGTGCACTGAAAATTCAAACACTACGTCTATGACGTCACTGACGTCAAACTACAGGATGAAGAGAAACAAATGTGTGGATTGGGCAACTTCACAATTTCTAAATGATGGCAAGATCTTTAAAAAATTTATGAATAAAAATTTCTAAAACTAAATGTTTAAAAAACAATTTTATAATTTAGAATAAAATTACACAAGAACTGTTGATTTTAACAACGTTTAACATGTATATCATCACCGATTACGATGTAATATGTCTTTTCAGTCATGTGACATGTATGTGCCCTGTCTCCCCTTAAATCAAAAATTAAAGAATAATCAAACGGGCTGTGATGTATGGAGTCTGAAAATGGACTTCATTGTAAAGTATAGAAGTATTGTAGCTTCTCCCATTGTTATCTTTGTTTGTGGTATTCATGTCTTCTTTTTTGTGTGTGGTGGTATTCGGTCTCGAAGGGTCAGGGTGCGAAATATTATTACACCGTTAGTGCTGAAAGCGGTAACTTGGTAGTTGGTAAGTCCACTCAGTTGCAATATATCATCGACATCAGTAAGTAAACACTCATGAAACTGAGCATTTATATGGTAGAATTCTTTTAATATTTTATTTATCTCAACATGTTCAATATGAATTTGTGGAAAAAAATAGATACTGGCGTTTATTTATCATGTTTATAGAGTCTACACATATTTTTCGAAAAGTTTTCAGGTAAACCGAAACTAGAATTTTTTGCTTTGTTAAAAAGAATAGTTTTACATTTTTAAAAATTATTGATTTACCCTCGAATCATGAGTTTTCGTGGCATTACGGTTAATTTGTAATAAATTGCTTCAAGACTGAATAATTGAGATGTTTGTTATTTATCACACATACAAACAATAATTCTCCTTATTTTAAAATGATTTTAACTCACATATCATTTATTATTTGTTCAGAGGGTCATTGAATTCTTGCATAGTTGCTCTTTCGATTTTTTTGCTGACGTCATATGTTTTCGGGGTATTTATAAAACAAGTTAACTATGGAAATCTAGTCGGGCAAAATCCTTGTAAATTTTACAGTGTCGAAAATACTTGTTAATTGACAAAATAATTACATTATTTGACATGGAAATTTATTTGTTGTTAATTAAAACCACATCTATCTGGGCGTGCCTAAGCTGTATTGCGGTGTCTTCTAGCTATTCCCACTTTTTAAAAATCTCAATTCCACCTATTCCCACTTGCAAATAGCAATAGATGTTTATATTTACCTGTATTTTGTACATTTAAAGACAGAAAATAATTAATACATCTATGAGAAAATATTATTTATTTCGGATTTTTGAAATAATAAAAAGATCTTACAAGAAATCGCAACTTAATACCTAAATTTAAGAGCATAGTTAATTATTTGTTTACACAAAATTCCACCTACTCCCACGTGAAATGTCACCCTTTTCTACCTGATTTTCAGAAAGTGGGAATAGCTTGCATAAACCCTGAATTGCTACATAATGTAAAAAAAAATCTCTTTCTCAAGAGTGGCCTAGAAATAATTTTGTAAAGCTTTATTTGAATGTTTCATGTTTTTAAACATAAATTCCATGTATACTTAAAGAAATTAGATGTTTAATTAATAAATTATCAATGGCATAATATTTTTTTCAGCAATATAACTTTTTAACACCCCCGATATTTTCTTTGAAAATTATATAAAAATGACGTTACTAGATCACCGTAGAATAAATATAAAAAGTGGGAAATTCCAAATTATTGTCACATGACCGGAAGCTGTATGGATAGTTAACAGACGATGATATGCAGGATTGCTGGCTATTAGTTTGTAAGTTTGATATTCTAGTTCAAAACAAGACGAATAAACGGATATTACGCAGATTGTCAAATTTGCGAACTATGTATAACTCACTCGCTATATTTTATTTTGGCAAAGGCAAAAAGGTTTAACATGTGGTCATAAAACATGCACAGAGTTCCCTTTTATTAATAGCAAATATGACGTAATTCCGATCTAGCATTGTGGGATTATTCCTAACATTAAAAAAATACCACGAAAACGTATATACCTCGAAAACACATGACGGGACGATAATCTTTATGGTTATGTTTATCGTAAGAAGGATTATTTGAATACAGAAATATAATTTTACACTATCAGCATGATCAGAATAAATTTATATTTAAATCATGATTGACATTATAATGATTATAAATGAATCTCAAAATAGGGGCCTGTTCATGTAAGGACATGTATCACGTTAGCAAGACAAAAATTTTAAATATCTGTGTCACAACCATAATATTTACATTACACATGTTTTCTGCATATAAAGTGAAAGGTAATATATTGCATTCAGAACACCATTACACGGAAAGGGTGCCGAAAGGTTCAAGCATGTGTTTTAGTTTGACTTCACAATCGTTGAACACCTATGAAGTGCAAAGTCTTAAGCGAAAATCACACTCACATTGACCAGAAGCTGTTACATGTACTTTGGCTCTTCACGAAGCTTACACGAAGGATTAGTACATAATTATTTAGTTTTTTAAATATAAATCACATTTACAGTCAAGGTAGAGAGCTAAAAAATGTAAATATAAGCAATGAATCATAATTTTTGAAAGATTTAGTCTCATAACTGCAACGGTCTGTGTAAACAAATTTTCATAACTCGTGACAATTTGTTTGCACACAACGTTGCAGTTACGAGACTAAATCTTTCAAAAAATAATGATTCATTGCTTTTATCTTTTTACAATGATATATTGTATGTTACATATTTTTAAATTTTAGGTTCAGTTCAGGATGAATTCTGGTGCTTATGAAGTGATGAAGGGAAAACCATGGAAAGCTATTAACTTTGATTGGGATTTTTCAGTCGGTGATAATGGACTCAGAAGAGGAATCGCAATTATACAGCAGAGGCAAAGTTTTGTTAGAATGTTGAAAGATTTAAAGTTTGAAATTTATCCATTTGGCCAAAAAAATGTGAAGTTGACAAGAAATTTATCCAGGACCCAATTTTTGATGGAAATAAACAAATGTAAGTCAATGTTTCACTGTTTGTCTTAATTCACTATACACTGATTATATCAAACATGTATCCAAACATCAAAGTGGAAACGTTTCAGCCAGAGATATATCTTATAAAGTATACAGGGAAGTTTTTGCCCCCCATTTTATTTTTGTCCTTACCTTGGTTGAGCCAATTTAGAAAGGGGTAAATTCAAAGAATACAGTAAACTGCAACTGGGCAAATCTGAAATGGGGCAAAATTGTTTGCAAGTGTGAAAGAGCAAAAATAAAGCGGGGCAAAAATAACCTTGTATACAGTATCTCAAGACCATATGCTCATGGACATGTTTTTGGAACCTTTGTTAGCTGAATAGCTGGAATATAATTCTATTCTATTCCAAAGGATATATTTGGGATTAGAGTCAAGGTCATACAGTCCCTTAAACGTTCTACTTTCCCATTTTTCCATTCGCTCACTGTTCGTTCAGCGTTCTTTCACCGTTCGTTCAGCTTGCGTTCACCGTTCACTCTCTGTTCACAGTTCTGTGTTCACTGTGCGCTCGCGTTCACCCTTCACAAAACGTTCACCATTCGCTCTTCATTCTGTTTACTTTACAATCGCCTTGCGTTCACCGTTCACTTATCGTTCAGTCTTCATTGTCATTCGGAACTCCGAAGTGAAAAGACATCTTTTTGATGGTAAGGCCAGATAAAATTAATCTTTAGATTCTCATCCCCGACCGCCCCGCTCAAAATGTCCAGCCCCGGTGTTTTTTATTTTGATTTTTTGGTGTTAATAAATGTATTTTCATGTATTTTTACTCAACAAGAATTTGGGTCAAAGTTTAAGAGTTATCTCCCGTTTGTATTAAAAGTCGCGTGTCGCTATTTATAGCAAACGAGCCCCGTGAAGAATTAGAGAAAAATCGGCAATAAAAGCAATTTAAATGTGAAAGGAAGAGATAATTTTTCAGTATAGAGAAGACAAAGAAGAAAAAATTGCATAAACACATCTAGATACCATCACTGGCATGAGCAAGTTTTTGGGAGGGATTTTAACTAACCAAAATAGACGAGGAAAATGACACCTGATCAAGTTTTAATGATCTCCAGCTGTGTGTAAATTTACTTTGAAGAAAAAAAACCATCGTTGGCACACTTTAGAGAATGTTATGTGCTGAGGAAATGTTAATCTTAAAACTGTTCAGGCCTAGGTTTTTCAGACCAGTAGAATAATTTATTAGAATATTTTTATAGATTTTGCAAAATTTAACATGACCTATATTAATGTTGAACACATTAAGTCTCAAGAACGATCAAATTTTCAGGAAGTTGGAAATCTTTGATATTTTACACAAAACAGAGGGATTTGTTGGTAAAACTAAAATATATTGGGGAAAGGCCGATGAGAAGTCATGCATACACAAATTACTGTTATCCCCACCTCATTTTGTATCGATGTGCCATATATGTGTATTTTATAATCTTTTAAGGTATATTGATACTTTGATAAGAGAGATAACTCTTACTGACATTAATGTCTATTATTCCTTTATAAATTTGTCAAGTTGAGTGCTTTTGTTGTCCAATTTTGCCCCGCAAGCCATGCTGTAAGTGTTTGTATTTTACTAAGGCTATACATTTGTTTTGGAAAATCATAAGATTTATAGAAACATTTTATATGAGTAGGCAGAGGGTTTATGAACCTTAATTAACTTAAAATATTTGATTTTTTAAAAGCAAGAATTTTCTCTAAATATTGAAAAGAATATGTAAAGAAGGAGATCTTGCGATACGATACGTAATATCTCGATATATTAGCATGATTTATTACACACTTAGTAATAAATACAGGATTTTTGCATATGAGATATGGCTGACGTCACAATAGCCGTATCAGCCCTGCAGGGCTGATATGGATTTGCAGGGCTGATAACCTATATCAGCCCCGCAAATCCAT